>CP139502.1:139862385-139867385 GCA_021014915.2 Artemisia tridentata subsp. tridentata | reverse complement strand
TTTATAATTTCAGGTATTGAATATGTTTGATAAAGATGAGGAGCAAAACCAATATAAAAATGGTACATGTGTTTTCAACAAGTACATCATTTCTAATGAATCTGATGAGACAGTGAAGCGTGCACATATGTTCTTGGAAGAGTACTCATATGTTCTAATGAATTTGATAAGAAAGTGAAGCGTGCACATATGTTCCTAAAAGAGTGCGCACATGTTTTTGAATGACGTGCACGCTTATATCTAACAAGATGCATTTGTATTTGAATTGTATTTCATTGGATATCAAATTTTATATATACTATTTATGTTTTTGGCATGTTATAAATTTAGATGTTACATTATGTTTATGCTTTTTGCTATAAATTTTGAAGATTATAGAATGTACACTATAAACATATGTGCAATTATCATTTTAATCAAAACAAGTTTGATGTCTAAATAATTTTACGAAAAAACATATGTAAATTTACAATATTAAAAAAAAAACACATATGCACCTCATTTTTTTTGAAAAAACATGTATGCTGAAAAAAAAATTGAATTCCGAAAATTAGGGCCCTTAAAAAACGTTTTTAATTAAAAAAATTCAAAAAGGAAGTGAAAATGTATTTTACTATTATACCCTTTTCATTTAAATAAAAATATTTAATAATACTAAATTCTTATTGGTCTAAATGAGTACTGTAAAGTACTGCATCTAATATTGGTACTGCATTGAACGCGCCCCTTATATATATATATATATATATATATATATATATATATATATATATATATATATATAAATATATATATATATATATATATATATATAATATATATATATATATATATATACATTTATATATAACAGGATGCGTATGACGTCATCAAATGCTGGATTGATGAATAAGCGTTGGATTGATGAGTAATCATGCCCTTATTCCACCTAAGCATGCCACCTAAGCAAAGTTTGACCAAATTAATTCGCATTGACCAAATAAAATTCGGATTTAATTTTTAAAAAAATTGTCATTTGCAAGATTTGAACCTGGGCCATTTAATCAACATACAAATCCTTCAACCACTAGACCAAGTCATTTTTTTGTGATTTACAATACAAAAAAAGTAAGTCATGCTTAAAATTTTGATATTGTTAAGCTATATTTAAGGAATAGATTATGCATATATTTTAGAGTATATACCGGATTTGTAAGCCATTTAATATACAGGTTTTATTAATATCAGAGAAACCCTAATTTTTCCCCCCATAATTTTATTTTGCTTCTATAATGCTTTATTATGTTCATTATTAAGCATGATTAGATTTTCTATTTTTTCAGAAACTTTGAACTAAGCATGAAATTCGAGGTATGTTTTCTTCTCATGTTGATTAATTGACAAACTGATGCATGATTAGATTGTCTATTTTTCCAACAACTTTGAAAAACTTTGAACTAAGCATGATGAAATTTAATGTATGTTTTATTCTCATGTTTTATTAATTGAATAATCAATGAACCTGTACTAACCTTCAATGGCAGTACTAATTCGAGATCGTAAGCAGTACGAATGTAAAAGACAAACTGGCAACATCCCAGCAGTACAAAGTGTTAGTTTGTATTTTTTTTTTTTTTTTTAAGCATTAGCTCTAATATCATTCACCTGAGGTTCCTACAATTGTGGCAAGCATGGCTAATTTATTAAGTTATTTGTTTAAGTGTCTATCCCGTATATACTTATCCTTCTTTGTTTGTTGTTCTTTAGCATAAGGCCTTGATTCAAACTCTCCAAAACAGGTGATGTACACTTTTGAAAGCAATATTACTCTCATTGCTCAATTTCATTTGAAACAACCACATCCGCTGCAAACTAATTGTTCTTGATTGACAACCTACGAAACCCTAAACAGCCAAAACAAACACCAATTTTTTGATCCGATTGTCACCTCAATTGCAGATTTCAATTGAACAGGTATGTTATTTGATTTTAAAAAAAATATTATTATAATTTCTCTTGGTGTGTAAAGGAATCAGTGCTTTAGTTTGATATAAATTTTGATTTATCTTTGAATCGATGTTAATTTGAGTCATTGCACGAGTGTAATTGAATGACAGTGTGGTCGTTAAAATCTTATTTTCAATTAGGTGAAGGTTATCGGAGCTTTATTCAAGTGCCAGTGATGGAGTGCAACAGAGATGAAGCGTTGAGGGCCAAATAGATGGCGGAAAAGAAAATGGAGAAGGAAAGACTTTTATGCGGCTCTAAAGATTGCAGTCAAGGCCAGCTAACTAACTGTTTTTTGTCCAGGGTATGGTTTCACTAACTGTTATATATAATTTGAAGGACTTGAACTGTGGTTAGGATTAAACACATATTTAGTGCTGGGAAATTTTGATTATTTAAAGACGTTGTAGATTAAACGACCAAAATGATATTTTTATGGAAAAAATTATTAGATAATCAAAGCTGAATCTTTTTATGCAGCCCTTAAAATATGATATTTGCAATTTCAAGTCGCAATAACCAGTTCTAAATCAGATATCTAAAGTCTAAAACACCCTTATATGTAAAACTACTAAACATGGACTTAATTTATAGGTTACTTCGACGTGAGAGATCGGAATGAAGCTTGGATACGTGTTTGGGTGAAGAAAGGGGGCATGATTGTACTACCTGCTGGTATTTATCACCGTTTCACACTTGATACAAACAACTACATCAAGGTACAATGATAATTTCGATGTCAATGTTTTTCGCTTATGCGCTCATTATTAATATAGAACATCATATGCAACCCTACATTGGTAAATTGATAACTGTGGAGAAAGAAATACAAGAAGAAAACAAAAAATGAAGAAAAAAAAAAGAGGAGGAAAATAGAAGGTTGCAGATAGAGGTGCCAATTTCAACCCTTTCGCTTCAGATGGGTTGATGTGGATTATGTTTTACCTGGGTTAGAAATGGATAAAACCAAAATTTTAGCTGTAAAATGAATGCGTAAAAAGTAGCCAAAAGTGGATTTTAGTCGGTATTCCTGAATATCTTCAAATGGTTAATTATCATTCTAATAATGTAGTTCTTATTACAATTGCATTTTCCGAATCAATTATATTTTATAATAATTTAAAAACAGACAAAAAGTCTGCAGTCCCCCAATATCTTTTTCAATCACTGACTTGACTGTAGAATTTTCTGTTTTTACCCAAGCCCATTCCATTACCAAACCTGCCATTTTACCATGTCTGAGTTATAGCTGATGCCACGGTATGCATCTAGCAGTTCGCTATGTATAATATGGTTAAGCTATGGTGGACTTTTCAATCAGAATTGTCTGTTTTTACCCGACCCCATTCCTTTACCAACCTGCCATTATACCATGCCGGGTTGTAGCTGATGCCCCGGTATACATCTAGCAGTTTGCTCTATATAAAATGGTTCAGCTATGGTGGCTTTGTTTAGTCTGCATATATAATATATGGATGTATTAAATGAATGTGCCATAATCCATGAGGTATTGATTTGTTAATGTATGTTTAACGTGCTTACATGTAACCAGATATTAACGGAATCCAACTCCAGTTATGTTCTTCAAAGTCTTCATACTTTTATGAAATAAGAATAGTCTTTATCAAGACGGACTATTTTAGGCCTAATTGTGTTTACTTTTTGGCAGGCCATGTCTCTTTGTTGGTGACCCAATTTGGACCCCTTTTAATCAACCACAATTCACTTCCTGAAGGTTTCACTCTTGTTTTTCCTTTGCTTATTTACCACGGGGGATCAAAAGTGGTCATTCCACCTAGATTATCATAATTACGTGTTGCCATTACAACTATAAATAGAAGGCAGAAGAGCTTTTGAGTGGACATGTAAAAACAGTCGAAGGCACTTTTTAGAAAATTAGTTTCAATAAGTGTTGTTTTTTTTGTATAGAATCGTGTTTTATATCGCACTAGTCATAATTTGATAAGAAAAAAAAATACAGAGTTGTTTATTAAAGCTTGCAATGATTTGCAATCTGATTTAAAAGGTTAGCGTAACTTTTTTGCTTTTTGTTTTTTGAACTTTATTTGAATGTTATCGTAAAGGTTAGAAACCAAAGTGTGTAAGTGCGGCTTGGAGTGCTTTTTTTTAAAATTTGATGAGATTTTAAGCAAAATTGCCGTGAGTATGTGATGCTTCCGGTTATTGTCTCTTAAAATATTTCTGTCATATGCGGTGCGGAAACCGACCTGATGTTGGCACAAGAAAAGCTAACGGTCCGTAACGAGTTCGCGGGGACGAAAGCACAAGAAGGGGCTGATGTTGTGCACCATGAAACAAAATGATAAGCGTTTTATGGTAATTTCAAAACTACTAAATTAACAGTGTTACACAATTTATTTTAGTTTATAACGTGATATGAGTTTTCCTGTTTGAGTGATGAAAACAGTTAGGTTGTTTGTTACAAAAAAAAAAAAATTTGCTTGCCAGTAGACAAATTAGCTGTGCTTTTACCAAAACTGTCAAGTACATTTTGGTCAATTACCTTAGTGTGGATCGACCCAAATAGCTAATTGACGAGTAGAATAGATAGAATAAATGTTCAATTTACAAAGTTCCGTTATTAGTGTTTTTTAATTGGCAGGTGATTTTAAGTTTAAGAAAGGTGGTGAATCTTTTCGTTTGGTAATTGATTTAACAGTTAGAATTTTTATTTAATTACCAGAGATGTGTGTATTAGTTATTAGCCAGAATAGATTTCCTTATTTTCTTTTTGTTTGCAGGCCAAGAACAAGCTTCGTAGTTTAGGAAGAATTTAAATGATGAAAAGACACCAACATGCCTTTAGCGGGATTTAATTTTTTGACAACAATCCGATGGTACTGTTGTATGAGGGAGATACTTTCGCATCTCACCGCAAGAATATTGAAGGAGTTAGGGCCCGCCTTTGTTACAGGTAATAGTCTAATCTTTAATGTTCCTTTACAAAAAAAAAAAAAATTGATTGATTTTTGGGTGATGATTTCTTAAATTAA
>CP139502.1:139784505-139862285 GCA_021014915.2 Artemisia tridentata subsp. tridentata | reverse complement strand
AGGATGTTATGTAGTCTAAGGGTGTGGCTACGATAGTTGGACAAAAACATTCATTTTTCTTCTTCAAAAACATTGATATGATGTTTCTTCTCTTGATTTGAAATATGAAGTTTCTCCGATAGTTTTGAAACTTGGGATTTCAGTTGATCAATATTTTCTAAGAACTTAGATTCTTTAACAACATGTTCTTTTCAAGAATGTCAATTTTCTTCGATAGCTTACAATTTTCACGTTCTGAAACTTGAAGTTTTTTCTTTGAGATTAGAAATCATAGATGACATATTTTTATTTCTTTGAATCACTCTACCAAAAGAGTTATTTATAGCTTTTAAACCTTCGTCTAATCCATCTGTAACTTCACTTTCCTTTTTATCTCTCGTCATCTCTTAAAAAAATCGTAGCTCGATTGGATCTTTTAGAGAATATTTGAAATTCAAATAGGATTTCGGTTTCACACTTTTTTAATATAAATGTTGTTACGATTGACATGGTTTCTCAAAAATAGCTCGGTAGCTAATTTGAACAACTCAAAAACTCAGCCCAACACAAAATGGTAGTCCAAATTATCACTCTCAGCTCAAGATATTACCACTAATTTTAGCCCAACTACAAAAATCATAGCATGCATATTCGGCCCAAGCTATTTTTACCCTAAACCTAAAATAACCATATAAGTATAAATAGTGTATCACTTTTATATCCAAACCACAAGAATACGTTACATTTCACCTTCGGTTTCTTTTTTTTTTTTTCTTTACAATCACAATGCAGCGTAAATTGTTTTTAAAAAAAATGAGAATAAGCTGTTGGTCTAATTTTAAACCACGAAAAAGCTGTTTGAAGAATGATTAAGCAACTTAAAATCGACTGTTTGACCAAATTAGATTCAGTATTTTACTCTTACTGATTTTTATCAAAATAAGCTATTTGAAGATTCAGTTATTTAGCTGTTTTGACCAATTAAAAAGCACATTGACCACGAAAATCAAGTTTGACACAAGAAACAGCAATTTGAAACTTTGAAATTAGTTATTTGATTGTTTTAATAAGCTATTTTTGACCTTAAAATGCAGTTTTTTTTTTTTTTTCTTTTTTCTTTTTTCTTTTTTTTTTTTTTTTTTTTTTTTTTGTTTTTTTTTTTTTTTGTTTTTTTTTTTTTTTTTTTTTTTTTTTTCCTCTTTTTAACCTATTTGAAACTGGAATAAGCTCAAAAGCATTCTGAATAAGTTGTTTCGAAACTGGACTAACTTTTACTAAAATCGTAACACTGATCGGATAAGCAGTTTAGACGAATCTGATATCAAAACTGTGACTGTAACTCTGAGCGAAATAAGCAGTTTCACTATAATAAGCACTGAATGACATTATCTGTACCGAATAAGCCGTCTGAATGAAGAAATGTCTGATCCAAACAAGCACTGGAAAAAGCTGAATCTATACAAAATAAATGCTTGTCTGAACCGAATAAGCACAGTCGAATAAGGAGAAATGTCTGAATAAGCAGTCTGAACGGATTAAGACACGTCTGAATAAGTAAATCTGAATGAATAAGCACTTTCTGAACAAAAACCGTAATCAACAAATATCTATCTCTCTAGCTCTAATACCGCATTGTTGGTCCAAATGAAGTTATTAATAAGCATAGAGAGATGAGAGAGTTTATTGAAATTATTTTGATATTATGAATTGTTATTTACAAGAGAGAGGAAGGGGTTTATATACATTGTCTAGATTCATTAAATCTTGACAAGTGCAAGAAATATTCCTTCCTTTTAGTATGTTACAATCAAACCCTTACATTTTATAATAGACTACGAGTAGATTATTTTTATATGTAACATATATTGATGCTATACTCACAATTAAGCTATGATGAAACTGAGCTAATAACTGAATCTGAAACTGTGTCTAAAACTATATATGAACTAATACTAAAACTATATATGAAACTAATATTGAATTGATATTAAAACTAATACTATAATTGAATCTGAATCTAAAAATGAGTTTGAAATTTTACCCTCTTGCACGAATGCAAATACATGTTTCTTATTCCACACATGACTGACTGAGTGCATAACGTACTATTATTCCACACAGGAGTGATTACATATGCATGACTTCCACACAGGACTGACTAAGTGCATAAAGCACTGGTTCCACATAAGACGTAGTTGCCAATATTACTTTCTCCACACAAGATGTGTGTGCATTTAAGTACCGTACTCCACACAGGACGTCATTGTTACACCCCAAAACCCGTACTCCATTTCCATCCGTCATCTCCAGCAGATAAACACATGGACTCAATTAGAGATGAAACATTAATAAGTTCATTACACGATCGATCACGAGGTTCATTTCTCCAACACCAAGTTGCGTGCCACCGGTTATCTCTCAAAACACCTCTATAAATAATATTGCAATGTTTCTCAACCTCTAATGCAAATAGCCGAGGAAAAGATTCCCACAAATGGGTGCCTGATTCATGCCAACAATCAAGCCAAAATTGAATTGAATCACCGTTGCGCATTTTCCTGATAATCGATTTTGTGAACGGCACACCCATATTATCTATTACATTACCAATGGAGATGATACTGCTCTAAACACCCTTTTTAATACCTTTCCCTACACCCTAAAACAAACCCCCCATCATCTCTATAAAGACATTTAGTAAACTTGCACCATAATGCATCTGTGTTAGAATAAAACCGCCACCACCATTTGCCAAAAAGGGCGAGATTTTTGGCCCGAATACTACCAATACCCAAACCTCCTTTTTCAAATGGGGATAAAACTTTTTCCATCTGATCAACGCCATGCCTCTTTCCTCTTCCTTATAACCTGTGGAAATCGTAGAGGGGGGTGAATACGTTTCCATTAGAAAACTTAAAAACTTTTTTGTATCAAACACCCGATCAAGTGTGACGTAATATGAAAAGTGTCAACAATGATCATATAACATCTAGAGATGGTATAAAGTAAACTATAACACAAACACAATCAAACCATGACACAAACATAATCAACATAATATAAGCAACAAATCACACAAACATAAACGCAATGCAAATATAAATATAAAGTGATAAAGATTAAAATAAAAGTAAAGAGATAAGTAAAGAAGGCGCAAACCGGACACGATGATTTATAGTGGTTCGGTCACGAAGCTCCTCTTCGCCCTACTCCACTCCCCGAGTACCCAACTCGAGAGTTCCTTCACTAATCAACAAGCTCCCTGCAGGCGGAGAAAACTGTACAATGTCGCTTATCCTTATTTTCGACACTAAGCTAAATGTCGAGTACTAATCTTAGCTAGTACCAATCTACCATGATCCACCCGATCTACTCACGATCTACCCGATCTACCCTTGATCCACTTGATCAACACACAAGCCCACAAGCTACAAGAGATCTCCAAGATCTCAACAAGATCACAATGATCTACTCCCACTTGACTCGATCTACCCTTGATCCACTTGATCAATACACAAGCCCACAAGCTACAAGAGATCTCCAAGATCTCGACAAGATCACAATGATCTACTCTCACTTGACTCGATCTACCCGATCTACCCTTGATCCACTTGATCAATACACAAGCCCACAAGCTACAAGAGATCTCCAAGATCTCAACAAGATCACAATGATCTACTCTCATAAACTCTCAAAAGAAAAATGAACTTGATGTATGCAATGATACAACAAGTATGTAACAAGTGTTACAAGTGCACTAACTATAACTACAACACTTTGTATCTTTGTGATACTATGTGTTCTTCTCTTACACTAGTAGTGGAATGAAGGTGATCTCTTGGTTGGATGAAAGGATCACTCTTAAACAAACTAAGACTCTCTAAATGATCAAAGAAACTGATCTAAGTAAGAAGGGATTAGACCAGAGAAAACTAACTGGAAAAATCAAGTTGGAAGTGTAAAATAGTCCACTATTTATAGGAAAAGAAAAAACTAGCCGTTACGTACGGACGGTACCACTAAATACCCGATGGTATCACTAAATTTAGTGGTGCCTTGGTATCGTCCCAGACAAAAATGCTCCAAATTTTGTTTTTAGTTGTGAAAGTTTATTTGGGGAAGTTTGGAGCTGATTTGGGGGGAAAATAGCTGTTGGGACTTTTAAACTTATTTTTCAAAATAAAACATTTCTTTTTAATTTAAAAATAATTTGTAAAATGTATTTTTGAAAAAACGTTTTGACACATTAAAAATGTGAAGTTTAGAACAAAAAATTTATTTCTTTGATCATCCGTCAAGTTTAAATTTGTTTGTTCATACCTTGAGTGATTTACGTCGGGATGAAAATCTACGACTCTATTGAAGCATACTTGAGACGTCGAGAGATGTTGATGTAAGTATGCATTGATGATTTGTGTTTACAAGTCACTTGCACATTTTACATTATGCATTACAAGTTACATGTTTGTCATTATTAAAACCGAAGAAACCGTTTAGTTTAAATATCGTAATATTTGCACTAACAATCTCCCCCTTTTTGATGATGACAAATATGTAAACCATAACACATAGTAAAATGTAAAAGTTACCTGTTTACACTCCCTTCTCCCCCTTTTGTCAAAGCAAAAAGGTAGTTGCCTCGAGCTCTCCCTTGAATTCACTCCCTACTCCCCCTTATTGCACTACTTTCCTTTCTCCCCAGAAAGGCGAGCTTGCATCATCCCAGTGAAGTCTTCTATCACCACTTGTGAAGACGACTCCATGCTATGTATTCAAATACCCCCGAGCTCCCCCTAGCTCAATGCTCCCTATGGTGATTGAATCCCATTTGTTTATTTACCTTAGTATCTAGTGGATCCATGGATCAAATTCTTACGTCGCCAAAAAGACGGCTGTTCCTCCCACTGGGTGAAGTTCACCCGGGCATGGATTACTTTATATCCATGTTTCTTCGATTTGATGTACGTTTCAGTGCATCATTTCTCGTATAAGAAGAGAAGTCTTCTTTGCATCACCAACACTTTCTCATCTATTATTCTTCAGGAGAGTTTTGGTGTTTCACAAGGTGGTAACTGGACTTAAATTTTCATAAATACTTGATGCTCAATTCAATGACTACAGCTCTTTAAATAAAAAATGGGTCATTAATTGAGGGGGAGAGTACTTGTTCAAAATTTCTGACACCTTTTTAAACTTTGTGCAACATCAGTAGTGATCAGTAGTATGCTCCGTTATCAGCCCATATTAAACCTGACCACATTTTCTCCCATATTTTCTAAACGTATTTAAATCAATTGGGATCACAAATCTCAAAAGGTTTAAAATTTTTGATCGGGGGAGAGAATGTGATTTAAATATGCAATCTGATAAAAATGTGATGTTTTGGACCAAATGTAAGCTCTCCCATATGTTCTAAACTCTTTCGTATATCGATGCATATATTGAGGGGGAGCAAATGGTGTGTGATAGCAGAAAGAATTTGGCATCACATGTGAGCACGACTCAGACTTCACCAATGAATTGACGAAACAAAAACTGTCATTAATCGAAAGGACATGTCCTGGCCGGGTAATAATTTCAAGCTGGTCTAACCGGTGATGTAAGCGTGTCTCGAAAAGGACGTGTCTGAGTAGAGTGTACCATTTCGAGAAACTTTCTGTGGACTTGACCAGGCCGGGTAATAATTTCAAGCTATTCTAACTAGTGATGTAAGCGTGTCTCGAATCGGTCATGTTCAATGAAAGTGGATCAATTCAAAAGTGCGAACTCCACCCAACATGTGCAAATTTATAATAAAATCATCCTAGCACATGTTAAGGGGGAGCATTTGAAAAGTATAAAACTCTCAAAATGTTAGCAAAATGTGTTTCATAATCATAAACACTTTGAGAGATTTTTCAAGGATTTGGTTAATGGCAACATAGGATAGTCATGATGTTATAAGGTGGCCAAGGTTAGGAAAACTGTCCAATGATCCGCCAAAGCCGGAGGGATCTACCCAAGGACAATACCGAATAGTTAGTATTAGAAAGTCCTTAGGTATGATTATGAAAAAAGGAGTAATATGAGAAAGGAGAAAGAAGGGGTTGAAGAATTAAAAAGAAAAGTAATGTGAAAGGGTGAAAAGAAATAGCCCTTTAATTATTCAACCTTAGGGCAGAAACCGGGTTCAATTCATATGCTACTGATTGTTACTAAGGTGACGCCGGTATTGAAGACAAGACGTCATGGACCCAGTGACGCACTGAACTAAACCTTCTAAGCCACTCAAGTTCTCTTTAAAGGACTTGTTTCATTCTCACGAGGAACCCTGCATAATCTATCGACCGCTCATTACGAGTTATGTTGATATTGAAACAGGAGACACCGCTCCAGTCTCCGACTACCAAAAATGCACTTATCAAGTCTAGAGCCACGAGATGCATCATAAGATCTCATAGGAACACATGTTACTTCTACACTGGTTGTTCAACATTAAGGACACCAGTTGTAAACTTATGAGTCCTACGCAGATCTTAGCAATATGCCAGAACATTTATGAGGGAATTTACAAATGTAATTCTCAGTGATTGAATGGAAATTCCTGCCAGGGTCAACATCAAACAGCCCTGAAAGCAGGTCACTTCGGTAATTCCTTGTGGATTACGCTTAGTGGTCACGGCGGTTTCAAACGGTCTACAGTCGTGGAGTGAACTCCAGCGACTCACCTAATCGTTGATGTACTTCGGTAGATCTTCTAAGCCCTCTCGGGGGTATCCGATTTAGGAACGGCCTTGGTAAGGATTAGAGAAAGTTTTCACACCATGCTGTTAACAATCTCGAAGTCCGAACCTGTAAGTACCGGACGTTTTATTGCTAACTGTCGTATGCAGGAATCCCTGGCGGTTGTAGCTGATTGTCGAAAAGATGCCAATCCATCACCCCATGTGGTATGTGCTTAAACACATACCTTTTCTTGACCAAATTAAGACCAAAACGACCAAAAACTGACCAAAATGCCAAAGATATTTGTGTTTTTGTGTTTGTTAATATGTAGGTACGGATATCCCGAAAAAAGGACAAAAACGAAGAAAAAACAACAAAAACCGAGCTTGATTTGGAAAAGAGTGCAAAAGCCGATGCCGGGAAGACATTATTTATTCGGATAATATTCAAAGTTCGAAAATCCCAATCGGCCCTTGGATTATTCTCATTTGGCAAACTTGGCCCTTTGGTAAATTTTGAAGTAATGGCAAGCTTGGTCCTTGAAGTTCCTAAATTACAACTTTGGTCCTTGAGTTTAACATCTAATTTATCCTAACTATTACACAACCGGATCCTAAACCCATAAAATTAACCCATCCCATTACTCCCCATTTAAATCCAATCCAATTTCTAAACCCTTATCACCCCAGCCCACTAAAATTAACCACAACCCACATAAGCCCAATCCTTTTTCACTTAAACTAACAACCGGGTCAAACAAGTCAAGGTCAAACCCCCAAATCTTCGGTCAAAGAATTAATAAAAACCCTAATTAACCCACACCCACTATTTATCTTCTTCAACCCTCATCTTTACCCGCCATTAGCATAACACCATCACAGTCACTATCATCACCTCCACTACCAGCCAAACCCTTCACATGGGAGTGTCTCTTACCCCCTCCACCTCATCAATCCGAGGGATAAAGACTCATCAACGGCTCAAGATTAAAGTTGTGGGCATCAAGAAATATCCGAGGGTCACGATTGAAGCACAAGAAGCAGCTGGAACTCTCACACAAAGAAGCACAAGCAGAAGAAACCCTCTCCCCTATATATAGCAGACTCTCTTCACGATTAATTTTTTGTCCACTTTTCATGTATTTAGAAAAGTTTTGACCACTTTAATTGTTTCAGTAGTGTAATGTTTTAATTTAAATTGTAATTTCATTTTCCAGTAATGCAAATTTAAGTTTCTTGTTTTTCTTGTTGGTCAACCTTGGTCAACAGCTTATTGAACTGCTTATTTCTGCTTATTTTCTGCTTATGTTACTGCTTGATACTGTTTTCTTTAGTTCTTGTTAGTTTAGAAGTAGTTAAGAGCTTATGTGTTATTTGTTGCTTTAAAATTCCTCATAGCAGCCTGCCAAACATTTTTTTTATTTGTTGCCTCACTAGCCCTTTTTCAATCTAAGTTTTAGTGTAGTGAAAGTAGGTTTTAAGTTTTGATATTTGCTTTACAAGTAGCTTGCTAGTTAGTCTTAATCTGTTTGTGCTTATTTGGAAGATTAGAGCTTATTAACTTAGCTTAAATAGGCTTGAAATAAGCCCATCTGCCCCTGCCCTGCACATGTTGAAACAGCAGACCCCTAGGGTCTTTTAGCTTAATTTGAGCTTGTTTCATGCTTATCTGTGATGTTCATTTGCTTATTTGGATATTGTTTTTAGTTGTTAATGATATCTTAGCTTATTGTCCATTTGCATTAGTTTTTTAATAGCTTATTTGCCATTTTACAATTTAACTAGTTTTCTCTTTTCTTTTATTTTTCAAATCTGATCCAAACAAATAAGCTGGTCTGAGCTTATCTTGGGTTTTCAAACACTTTTTCAGTTTAAAAATTTTCTTATTTCATTTATTGTTTTAAATTTTAAAAGAAAAAAGTCAAAAAATAAAATAATTGCAAAAAAAAGTGACAAACCTGGGGTTCGAACCCAGGTCTGTCAGCCCACAATCAAACAACCCAACCACTGCACTCTTGGCTTTTGTTAGTTAAAACTTACATTATTTAATTTAAAACCCTTTTTATTCCTTTTCCCTTTTTAGCTAATCAGACCTTGTTTGCTTTTTCCCAGCTTATTGAAATAAGCTGGGACACTTTTTATATTTTTCATAGCTCAAGTTTAATATAAAGTATTTTAGAAAAAAAATTCAGAATTTTCTTTTTTCGTTTAGTATTTTTAATCAATTATTTTCTTTTAAATAGTTTTTAATTTATAAAAAATTATTAAAAAGTCAAAAAAATATTTTTCTTTTTTCCAAAATTTTCTTTTTATATTTAGGACTTAGGAAAATTATTTTGATATCCGTAGGGTTAGTTTTTAAGAGATTTGACGTTTTTACTCGTTCGTAGTTTCCGTTTTACGTTATTTTTAATTTTCGTTTTAGTAGATTTTAGTAACCCAAGAAACCCTCGTTATTTCAAGCACTTTAATTACGAACCGAAAACGATATCCTCAATTTCACGCCTCGCTGGGACCACGACCCGGGTATACGCTTATTCGGTATTATAATCGATTGTTGCGTTAAAGTGTTCCTCGTTGACTTTTCTTCATGAGAGGTTGACTTGTGAAACGTTTTGACACGAATATATCATTTTGGCGCCGCTGCCGGGGAGGTGTGTTGCAACAATATCGTTACGGTTTGACGATTAGTGACTTGAAGAACCTTCCTCGTGAAGTTTCGTATATATCTTGTGAATATTTTTTATCAAAAAATCCAAAAAAATTGAAAAACCTTGAAAACCCAAAAAGATTTTCTTCTCCAAATTATTTTTCCTTTTTCTTTTGTGATTTTCAATGTTTCAAAATTTTAAAAACCCAAAAATATTCTTCTCAATCCTCTTATCCGTTTGATTCTTTATTTCTTATCCCTCTATCTGTTTAATTCTTCTTCTCTATGTCTTCATCTTACCATTATGGTTGTCAATGGTGTGGAGGTCCTCCAAATGGCGGGAATTGTCCCGGTTGTAGCATGGTGGAATCGGGAAACGGGTTTGTCTATGACCAAAATCCTTATTCTTACCATGAAACAACCGACTTTTTCAACCAGCCCCCACAACACCAGATGGAGACATATTCTTGTGAATATTGTGGAGGTCCACACCCGGGTTTTGATTGTCAAACAGGGAACATGTTTGTCTATGAGCAAGTTCCATGTAATCAAAACTTCGGTTATGACCATTATCCACATAATTCACCGAATCAGTCACAACAATCATATTGTTGTGAGTACTGTGGAGGTCCTCACTATAACTCTGATTGTCAAACGAGGAATCCGCTTGTCTATGAGCGTGGTCCTTGTAACAATTATGATTATTCTTATCATGACCAACCTCCACAGTATGAAACGATTCAAACACCACCTCAGCCAATCAATCCAGAAATTCTCCGTGATTTTCAAAATGCAATAAATGATCTTAAGGAATTTCTTAGTAAAAGACTTCCCCATGAAGAACCTCGTCAGAAAACTTATGGAGAACTTCTAGCTGAAGAACAAGCAGCTAGAGTAAGCTCCCAATATCGTCAAACTTTTGTTTACGATGACGACGATGATGAGGATTCTACGTGGGGAGTTTGTGAGAGTTCGTCAGCTGCAGCCACTCCCGTCCAGCAGAAGCTTTGCAGTAGTTCACCAGTTGCTATCGCACCCGTTGAAAAGCAGGAAGATACAAGAACTATGGGTGAATTATTAGAAGAAGAGCGGAGGCAAGTTATAATAGCTTTATATTTTAAGCATAAGATCGGCGACGTTTATGACGAGGAGTGTGCCCATGCAGATATTCAAATATCAGATGAACCTCCGAGTGGCAATCCCACTCCACCTATCATTTTCGACTCTTCCCCTTCCCTCACGCTGGTTGAGAGAAGTAATATCACTATGGAAGAGCTCGAGGTTTTCTTCAATGATGATCCGATTTCATCATAGATTGTTGATAATAGTCTGGGGGGAGATATCCCTTTATTAGAAAAAATGATATCCGATGAACCATCTCTTTCTCTCCCCGCAATGGATGTTTATGTTGATAAGCCGTTAGATCCTCTGGAGCCCGAGCTCGAGGAGTCTTTACCAGAGTATGAGAGCTTTAACTTTGAGTAGATTAGTGGCAATCCCACTTCTCATCCCGAGTATTCTCTCCCGGCTTACGAATCATTCAGTTTTGATTTCACGGAAGAGACGAGAAGTGGCAGTACCACTTCTCATGCTGATTTCTCTCTTCCAGAACATGATTCGTTTACCTTTGATCTTGATCATGAGGAGTTCTCCGATGAACTCACTCACATCATATCTCCGCCGGAGTATGATCACTTCTACTTTGATCTAGACAAAGATGTTTTGAGTGACCCGGGGGGAGGCATTCTCAATCATGAGAATTTGCTTATTGATAATTTAATCCCGACCCTCCCACCCGAGCCATTTCTTGAACAAAAGAACTTAAATGATGAGATTCATAATATGAAAATTATGAAGTCTCCTTTTGAAGATGATGACCTAATCATGATTGTTATCATGATCTTTCTCCCTTTCATCACATTTGATGTGATTTCTCTTCTCCGTCACTCCTTCGGGAGTGAAGACACCATCTTTGACCCCGGCATCTCTCCTTCTTTTTAGCCGTGGGTATCTCATCGGAGTGGAAATTTCATATGCTTCAATGTTTATTCAAACATCTTGAATGAAAGTCCGATTGAGATTATCTCTTCCACTTGCTCCCCCAAGGACAATTAAATTCGGGGCGAGTCTAAGCTTTCCGACTCGATAAAAAACAAGCGCTTCGTGGGAGGCACCCCATGCTTATCCTTCTATCTTCTTTCTATTTTCTCTCTAATAAGTGACGTGAGGAGGGCTTCCTCTTCCATTTGTCGTGTTTCGTGGTTTTCTGTGATGTGTCCAGGATTGCCCGATGATTGAAGACTCTCGTGCTCGTGGTTTGCTTCTCTCCACTCGAGTTTCATCATTCGTTGCTCATCCGATATCCTTAATCTTATCGTTTTACGTTTATATTTGGCATAATTAATAAACGGCCTTAGATTTATGTAGGAGAACCCTTACCTTTAAGACATTGAGGACAATGTCTCGTTTTAGTCTGGGGGGGGGGGGGGTAATCTTTCGATTTGATTTTTGCCTTGCATTTTTGCCGTTTTCTCTCGCAACCCCGTTTTTCCTCAAAATTTGAAAAAATCCAAAAAATGAGAAAAATTTAAAATTTTTGCAAAAATATAATAAATTTTGACATATTTGTTGACTTTCCGCTGGTGAGAGTAGGAATAAAATTCTGACTTGATCGGGCGTGTTGAGCCCTAGCTTGTCCCCTTAACCCTTTATAATCTATAAGCTCGTGCTAGTCTTTTACACAAGGAGCTATAAAATGCGAATTCTTTTTAAGAATTTGCAAGTTCCCGTATCGACTTTATATATGCATGGCTTGATTATAAGGCTAAGCATTCGCGGATCTTATTATTTAAGATTTTAAATTTAGAAGTTAGATGCTAAGCGTGGAGTAGTTGGTTCTCTTTAGAGCTCATTGAAATTACTTGTGGCCTTTTGCTCCCACAAAATTTTTTCACTATATATACTGTAAGAATAATTAAAGATGTTAGGTTTTGTCGATGATTAGTTCTTAGTCTTTGATCCGTGCTGAATACACCTATAAATAAATGCAGACAGCGAATACGCGTGAATAATTACAAATTACCCCTTTGTGAAAAAGGATACTTGCAAAAACTCACGTTCGTGTATAGTGTGAAGACAGGTAAGTCATTACCCGAATCGTTTCCCAACGAGGTGTGAATGGGCAAACTGTGAAAAGCTAGGATTAGAGTGACTGATGTGATTAGGTATTTGATTTTGCTTTTTTAATAATTCTAAATAACAAATTAAAAACAGATGTGCACAAGAAAATTAAACGCGAATAAAAATAAACTAAAACGCGTAACGGGAAAGATAAAATGGGACTAAAACTGAAAGTTATGAAATTAAAACTTAAAAATGTAAAATGACTTAAAAATTATTTAAAAACTTAAATTATATTTTTTTTTTACTTTTTATTTAATTATTATTAATTATTTATTATTTAATAATTATTTAAAACTAATTTAATTAATAATAAATACTAAATAAACAAAGAAAAATCTAAAACTTTTTCTATAAATATTATAAGGTAAAAAGAAGATAAGAAAATTATAAAAATGGAAATTACTTAATTAAAATTTAAAAAGATAAATTCTATTAAATAGAAGCTATCACTATTTTTCTATTTTTGGTTTTCTTAAGGTCTAAAAATGATATTATATTTTTCCTGGATTAAAAATGACAAAAGAAAATTATGAAAATTAGATTTATATTTTTCTGATTATTATTTTATTTATTATGATTTAATTACTATTAGAAACTAATAAAAAAGATTAAAAATATCAAATGACTTAGGAAAAATCTGAAAAATTCAGGATAAGTCTAAATTAATATTTGAAAGCTAGGAAAATTAAAATCAAAAGTTAACTAATCCCTGATAAGCAGTTGGACAGATAAGCAGTTGAACAAATAAGCTAAAAATAAGCTAATAAGCTCAAAACTCAACCAAATGCTCAGGACAAGATTAAAAAACTATATTAAGCACAAAACAACTTGAAAACACAAATAAGCACAATGAAATAAGCTGATAAGAAGATGAGCAGTTGTGAATTCAAGACAGAAACTCAGAAAAATGGCAAATTAGCAAGGCAGATTAAGCAGTCTAATAAGCTACTGAGATGCAATCTAATGGGGGAAAAAGTGAGCTAGTAGTATGAGCTTTCCAGAAATGCAAAAATCAAGGCCTGAGCTTTTCTAAATAAGCCACAATTCAGCTTAGATCAGCAGCCTAAGCAACTCAGTATACACTGAGTTGCTGATGTGCAGAGTTGAGCAGAAAAATGCACAGACCAAGGGACTTCAAACCACCCTTTGTGAATACTCTATATGGACTAGATGGAACTCAGGAATGCCAATGAAAAGAGCCAAATAAGCTTCTATCTTATTATGGCTTATTTGGACATTTTGAGTTCTAAAATTCCCACAGGTTGCACAAATCTACCAAATCTATCTAAATGGCCTAAGGGATCTTGAAAATAGCTTATTATGGCCAAAATAAGCAGGACCAAAGTTGGGATATTGGTCAATCAACAGTAACACAAGGTTTTGGCCTATTGACTGTTTTAAACCAAACACCCCTTAATGGGTGTTCTGTGGTAGATTTTCAAAGGAAACACAATATTTTAATCTAAAAGCTCTGATTTTAATGATTAGCTAACTTATTTAAACTATGATAAGCAACTTTCAACAGGAAAATAAGCACTCTAATAAGTTTATGCTAATATGGCTATTTTTTGGCTTTTATATGTTTTTTAAGCAAAATGAAAACAAAGTTATTAAACTACTGACAAAATAGATCAAATATGACTAAGAATTAACAATAAGCATATAACAACAATAATTAGCTAATAATAAGCACTTCTACAGTACTAGAGAAATTATGCAGAAAACAAGAAAAAGCTTACAACTGAAAAAGCTTATGGAACAAGAGAACAAGGACCAGAAACCACTCCTAGCTTGTTGTCAACAAGCTAAAAACCAGAAAAGCCATCCAGATTAGCTTCTACTCCTAGAACTGCTTATTTTGAGCTTTTGTTGACTTTCTTTGACTTTTTCTTCTTTCTTGAATTAGATCAGAATTAAACTAACATAAGCTCACAGTAAGCTATAATTAGCTTATATAAGCTTATGTAAACAGATAATAAGCTTTTCCAAACAACATTTAACTTAATGTGAATTACAGTAAAGCTTGAAATTGTAAAGTAACTGAAATTAAATGCAAGATGTATTAAAATGAGATCAAAATGACTATAAATGACTTATATTGATGACTGGAAATGAAAATTACAATAAAGAAAGACAATTAAGTAAAAACAATTTAAATAAAAATTAACTACTCTCGTATTTCCTATTACATTGTTCTATATATACAAAAAAACAACTGGGAAACCCTAAGTCGACATCTCTGAATCTTTTAGCACCCTTGATTTCTTCTGACATCATCTCAGTCGTTGATTCTTGTTTTTGGCGCCAAAAATCTTACTAGTGGAAGGGATTGGTTAGACAGCTGGTGATGAGGTGGGGGGTGATGGGATAGAGCAGCAAAACTATGGGCAATGGTGGTATTGGTGTCTGGTTTGGCGGGTTTTTAGGGAAAGGGATGAGTTTGACTTAAGTCAAACGGGTTTTGGGTTTTATTTAAAATGAAGGGAAGTGGGCTGGTGGTGATGGATTGGGCTGGGGTTGGGTTAGGATTGGGTTGGGTTTATTTGAGTTGGGTTTTAGGGAATTAGTTTGGATCCGGTTTGGTTAGTTTAACACAAGGACTATTTTTGTAATTTCTAAATTCTTGAAGGGCTGAGTTGTAATTTTCCAAAAAGTTATCAAAAGGGCTTATTTTGCCAATTATAAATAGCACAAGGGTAATATTTGATAAATTCCAATTTTTAAATACCCGAGGACTAGTTTTGCCAATTTTGAAACTTGAGGGGTAAAAGTTGTCATTTTTAGAAAACTTTCATCCAGGGATTAAAAGTGAATATGTTTGATATCCCAAGGACTAAAGTTGACTTTTCTTTCATTTTAAACCTTCAGGGACTAAATCTGCCAATTTGTGAAACTCCAGGGACTGAAAGTGACAATTATGCAAACTTTGTTCGTTTTTCACTTGTTTTCAATCTTTTTGTTCCTGAGTCATATAAAAACACATTTTATGATATTTTCAGTATTTTGAAGCATATCTGCATGTTTTTAAATGTTTTTGCAGATAAAATGTGACAGAAATGATGAGTATTTAGACACTCATCAATCCCCCACACTAAACTATTGCTAGTCCCTAGCAATCTTTTATGAAGTTTTAATGGATTTTATCTCTTTACCAAAAGCCATCACTTCTGGAGTAGCCAATGTTTTAGTATGTGATACTTTGGTACAATGATAACCAAATGATTTTGAGCAAACCATCAGCTGTCAACGGTTTTGATTTGTCTTTACCAAAAGCCGTTTGCTTCTGGACTAGCCAACTCTTAGATAAAATACAGTTATTATCTTTGGTGAGCTGATTACAAATCATGGTTTTCCAATGCCTTTACCACAAGCCATAACCTTGCGGGCTAGCCAACTCTTCACTTATAAAGATATGGTGAGTCGAAAACCATACAATTTTTGGCAAATTGCAAGCCATAAACGGATTTGATATATCTTTACCAAGAGCCGTTTGCTCTCGGATTAGCCAATCCTTACGTGGGTTAGACATGGCGGACTGATAACCATTTATTTCGTTCTAAGTGAGAAAAAATTTTAAAATTTTGGCTAAAAATGGGGGTACTAGATGGTACATTTGATCAAATTCGCTAGAATTCCCCCCCACACTTAGAACTGAATATTGCCTCAATATTCAAAGAACCGGTTGTTAAACCGAAACTTAGAACGTGAAAGGGAAATACTAATAGCCATTATTTTATATACACATTTTTTTTTGAACACATGATGCGTGGTTTTGCAACCTTACAACAGGTTTTACCTCTCGAGGGATCTCAAGAGGCTTACAACCCCGCCAGGCAGTGTACCTGACCGATGTAGTATAGTGTAGTGGTAAGTACGGGGGATTGATCGTTCTCCACAGGGAATAGTATCGTTAGGATTGAAAAACTACTTTAATAGGTCGAAGGGTGAGAGAAGATTCTTTTTTGTATTTTTATATTTTTTTGAAAGCAAGTAAAATCTCGGGTTTGAAGGAGTGGGCGGAATTAGTTGCTAGTCAACTAACCCAAATAACTACGAATGCAAATAAAATAAAATAACGAAAATGAAAAGGTCGTGAAACTTATGTGGAGAGAAATGTGTTTACTTAGATTTCCTTACTCCCTAACTATCTTTTACCGGTTGATTAGTGTGTATTAATTGCGTGGATGACGGGTGTATTCCTTAATACCAATCGTGGGGTGGCGTACGTACTTCCCCAACTCTACAAGCTCCTACTTCACTCCTATGTCGAGCCGGCTAAGAAGCTCCTAACATGGGATCACTAGAATTCGCTCATGCATTAAATACAACCATATAAACCTAGTACGCATTGGTTCATGTTTCTTAAGACGTTCAAGCAAGTTACCGTATAGGAAGTTAGCCAGTTTTCTTAAGCCTAAAATCGATAAACAATCATCCAATACAATTAATAACACACTAATAACCAATAATCAATAGTTAGGTTTCATTAGATCTAAGCAAACACAAGATAAATCTAGCCTAGCATGTTAATCAAAAGACAAGAACAAGATATAATCAAACAACACATAGACATATTGATTGATTAATTGAATACTTATCTTCAATTAAACATGGGAGATCCAAGGGTATAAAAACCCTTAAAAATGGCAGAAATTCGTCTTGGGGTTTCTCCTCACAAAGTTGCACACTAATGACAAAAAATTGCAAAACTATATATAGAGTTTAAGGGCTGACGGCGTCACGTTATAGATCTTGACGCCGTCACCTCGCCGTGTCTAGGGTTCCCGGATGGCATTCTTGACGCCATCCCTCTTTAATGCTCCAAAATTCGCTCTGGCTTATCAAAGGTTGACGCAGTCAGAAATGGGCTTGACGCCGTCTCGCTTTAACTTAAACCGTGATGGCCTTGATCACCTTAAAGGGTGACGCCGTCAGGTTTCCTTTGTAAAACTCCCTGGTTTATCATGTGTATTTTTCATATCCACCTCTTTTGCCAAGCCGTGACGCCGTCAAGAGCAATACTTGACGCCGTCAAGAGTACTTTTCCAGCCGATTTTGAGACTTTGTCGTTTTCTTCACTTTTATGCTCCAAAATGCTTCCTTTTCCAGATTTCTTCTCCAAAGTACCTAAAATGACAAAAGGAACGATTTAGGGCAATATTTGATCAAATAAATACGATTTAGGGCTTAAATGACCCCCTAAAAGCGGTACACTTTTCGCTTCATCAAATACCCTTACACTTGAGATTTGCTTGTCCTCAAGCAAATGCGCTTTTATTCTAATCAAAATACAAGTTAGGGGTCATTTAATGCTAATATAAAAGTAATTACAATAAATAGTCGTTCCACTTTAATCATAATAAGCACGGAGATTACAAACTAGCACCTCACAAGTAGTGTTTAGATACTCACATCTCTCAGGTGTCATCAAAATAAATCTCATAAATGAAAACGGATAATATCTCTCACTACCTGTCATAGCAAATAGATTACCATAGGCTTGGGAAAGGATCAAAAACCTCCTCCACTAGGCGTAAGCACCTAAGATAAACTATCAAAGAGGGCTTTTACATGGGTTATAACGTGAGGTGTAGGGATATGATAAACATGGTTTTGTTGGATAAAGGATATTTTACTGGTGGCGAGTTAAAGATCTTGATTAATTACATGTACAATATGGCGTTGCTAAGCCAAGACTAGACTCGACTTAAGCTAAAAACAAAATAACAAAAACATAAAATGAAACGGGATGGTAGTCCGTATGTTTTTTCTACTTTTCTTTTTCTCATTTTTTTGTATTTTTCTTTTATATTTTAGATTTTTTTTTTTTATCGCATACACTCTTGCCATACCATCCAAAATAATACATCATAGGGGCGTTGCATTCCCCTTACACTTGAACTTTTACATAACTTTACAAATAACTATTCTAATGACTCGAATTAAGATAATCGAAACACTTGGAGTACTTTTAAAATATTTAGCACATATGGGGGTAATAATGTTGTTCTTCCCCATTACTCCATTACACTAGTACTTTACCCATGAGTCCCAATCGTCCCAAAACAATATGTACAAGGATATGACTCGACTTAGCAACCATGTAATCAATTAGATAATTAACT
Source organism: Artemisia tridentata subsp. tridentata (assembly GCA_021014915.2). Taxonomy (NCBI): domain Eukaryota; kingdom Viridiplantae; phylum Streptophyta; class Magnoliopsida; order Asterales; family Asteraceae; genus Artemisia; species Artemisia tridentata. The sequence continues at coordinate 139,843,644 of CP139502.1, read as the reverse complement.
TGGGGTTTAAACAAATGTTGTCACAATAATGCACTAAAAATGAGTGCATACAAGGTAGGCTAATGCGATTTGGGTGTACATTTAAGTGGGGTGTAACAAATTCTTCCTTTAAGTAAAATGCTTAAAGTTAGAAACGAAAAGATAGGCTCTGAGGGGTGTACTAGGGGTATCGTATACTAAAAATGAGTACAACGCAAAGGGTGTGGGAGAATTACTTGACCAATGTAGCCAATGTAATTATAACAAAAACACAGGTGTAAAACAATGGGTTAATCCTATTGCCTCTTATCATGTAGTAAATATAACTACACGAATGTAGTCTCACTTGTGGCCTCGGAATGGTCCTAACGCAAGTTCTAGAATCTAAGTGCTACCGGTACACACATCATAGCATAAATGCTTTTCCTAGCAATTCTAGGGGCGAACCTCACATATTTGGGGGTGGAAAAAAATTTTAGTGGTACGGTTTTGTGCTAGTCATATAACTCCTATCCGTGAGACGCTCATTAAGACCAAAGTTTCACTCCTATATGTTGTAAAAAAATTTAAATTTGGCACTAAAATTGCCCTAACAGGTATTTCTCTCAGTTTTATTACACATCTACCATTAAACAAACAAAAATCAAGCGTAATTGTATTCTCTAAAGTATCGTACTTTACCCCCCTTACACTTAAGATGAACATTGTCCCCAATGTTTAAATAACAAGATGTAAAAGTAAATAAGGTAAAAGAATGAAATCAAATACTCCCCTGATTCGTTTGGTGGATAAAGAGGTAACATGGTTAGATCTTCTTCCAAGGGAATGTAGAAGCTTCAAGACTAAAGCATCGCCAAAAGCTTGATTCCACATACATCTCCTTGTCCAAAATAACCTGTTAAACCTGAGAAAACAAATACGAAAACCTGCATAACATCGGCGGGATAAATCTATATAAGGATATAATGCTTGTGGAATGATAATTTTGCAGATTCCTGGAGTTTATAAGTTAGAGATTTAATAAAAACTTTTTATGAAAACAAAACTTTCAAAAATTTCAGAAAATTAAAACCTGACGCCGTCAGGTTGTAATGCCTGACGCCGTCAGAAATGATCTGACAGAATTCTCATGTTAAGTTTCCGGAAAATTTCTGGAAAAACCTATACCTTACTTCCTGGAAATCCTGCAAAACATCATTATGACTCGATACAAGCATTTGACTCAAACTATTACTAATATGTATGTTAATTTAATATTGTTATGATTCATGTTCATTTGTTCTAATAAACCGATTTGGATTTCCCTTACACTTAACTTTTGCAAAATACCTTTATATGTAGTTAAGACGAAGTTAAAAACAAGATAAAGCATTTTCACAATTTAGTTTTGAACATGAATCAATAATAATAAAAATTAAACATACATACGGAAGCAAATAAAATCAAACAAACAAATAAATAAACACACAAAGCAAATAAAGCTTGGGTTGCCTCCCAAGAAGCGCTTGTTTTTGTTCGAGTCACGAGCCTGACTCTACCCTTATTTAACGGAAATAGGGGAGGTTTTCCCTACACTTAGAGTTAAGTGCGGGTGATAGTAGCGATACACACCCGCTCGGTAGGAGTATGCCACGTGAGGAAAGATTGGTGGATGAATTATATGCTCAAAGGGGTGTGCTCCTTTCATCATAACCTTACCTAGTTCACTTTGGTCAATGGGTGAATTAAATTTTTCTCCTAGAAAGGGATCATCTTCTATCAACTTCGAGAGACTCTTAGTTGGGAATCCATCTTGACCTAATAAACCCGGTTTAAACCCATAGTGTTTCTTGTGATTAATCATGAATGGGTGATGTAAGTATGAAAGGTTATGATTCACTCCTATATTAGCTTCCACTCTACATGGCCTAGAGTCTAATACCTTCAGCGTAACACTACCCGGACTATATGGTTTGATGGGTGGATCGGGACCTTTTTCAATTCCTAAATTCACATCAAAGGATGGAAGATTAGGTAACGGTTTTGGTTGAGGCTCCGGTTCATTAAAACTAGGAAATTCCCTAGAACTAAGAGTAAGGTTGTGATCACTAAAAGCATTCAAACCTATTTCTTCTAGTTGTGTTTGGTCCAAGGGCTCTACCTCTATTGGGGTTCCTATAGTCTCCTCTACTTCTTCCGGGTAAGTCACGGGCGGTGTATATGCCTCAAATGATGGTGGGACTTGTGGGGTACTTGGTGGACTTGGATTTTCTACTTTATCCTCCATCTTATCTTGATTACCTATGTGCTTATTATGTGATTTGTTGAAGTCTATCCCCAACATGCACCTAGGTATCTCAAATCCTTTTCTATTCATCTCAAATTCTTGGTCCGATTCATAAGAATCATTCTCAATAACTTGATCACTATGTTCCATTTGCCTAAAGGATTCCTCATACTCATCATATGTCTTAGTGAAATCTAATCCAAGCATGCACCTAGGTAGTTCAACATTAACCATCTCACAATCTTGGTCGGGTTCATAAGAAACTATCCTAGGTGAAGGCTCATATGGTGCATAGGTTTCACTTAATGAGGTATTTTGAGGGTTTGATGGGGCTCCTAAGGTGATTTCCTCAAAAGTTTTATGCACTTGGTCTCTTTTCTCAAGGTACTCACTAAAATCTATGTAAGATCCTGTTCTCATTACTTCATTCCACCATCTTGATTTATCCAAATTAGTAAAATTATATTTCTTCATGTAAAACTCTAGTCGCGGATTTGGTAGATTCACGTTCTCCATAATGGCGAACGGAAGAGTCAATGGAAAAACTTTACGAACAAAAGCACAAAGAAAAGATAGACTACGAGAAAGCTAATAAAAAGAAAATAAAAATCTCACTAGATAGGAATCTAATGAGTAGACCTAATAAAATAAAAATTCAACCTAAACAATAACTATTCCCCGGCAGCGGCGCCAAAAACTTGATGCGTGGTTTTGCGACCTTACAACAGGTTTTACCTCTCGAGGGATCTCAAGAGGCTTACAACCCCACCAGGCAGTGTACCTGACCGATGTAGTATAGTGTAGTGGTAAGTACGGGGGATTGATCGTTCTCCACAGGGAATAGTGTCGTTAGGATTGAAAAACTACTCTAATAGGTCTAAGGGTGAGGGAAGATTCTTTTTTGTATTTTTATATTTTTTTGAAAGCAAGTAAAATCTCGGGTTTGAAGGAGTGGGCGGAATTAGTTGCTAGTCAACTAACCCAAATAACTACGAATGCAAATAAAATAAAATAACGAAAATGAAAAGGTCGTGAAACTTATGTGGAGAGAAATGTGTTTACTTAGATTTCCTTACTCCCTAACTATCTTTTACCGGTTGATTAGTGTGTATTAATTGCGTGGATGACGGGTGTATTCCTTAATACCAATCGTGGGGTGGCGTACGTACTTCCTCAACTCTACAAGCTCCTACTTCACTCCTATGTCGAGCCGGCTAAGAAGCTCCTAACATGGGATCACTAGAATTCGCTCATGCATTAAATACAACCATATAAACCTTAGTACGCATTGGTTCATGTTTCTTAAGACGTTCAAGCAAGTTACCGTATAGGAAGTTAGCCAGTTTTCTTAAGCCTAAAATCGATAAACAATCATCCAATACAATTAATAACACACTAATAACCAATAATCAATAGTTAGGTTTCATTAGATCTAAGCAAACACAAGATAAATCTAGCCTAGCATGTTAATCAAAAGACAAGAACAAGATATAATCAAACAACACATAGACATATTGATTGATTAAATGAATACTTATCTTCAATTAAACATGGGAGATCCAAGGGTATAAAAACCCTTAAAAATGGCAGAAATTCGTCTTGGGGTTTCTCCTCACAAAGTTGCACACTAATGACAAAAAATTGCAAAACTATATATAGAGTTTAAGGGCTTACGGCGTCACGTTATAGATCTTGACGCCGTCACCTCGCCGTGTCTAGGGTTCCCGGATGGCCTTCTTGACGCCGTCCCTCTTTAATGCTCCAAAATCCGCTCTGGCTTATCAAAGGTTGACGTCGTCAGAAATGGGCTTGACGACGTCTCGCTTTAACTTAAACCGTGATGGCCTTGATCACCTTAAAGGGTGACGCCGTCAGGTTTCCTTTGTAAAACTCCCTGGCTTATCATGTGTATTTTTCATATCCACCTCTTTTGCCAAGCCGTGACGCCGTCAAGAGCAATACTTGACGCCGTCAAGAGTACTTTTCCAGCCGATTTTGAGACTTTGTCGTTTTCTTCACTTTTATGCTCCAAAAACGTCCAAAATGCTTCCTTTTCCAGATTTCTTCTCCAAAGTACCTAAAATGACAAAAGGAACGATTTAGGGCAATATTTGATCAAATAAATACGATTTAGGGCTTAAATGACCCCCTAAAAGCGGTACACTTTTCGCTTCATCAACACACTATACATATATACAACATGTGGGGCATCTCCCCCACACTAGGGTGGGACATGGGTGAAAACCATGTTTTACTACTGTTTTTATTAACCGAGTCGCTAGCTTGACTCGACCCCGAATTCATTTGTTCATGGGGAAGCAAGTGGAAGAAACCATCTCAATCGGACTTTCATTCAAGATGTCTAAATAACCAATTGAACATAAGAAAGTTCCACACCGATGAGATAAATCCGGCATTTAAACCAATGTTAGATGGAAAATGCCGGGGTCAAAGGTAATATCCTCACTCCCGAATGAGTGACAGATAGGGGAAATCACCGGGTAGGTGAAGGGAAGAAGAGAGATCTGAATAGCAATTAAGACAAGAACTTCCTCCTCAAGAATTGCATATTCAAGTGGAGGAGGCAAGTCCTTAAACTTGATCTCAGGAATTTTATCAGTTTTCTCAACTGACTTGACTTTCTCATTATGAAGTTGTTTTGGTGGAAGAGGGGAAGATGAATCTTCGTTTAACAAATTTTTTAGAAAAAGGATATCCCCCTCAGGATCAAGATAGTTGTCATCAACCTCATGCGGAAGTGAACTATCTGGAGCAAGAAAAGCATCGACCTCATCCCAAAAGGGATCACTTCCCTCAACCGAAGTGAGAGAAGGGGAAGAGTCGGCTATGATAAGTTGAGAAGATGTGGTGGGTTCCCCACTCACAGAATTATGAAAATAACCAAGATTTTCTTGAGAGTACTCCTTTGAAGTAATGTCAATGACATCGATTCGGTTAACCGAAGCAGAATCATAATTTGAGGAGTACCTCGAAGTTTGATCATGGTTAAAAGTAACAGCTTCATTACCCACACGCAAGGTGATCTCATGCTTAAATACATCAATAAGAGTATGGCCCATTTTTAGGAATCCTCTTCCAAGAATTAGAGGAACCTTTTGATCTGCGTCGAAGTCAACAACCACAAAGTCAGCTGGAAAGTGGAACTTTCCTACTTTCACAAACACATCTTCGGCAATGCCGCAGGGATGAGATATGGTTCGGTCTGCAAGCTCAAGAGTCATGCAGGTAGGTGATGCGTGGTTTTGTAACCTTACAACAGGTTTTACCTCTCGAGGGATCTCAAGAGGCTTACAACCCCACCAGGCAGTGTACCTGACCGATGTAGTATAGTGTAGTGGTAAGTACGGGGGATTGATCGTTCTCCACAGGGAATAGTGTTCGTTAGGTATGAAAGGCTACTCTAATTAGGTCTAAGGGTTGAGGAAGATTCTTTTTATGTTTTTATAGTTTTTATGAAAGCAAGTAAAATCTCGGGTTTGAAGGAGTGGGCGGAATTAGTTGCTAGTCAACTAACCCAAATTACTACGAATGCAATAAAATTAAATAACTGAAAATAAAATGTGGTGAGAAACTTATGTGTAGAGAAATGTGTTTACTTAGATTTCCTTACTCCCTAACTATCTTTTACCGGTTAATTAGTGTGTATTAGTTGCGTGGATGACGGGTGTATTCCTTAATACCATTCGTGGGGTGGCGTACTTACTTCCCCAACTCTACAAGCTCCTACTTCACTCCTATGTCGAGCCGGCTAGGAAGCTCCTAACATGGGATCACTAGAATTCGCTTGTGCATTAAATACAACCATAAAAACCTTTAGTACGCATTTGGTTCATGTTTCTTAAGACGTTCAAGCAAGTTACCGAATAGGAAGTTAGCCAGTTTTCTTAAGCCTAACATAGATAAACAATCATCCAATACAACTAATAACACACTAACAACCAATAATCAATAGCTAGGTTTCATTAGATCTAAGCAAACACAAGATAAATTTAGCCTAACATGTTAAACAAAAGACAAGAATAAGATAGAATCAAACAACACATAGACATATTGAATGATCAATTGATAACTTATCTTTCAATGAAACATGGAAGATCTCAAGGCAAAAAGCCCTGAAAAAGTAGCTAAAATCGTCTTAGGGTTTTCTCCCAAAATTCCACACACTAAGCTCTCCCAAATGACAAAAAATTAGAAAACTATATATAGATTTTTGGATCTGACGGCGTCACCTTATGGATTGTGACGCCGTCACCTCGCCGCTTTTAGGGTTCCCGGATGACCTTCTTGACGCCGTCCCTCTTTAGCTCTTCAAAAATCCATTCTGGCTTATCAAGGCTTGACGCCGTCGAACCTTGAACGTGACGCCGTCCCTCTTTGATTTAAGCCGTGACGCCCTTGATCAAGTTAAAGCGTGACGCCGTCAGAATTCACATGCTATTTTCACTGGCCCGTCATGAGTAAATTTCACGTCCAACTTTTCTTGCCAAGGCATGACGCCGTCCAGAGTAAAGTCTGACGCCGTCAAGAGTAACTTTTAGCCGATTCTTGAGACTTTGCCGTTTTCTTCACTTTTATGCTCCAAAAACGTCCAAAATGCCTCCTTTTCCAGATTTCTCCTCAAAAGTACCTAAAATGACAAAAGGAACGATTTAGGGCAATATTTGATCAAATAAATACGATTTAAGGCTTAAATGACCCCTTAAAAGCGGTACACTTTTCGCTTCATCAAATACCCTTACACTTGAGATTTGCTTGTCCTCAAGCAAATGCGCTTTTATTCTAATCAAAATACAAGTTAGGGGTCATTTAATGCTAACATAAAAGTAATTACAACAAATATTCGTTCCACTTTAATCATAATAAGCACGGAGATTACAAACTAGCACCTCACAAGTAGTGTTTAGATACTCACATCTCTCAAGTGTCATCAAAATAAATCTCATAAATGAAAACGGAAAATATCTCTCACTACCTGTCATAGCAAATAGATTACCATAGGCTTGGGAAAGGATCGAAAACCTCCTCCACTAGGCGTAAGCACCTAAGATAAACTATCAAAGAGGGCTTTTAAATGGTTATAACGTAAGGTGTAGGGAAAAGGAAAACACGGTTTGGTTGGATAAGGGATATTTTACTGGTGGCGGGTTAAAGATCTTGATCAATTACATGTACTATACAATGTTGCTAAGCCAAGACTAGACTCGATCTTAAGCTAGAAACGAAATAACAAAATAATAAAAACATAAAATAAACATAAAATAAAACGGGATGGTAGTCCGTATGTTTTTTCTATTTTTCATTTTCTCATTTTTTTGTATTTTTCTTGATTTTTTTTTTTTTTTTTTTTTTTTTTTTTTTTTTTTTTTTTTTTGCATACACTCTTGCCCTACCATCCAAAATAATACATCATAGGGGCGTTGCATTCCCCTTACACTTGAATTTTTACATAACTTTACAAATACTAATTTAATGACTCGAATTAAGATAATTGAAAAACTTGGAGTACTTTTAAAACATTTAGCACATATGGGGGTAATAAATGATGTTCTTCCCCATTACTCCATTACACTAGTACTTTACCCATGAGTCCCAATCGTCCCAAAACAATATGTACAAGGATATGACTCGACTTAGCAACCATGTAATCAACTAGATAATTAACTTGGGTTTAAACAAATGTTGTCACAATAATGCACTAAAGATGAGTGCATACAAGGTAGGCTAAGGCGATTTGGGTGTACATTTAAGTGGGGTGTAACAAATTCTTCCTTTAAGTAAAATGCTTAAAGGTCGAAACGAAAAGATAGGCTCTGAGGGGTGTACTAGGGGTATCGTGTACAAAAATGAGTACAACGCAAAGGGTGTGGGAGAATTACTTGACCAATGTAGCCAATGTAATTATAACAAAAACACAGGTGTAAAACAATGGGTTAATCCTAATGCCTCTTATCATGTAGTAAATCTAACTACACGAATGTAGTCTCACTTGTGGCCTCGGAATGGTCCTAACGCAAGTTCTAGAATCTAAGTGCTACCGGTACACACATCATAGCATAAATGCTTTTCCTACCAATTATAGGGGCGAACCTCACATATTTGGGGTGGAAAATTTTTTAGTGGTACGGATTTTGTGCTAGTCATATAACTCCTATCCGTGAGACGCTCATTAAGATCAAAGTTTCACTCCTATATGTTGTAAAAAATTTTAAATTTGGCACTAAAATTACCTTAACAAGTATTTCTCTCAGTTTTATTACACATCTACTATTAAACAAACAAAAATCAAGCGCAATTGTATTTTCTAAAATCGTACTTTTACCCCCCCTTACACTTAAGATGAACATTGTCCCCAATGTTCAAATAACAAGATGTAAAAGAAAAAAGTAAAAGAATGAAATCAAATACTCCCCTGATTCGTTTGGTGGATAATGAAATTACACGGTTAAATCTTCCTCCAAAGAGAATGTTGAAGCCCCATGACTCATGCATCGCCATAAGCTTGATTCCATAAACATCTCCTTGTCCAAAATAACCTGTTAAACCTGAGAAAACAAACACGAAAACCTGCATAACATCGGCGGTATAAAATCTATATATAAGGATATAATGCTTGTGGACTGATAATTTTGCAGATCCCTGGAGATTATAAGTTGGAGATTTTAATAAAAACTTTTTAAAAACAAAATTTTCAAAAATTTCTGGAAATTAAATCTGACGCCGTCAGGTTATAACCCTGACGCCGTCAGAAATGACCTGACAAAAATTTTCATTTTAAGTTTCCGGAAAATTTCTGGAAAAACCTTTACCTTACTTCCTGGAAATCCTGCAAAACATCATTATGACTCGATACAAGCATTTGACTCAAACAAATACGAATATGTATGCTAATTTATTATTATTACGATTCATGTTCATTTGTGTTCTAATAAACCGATTTAGATTTCCCTTACACTTATCTTTTGCAAAATACCTTTATATGTAGTTAAGACGAAGTTAAAAACAAAATAAAGCATTTTCACAAATTACTTTTGAACATGAATCAATACTAATAAAAATTAAACATACATACGGAAAATAAAATCAAACCAACAAATAAATAAACACACAAAGCAAATAAAATAACAATCAAATGAGGCTAGCATGCGATAAATAAAATCAATGTAACAAATGTTTTAAGGCAAACAGATGCCTTCCCTAAATTATTACAGACCATATTGTTTCAACACATACAACCAAATATCAAATTGTTCAAACACCAAAACATCAAATCACATCATCACTGGTGTGGGGGTCCTTGGCGATAGTCATAGCCAGGAGGAAGATGCCCGTGGTACCCATAAGGAGGGTAATCCTGCTCACGACCCGGGAAAGGGTCAATCTGCAGATGCGGGTCCAACTGATCACGTGTAGAAAGATGCTGCATCTGACGAACCGTGTGATCGTACATCCAGTCGAACCTGTCGTCCACCCTGGTCCTCCACGTATCAACCTGGCCCATCCAGGTCCCCTGGTGAGCCTGCCAGTCCCCCCTGCTCATATGTCGGTAGTAATCAGCTGTACCGGCCTCATACCCCTCATGCTGCTGCTGCTGGGGCTCCTCCTCCTCATCATCATCCTCATCATCATCATCCTCAGCTCCAACCGGGTGATACCACATAAAGGACCCATCATGCATCTCCATAATCACCTCCATCTGCTTCAGGGACCTCTCCTTCACCGTCCTGCATTTATCACCACTCAAATACCTCATGACCTCGGGCCTGAGGACTCCATAAGACTGGGCCAGTCGGGTGATGAACATCCCACCATAGATCCTGTCTCCTTCCCTCTCCCCAACTCCACCATGCATAAAGCTAGCAACCCAAAACGGGATGTTGCAGTAAACATCATTAGAGTAGATGGTGTACAGGTAGAAGAGATCAGAAGCTGTGACACGGTGGTGAGAGCTGTGACGCCCTGTCAAGCTGTAGGTGAGGCAACGATGAGTCAACCGAACCCTAGGATCCCTGATTTGGGATGCCACAGTGGTCGAGGTATACACCCCATCCCCAATAGTCTTCCAGAACATAGAGCACCTAAAATCATTCTTCATCGACTCCCCACGCAACAACCTCTGCATGAACCCTGCCTGAATGGTATCATGCTGATCATATAACCCAAGTCTCCACCCAAACTCAGTAACAGAACACGTCCTTAGCTCACCCCCCAGCCTGAAATAGATCGTGGTACCGCCCACATCGGTCCTTGCCTCAGCCATGTCAAAATGAAAGGTGGCAAAGAACTCCCGTACCAACTCCTCATATACCGGCTCCTGAATCTTAAACAGTCTTTCCCACTGTGGGCCGGTAAACCCATCCGTCTGAAAACTTTGGAGAAAAGTCTGCTCAAGACCTACTCTCCTCAGAAAGCCCCAGTCAACCACTGCTCCATTCTCGACCTTGTGTAGTAGCAATTGTGCGTATTTGCTTGTAGCAGCATCGTTGTCAAAGACACTCCAACTGAGGACCGTATCCCCAAAGTTTTCTTGTTGAGATCGGGAAGAACTTCCTCGGCTGGGTCTTTGACGCTTACTCATTATCTGGAACAAAGCAGGAGGAACAAAAGTGTTAATATGTGAATTAAAGATTTGGTGGCGCATCAGACAGGTCTGACGCCGTCACGCTTTGATAGGTGACGCCGTCAGATTCGACCAGTGTTCAAATCCATAATTACGAGGGAAAAATCAATATTCAAACTTCAGGCTCAATAACCACACACCACTTTTTGCAGAAAAATGGGTGATTGGATCACAGGTTATGGTTTAAATTCGTGGCCACCCTATTAGTGAATTAACCCATTTGATTGCTAACAATCACATGCTTTTAATCATTGCTAAAATAACACTAATTAAAAGACATTATGAGTTCTAAGCATGAATCAACCCTAGGGTATCATGAGAAGAGGGTTTTCGAAATTGACAAATCCTATGAGTAATTGAAACGAAAAGAATGAATAAAAATTACTTACCACGTGGAAATTGATGACGAAAATCGGTGAATTTGATCCTGGAAATTCGAAGGTGGGGTTGGAGAGGATATGGTTTGTGGGGTTTGTGATGAAAGTGATGGAATTAAAGTTATTATTGCTGTGCAGACGGGGTGACGGCGTCACGTTTAAATTCTGACGCCGTCAGATTAGCGTATTTTGCTACTTTGTGCCAGTTTACAAATGAGCCCCTCGTACTTTAAGAGAGCAGCTAGTCAGGGTCAATAATCCTGATAGCTAGTCTCGTTAACAAGTTCCTCCTGGGTCAAATGTTTTGTTACTGTCACGGGGTGTAGTAAAATGTTGAAAAGGGTCGGTTGACGTCTTATTCAGGTTCCAATTTTCATCAAGGCAAGTATTCAGGGGGTGAGAGGAACTTTCCCAGGGGGTTTTCGAAATGATGGTGTGCTTTAATTGAGTTCTTCTCACACCCGGCTTAAAGCCAAAAGATCGTTTCCTAGCTTCATGAAAGTTAGGGAGCGTGACAACCATGCTCCCCACGAAAATGCTACGATCTTGAGAGTTTTTCTCGCGAGAGGATCCAAATAGATAAGAGGGTTTTGAAAGTGAAGGCTCAGGGAGGGGGGTTTCATCATCCCATTCGTTGTATGGTTCATTAGGGACCGGGAGTTCAAAGATCTTCTCGATCTTTTTGTGTGAAGCTTCCTCCCTAATTTTCTCTTTTATTTTCGAGATGAATTTGTCTGCTAGTTCCATGAACATATCTTGGGTGTTTTTCAAGTGAGTTTCTAGTTCCTTGATACGTCTCTCTTGGTTGTTCACGAAAGTTAGCATTATCCCTTCAAATTCATCTTGTCGTGAGAATTGGTGAAACGTATGTTTGCCAATTGTGTTCACGCACTCATCGGGATTTTCATCAGCCGTAGGTGTCTCAGCTTTCATTAAGCTCTCAACCTGCCTTTTTATGTTTTCGAACAGCTGTTCTTGGGTTGCACTCATGCAATTTAAAATCCCTTCTTCCGAGAACGTTGAGTCATTCCATTCTTCCTCTTCGTATTGTGCTAAGTCCTCAATGACTTCCCAGCACTTATCGACACTGAGCCTGCTCAATCTCCCATTGGCGGCGTAATCTATGGCTCTTCTAGTTTGATGATTGACACCATCATAGAAGATTTGGATTTGTAGCCAAGGATCCATGCCATGGTGAGGGACTTTTCGGAGTAAGTCCTTGAATCGAGTCCATGCCTCGTAGAGAGTTTCGCCTTGACGTTGTTGGAACATCAAGATATCATTCCTTAGCTTGGTAGTTCTTCCCGGTGGGAAAAACTGAGCAAGGAAACGAGTGGTGAGATCATCCCAAGAGGTGATGGATCCTGCGGGTTGACGTTCTAGCCATTGACTAGCTTGGTCCCGCAGAGAGAATTGAAAGAGACGCAATCGGGTCGTCTCTCGAGTGGCAACATCAAGGTCTATAGAATCAACGATTTTAAGAAAGTCCTTGAGATGTTGATTAGGATCTTCAGAACGAAGTCCATGGAATGCGCATCTGCTTTGCACCAACCGGATGGTGTCGGATCGCAAGGGTGTGATATTGGCTCCTTGAGTGAGCTCAATGGTGTTTCGATAGCCATGGTGGCTAGGACGGGAATACTCTCCTAAAGTACGGGCTCTAGGAGGTGGTTGTGGTTGTTGTGGTGGTGGGTTGTGTGGGTTAAGGATATTACCATCTTCCATGATGTCGGACGGTAATGGTCACGAACAAAGACACGAAGAAAATAGATAGACTAAAGAAAACCTAGAAAAATAAAATAAAAATCTCACTAGAAAGGAATCTAGTGAGTAGACCTAATAGAAATAAAAATTCAACCTAAACAATAACTATTCCCCGGCAGCGGCGCCAAAAACTTGATGCGTGGTTTTGTAACCTTACAACAGGTTTTACCTCTCGAGGGATCTCAAGAGGCTTACAACCCCACCAGGCAGTGTACCTGACCGATGTAGTATAGTGTAGTGGTAAGTACGGGGGATTGATCGTTCTCCACAGGGAATAGTGTTCGTTAGGTATGAAAGGCTACTCTAATTAGGTCTAAGGGTTGAGGAAGATTCTTTTTATGTTTTTATAGTTTTTATGAAAGCAAGTAAAATCTCGGGTTTGAAGGAGTGGGCGGAATTAGTTGCTAGTCAACTAACCCAAATTACTACGAATGCAATAAAATTAAATAACTGAAAATAAAATGTGGTGAGAAACTTATGTGTAGAGAAATGTGTTTACTTAGATTTCCTTACTCCCTAACTATCTTTTACCGGTTAATTAGTGTGTATTAGTTGCGTGGATGACGGGTGTATTCCTTAATACCATTCGTGGGGTGGCGTACTTACTTCCCCAACTCTACAAGCTCCTACTTCACTCCTATGTCGAGCCGGCTAGGAAGCTCCTAACATGGGATCACTAGAATTCGCTTGTGCATTAAATACAACCATAAAAACCTTTAGTACGCATTTGGTTCATGTTTCTTAAGACGTTCAAGCAAGTTACCGAATAGGAAGTTAGCCAGTTTTCTTAAGCCTAACATAGATAAACAATCATCCAATACAACTAATAACACACTAACAACCAATAATCAATAGCTAGGTTTCATTAGATCTAAGCAAACACAAGATAAATTTAGCCTAACATGTTAAACAAAAGACAAGAATAAGATAGAATCAAACAACACATAGACATATTGAATGATCAATTGATAACTTATCTTTCAATGAAACATGGAAGATCTCAAGGCAAAAAGCCCTGAAAAAGTAGCTAAAATCGTCTTAGGGTTTTCTCCCAAAATTCCACACACTAAGCTCTCCCAAATGACAAAAAATTAGAAAACTATATATAGATTTTTGGATCTGACGGCGTCACCTTATGGATTGTGACGCCGTCACCTCGCCGCTTTTAGGGTTCCCGGATGACCTTCTTGACGCCGTCCCTCTTTAGCTCTTCAAAAATCCATTCTGGCTTATCAAGGCTTGACGCCGTCGAACCTTGAACGTGACGCCGTCCCTCTTTGATTTAAGCCGTGACGCCCTTGATCAAGTTAAAGCGTGACGCCGTTAGAATTCACATGCTATTTTCACTGGCCCGTCATGAGTAAATTTCACGTCCAACTTTTCTTGCCAAGGCATGACGCCGTCCAGAGTAAAGTCTGACGCCGTCAAGAGTAACTTTTAGCCGATTCTTGAGACTTTGTCGTTTTCTTCACTTTTATGCTCCAAAAACGTCCAAAATGCCTCCTTTTCCAGATTTCTCCTCAAAAGTACCTAAAATGACAAAAGGAACGATTTAGGGCAATATTTGATCAAATAAATACGATTTAAGGCTTAAATGACCCCTTAAAAGCGGTACACTTTTCGCTTCATCAGTAGGAGTAAGAGCCGGAAGAGAAAGTTTCTTCCATACTGAATGAGGCATCAGGTTGATGCTTGCACCTAGATCTGCTAAGGCATAGCATTCAACCATTCCCGGAAATACACAAGGTAGTAGAAACTTTCCAGGATCTCCAAGCTTCTCCGGAAGCTTTTTCAAGATAACCGCTGAGCAGTTCTCATTTAACGGAGTTTTAGCCATTTCAATCAGCTTTTCCTTGTTGCTTAGCAATTGTTTGATTGTTGATGCAAACTTGGGCATCAGAATGATAGCATCCGCAAAACTTATGTCAAAATGTAATTCTTTAAAGATTTGAAAGAATTTGTCCATTTGTTGACTAGCCTTCTCACGGAGCTTTTGCTCATTTAAGCGCGATGGGTAGGGAATATAAGGTTTGGATTTAGGGGCAATGACTTCAAGAGTCTCTACAGATTCAAAGACAACTCCTGGTTTGGATTTCTTTTTCTGGACAATCGGAGGCTGGACATGTGCTGTACTTTGTGGGCTAGGAATTTGCACTTTGTCCGTTGTATCCTCCGTCTCTTTCTCCATTTCAAACAACGGAGGAGGAATAGGGCCAGCGGGCCCCTCATAAGCAGCACCACTCCGAGTGGTGATAGCTTTGACGAAGGTGGTATTTTCATCATCATCACTGTCGTCAAGTACACTGACAGGAGTAGCATTTAGCATATTGGAATAAGCTCTGGCTGTTCTTTGCTCACTAAGTTTGTTTGACAAACTTTTAACCGTAAATCGGGAAAGAGTAGGATCTATTCTTGACGGTTGAGGAGCAATTGTGGGTGTAGAATTTTGGATAACCGAAGGTTGGACGTATTTAGCACTTCCATTGTTAGTGGGAAGTACCGGGTCCTTTTTCACCTTGAGTTCAACATGAGCTTTACCACTACGTGTAGTGACAGCTTTGAGTTCACCCCTTGGGTTGACAACAGTGTTACTTGGGAGACCTCCCGAGGTAGAAGGTAGATCATTTAAAGATTTTTTTATATCATTTATTTGGGTAACCAATAACTGGTTTGTCTTGTATTGAGTTCTATTTGTCTCCTCTTGAGATTTTATGAATTGCTTAAGCAACTCATCTGAGGACGTCTGATTATGATTTTGGACATTCCATGGTTTTTGGTTAAAGTTACCCTGATTCTGACCTCGGTTTTGATTGAAATTTTGGGAATTGTTGAAATTTTGTCCCTGATTTTGAACAAAGCGATTTTGATTATTCTGATTTGGCAAGGGTGGAAAACCAGGTGGGACCATAGCATTCGGTGCTCGGTACTGAGTCTCAGCATGCGAACGGTATTGATTTTGGTTTACTGCAGCTACGGGAGCTGGGTAAAGAGAAGCATCGGTTGCTTGACAATCATAATACGCATGTGGGCCACCACAAGTTTCACACACTTTGTTTATTGCTTTAATTTGTTCTGGTTTATGAATTTCACTCTTTATTTCTTTCATTTCCTTCATCATACAACGCATTGCGTCCGTTAAAAAGGCTAACTCTGAGGAGTTACCGGATGACGAGGCAGGAGTGACAGGAACATTCACTTTGTTTCGAGAAATAGGAACTTTTGATTTATTTTCACAAATTTCAATCACCTCTTTAGGTCGACGATTCAAGATATTGCCACCGGCGGCTGCGTTAAGTGCATCTTGATCGATTTGGGTTAACCCATTATAAAACGTATTTATCTGTTGTAACTCTGTGAAATCGTGATGCGGGCATTTTCGGAGGAGATCTTTAAATCTTTCCCATGCCTCTCTGAAATTTTCATCGAAACCTTGACGAAATCCAGCAATTTCATTTTTTAGATTAGTCGTCTTTGATGGAGGGAAGAAATAATTGACAAATTTCTGCACTAGATCTTCCCAAGTTTCAATGGATCGAGGGGGTTCTTTATCCAGCCAAATTCGGGCTGCCCCTTCGAGTGAGAATGGAAATAGCATCAATTTGATAACTGTTTGCGGCACATTCTTGTAATTGATTGTAGAGGTCAGTTTGTTGAACCAACGAATGTGTGCATATGGATCTTCTCGTTCAAACCCGTGGAATTGGTTGGTAGAAACGAGCTGAATCAAATGTGTTTTCAGTTCAAAATGATCAGAATCGATGGGTGGTAAAACGATGGCATCTCCGTAACCCTCGGTGGGTGCTCGGAGCATTTCCGCCATTGTGCGATTGTCTGCCATATTATCAGTGAGAACAGTACGAATCTCGGGTTCGACTATTTGGGCAGCACGTCTACGATTACGTCTTCTCGGAATATCTACGAGTTCACGTAAAGGGCTTGATGACGTGGAAGAACGAGTGCGCATGCACTAAATAAAATATTTTAATTAAATCAAGAACGAAGCAAAACACAAGTGAACTTAAACCAATAATCAACAAGCGTACGGTAGCTCTCTAAAAGATAAACGCACAGAGTGGCGGAGAAGCAAAGGTGGGCAATTAATGCTCCTTAAAAACCCGCTTCTTTCAGTTCGACAATTTAATGTCAAACTATCCTTAAACCTCCGTTAGAGTTTGTTTATCAATTAAAGGTGAGCCGATATTCGCAAGTGATACAAAGGCAAGTTTTAATCTTTGGTTTGGGAACTTATTATGGTTGTACCCCCAGTTAGGTAGTACTCTGTCTTGGTTCTCGATGGTAATATTTTTATTGTTGTTATTATTAAACAAAGAAAACGGAAAATATTTTTGGGTTTTATTTTTTATATGATAATAATAATAATAATATATATAGAAAAGAAAAGAAAAATATTTTTGTATTTTATATTGTTTATGGGGAATAGGAACTTCTAGAAGAAGGATCTCGAATCACTAATCGCTAAAACTCTACACAATAGTCGCAACACAACCTCCCCGGCAGCGGCGCCAAAATTTGATCCGTGCTGAATACACCTATAAATAAATGCAGATAGCGGATACGCGTGAATAATTACAAATTACCCCTTTGTGAAAAAGGATACTTGCAAAAACTCACGTTCGTGTATAGTGTGAAGACAGGTAAGTAATTACCCGAATCGTTTCCCAACGAGGTGTGAATGGGCAAACTGTGAAAAGCTAGGATTAGAGTGACTGATGTGATTAGGTATTTGATTTTGCTTTTTTAATAATTCTAAATAACAAATTAAAAACAGATGTGCACAAGAAAATTAAACGCGAATAAAAATAAACTAAAACGCGTAACGGGAAAGATAAAATGGGACTAAAACTGAAATTTATGAAATTAAAACTTAAAAATGTAAAATGACTTAAAAATTATTTAAAAACTTAAATTATATTTTTTTTTACTTTTTATTTAATTATTATTAATTATTTATTATTTAATAATTATTTAAAACTAATTTAATTAATAATAAATACTAAATAAACAAAGAAAAATCTAAAACTTTTTCTATAAATATTATAAGGTAAAAAGAAGATAAGAAAATTATAAAAATGGAAATTACTTAATTAAAATTTAAAAAGATAAATTCTATTAAATAGAAGCTATCACTATTTTTCTATTTTTGGTTTTCTTAAGGTCTAAAAATGATATTATATTTTTCCTGGATTAAAAATGACAAAAGAAAATTATGAAAATTAGATTTATATTTTTCTGATTATTATTTTATTTATTATTATTTAATTACTATTAGAAACTAATAAAAAAGATTAAAAATATCAAATGACTTAGGAAAAATCTGAAAAATTCAGGATAAGTCTAAATTAATATTTGAAAGCTAGGAAAATTAAAATCAAAAGTTAACTAATCCTTGATAAGCAGTTGGACAGATAAGCAGTTGAACAAATAAGCTAAAAATAAGCTAATAAGCTCAAAACTCAACCAAATGCTCAGGACAAGATTAAACAACTATATTAAGCACAAAAAAACTTGAAAACACAAATAAGCACAATGAAATAAGCTGATAAGAAGATGAGCAGTTGTGAATTCAAGACAGAAACTCAGAAAAATGGCAAATTAGCAAGGCAGATTAAGCAGTCTAATAAGCTACTGAGATGCAATCTAATGAGGGCAAAAGTGAGCTAGTAGTATGAGCTTTCCAGAAATGCAAAAATCAAGGCCTGAGCTTTTCTAAATAAGCCACAATTCAGCTTAGATCAGCAACCTAAGCAACTCAGTATACACTGAGTTGCTGATGTGCAGAGTTGAGCAGAAAAATGCACAGACCAAGGGACTTCAAACCACCCTTTGTGAATACTCTATATGGACTAGATGGAACTCAGGAATGCCAATGAAAAGAGCCAAATAAGCTTCTATCTTATTATGGCTTATTTGGACATTTTGAGTTCTAAAATTCCCACAGGTTGCACAAATCTACCAAATCTATCTAAATGGCCTAAGGGATCTTGAAAACAGCTTATTATGGCCAAAATAAGCAGGACCAAAGTTGGGATATTGGTCAATCAACAGTAACACAAGGTTTTGGCCTATTGACTGTTTTAAACCAAACACCCCTTAATGGGTGTTCTGTGGTAGATTTTCAAAGGAAACACAATATTTTAAACTAAAAGCTCTGATTTTAATGATTAACTAACTTATTTAAACTATGATAAGCAACT
Organism: Artemisia tridentata subsp. tridentata; assembly: GCA_021014915.2. Taxonomy (NCBI): domain Eukaryota; kingdom Viridiplantae; phylum Streptophyta; class Magnoliopsida; order Asterales; family Asteraceae; genus Artemisia; species Artemisia tridentata. The sequence continues at coordinate 139,824,405 of CP139502.1, read as the reverse complement.
TTCAACAGGAAAATAAGCACTCTAATAAGTTTATGCTAATATGGCTATTTTTTGGCTTTTATATGTTTTTTAAGCAAAATGAAAACAAAGTTATTAAACTACTGACAAAATAGATCAAATATGACTAAGAATTAACAATAAGCATATAACAACAATAATTAGCTAATAATAAGCACTTCTACAGTACTAGAGAAATTATGCAGAAAACAAGAAAAAGCTTACAACTGAAAAAGCTTATGGAACAAGAGAACAAGGACCAGAAACCACTCCTAGCTTGTTGTCAACAAGCTAAAAACCAGAAAAGCCATCCAGATTAGCTTCTACTCCTAGAACTGCTTATTTTGAGCTTTTGTTGACTTTCTTTGACTTTTTCTTCTTTCTTGAATTAGATCAGAATTAAACTAACATAAGCTCACAGTAAGCTATAATTAGCTTATATAAGCTTATGTAAACAGATAATAAGCTTTTCCAAACAACATTTAACTTAATGTGAATTACAGTAAAGCTTGAAATTGTAAAGTAACTGAAATTAAATGCAAGATGTATTAAAATGAGATCAAAATGACTGTAAATGACTTATATTGATGACTGGAAATGAAAATTACAATAAAGAAAGACAATTAAGTAAAAACGATTTAAATAAAAATTAACTACTCTCGTATTTCCTATTACATTGTTCTATATATACAAAAAACAACTGGGAAACCCTAAGTCGACATCTCTGAATCTTTTAGCACCCTTGATTTCTTCTGACATCATCTCACTCGTTGATTCTTGATTTTGGCGCCAAAAATCTTACTAGTGGATTTGAGCAGGTTTTTACTAATTAAAGAAATTTGGAGGATTGTAGAGGTGGAAGGGAGTGTTTAGACAGCTGGTGATGAGGTGGGGGGTGATGGGATAGAGCAGCAAAACTATGGGCAATTGTGGTATTGGTGTCTGGTTTGGCGGGTTTTTAGGGAAAGGGATGAGTTTGACTTAAGTCAAACGGGTTTTGGGTTTTATTTAAAATGAAGGGAAGTGGGCTGGTGGTGATGGATTGGGCTGGGGTTGGGTTAGGATTGGGTTGGGTTTATTTGAGTTGGGTTTTAGGGAATTAGTTTGGATCCGGTTTGGTTAGTTTAACACAAGGACTATTTTTGTAATTTCTAAATTCTTGAAGGGCTGAGTTGTAATTTTCCAAAAAGTTATCAAAAGGGCTTATTTTGTCAATTATAAATAGCACAAGGGTAATATTTGATAAATTCCAATTTTTAAATACCCGAGGACTAGTTTTGCCAATTTTGAAACTTGAGGGGTAAAAGTTGTCATTTTTAGAAAACTTTCATCCAGGGATTAAAAGTGAATATGTTTGATATCCCAAGGACTAAAGTTGACTTTTCTTTCATTTTAAACCTTCAGGGACTAAATCTGCCAATTTGTGAAACTCCAGGGACTGAAAGTGACAATTATGCAAACTTTGTTCGTTTTTCACTTGTTTTCAATCTTTTTGTTCCTGAGTCATATAAAAACACATTTTATGATATTTTCAGTATTTTGAAGCATATCTGCATGTTTTTAAATGTTTTTGCAGATAAAATGTGACAGAAATGATGAGTATTTAGACACTCATCAGTCTTCTTAAAAGAATCCTTGTTTTGAAAATTGGGTACACATCAAGGTTCCTTAATAAATAAGTTTAATAATAATAAGTTAAGTGCTCTAAAACACGGATTCGAGATCGGGCCTTGGATCCTTATTTCTGGAAGGTATTTATGTCTTGGCTACCCTCTTGCACCGGCCCTTGGACCTCTAGTTCAGGAATGTGTGAGGTCTTGGTATAACCACCTTGGATCCTCATTTCAGGAATGTCTAGAGTCTTGGAACACTCCGTTGTAACGGCCCTTGGATCCTTTATTCCGGAAGGTGTAAGGTCTTGGAATTAAACCGTGAAGGTCCGTCATTTAGGGTACGCAAGTGAAAAAAAAAAAAAAAAAAAAAAAGTGATGAAAGAAAAATAGAAAAAGTCAAAAATATAAATAAAAGCCTTGATGTGGACCTCATTTTCAAAGCAATGGTTCTCGAGAGAAGATTGAAAACTACTTAACGTCTTAATTTAGTATCTTTATTGGCATAAACATATCGAAACGAGAAAATAAGAAGAAATTCATTTCTCACCAAAAATAAAATAAATAGAGGAAATTAGGAAAAATGGGAGCAAGAGGTAATTACACAAGTAACTTTCATGGGTAGTGTTGGCATCTAACTTGTAAATAGACAATGATTTCGTTTTTAAGCTTAGTTTGGGGACTCGTGAAAAATCAGGAACGACGAATTTTATCCGTATGGTCACTTCTTTATGAGTCGTGTTTCCTACTCGTTGATCCTAAAAGTTATCGTGAGATAATGATTGTCAACAAAGCCGTCACATGATTATGAGGAAAATACAAAAATAGAATAAAAGGAAAATCGGGGAGTTTTTAGAACTTAAGATTTCTCAATCTCTTTTGAAAATTTTGCTACTTCTCAAAGTTAGTAAAAAGAGATTAGAAATTTTTGGGTTTAAAAACGTGTTTTTATAACATTGCGTGAGGACACAGCAATATCTTAGTCTGGGGGAATTTTGGTATGTGCTTAAACACATACCTTTTCTTGACCAAATTAAGACCAAAACGACCAAAAACTGACCAAAATGCCAAAGATATTTGTGTTTTTGTGTTTGTTAATATGCAGGTACGGATATCCCGAAAAAAGGACAAAAACGAAGAAAAAACAACAAAAACCGAGCTTGATTTGGAAAAGAGTGCAAAAGCCGATGCCGGGAAGACATTATTTATTCGGATAATATTCAAAGCTCGAAAATCCCAATCGGCCCTTGGATTATTCTCATTTGGCAAACTTGGCCCTTTGGTAAATTTTGAAGTAATGGCAAGCTTGGTCCTTGAAGTTCCTAAATTACAACTTTGGTCCTTGAGTTTAACATCTAATTTATCCTAACTATTACACAACCAGATCCTAAACCCATAAAATTAACCCATCCCATTACTCCCCATTTAAATCCAATCTAATTTCTAAACCCTTATCACCCCAGCCCACTAAAATTAACCACAGCCCACATAAGCCCAATCCTTTTTCACTTAAACTAACAACCGGGTCAAACAAGTCAAGGTCAAACCCCCAAATCTTCGGTCAAAGAATTAATAAAAACCCTAATTAACCCACACCCACTATTTATCTTCTTCAGCCCTCATCTTTACCCGCCATTAGCATAACACCATCACAGTCACTATCATCACCTCCACTACCAGCCAAACCCTTCACATGGGAGTGTCTCTTACCCCCTCCACCTCATCAATCCGAGGGCTAAAGACTCATCAACGGCTCAAGATTAAAGTTGTGGGCATCAAGAAATATCCGAGGGTCACGATTGAAGCACAAGAAGCAGCTGGAACTCTCACACAAAGAAGCACAAGCAGAAGAAACCCTCTCCCCTATATATAGCAGACTCTCTTCACGATTAATTTTTTGTCCACTTTTCATGTATTTAGAAAAGTTTTGACCACTTTAATTGTTTCAGTAGTGTAATGTTTTAATTTAAATTGTAATTTCATTTTCCAGTAATGCAAATTTAAGTTTCTTGTTTTTCTTGTTGGTCAACCTTGGTCAACAACTTATTGAACTGCTTATTTCTGCTTATTTTCTGCTTATGTTACTACTTGATACTGTTTTCTTTAGTTCTTGTTAGTTTAGAAGTAGTTAAGAGCTTATGTGTTATTTGTTGCTTTAAAATTTCTCATAGCAGCCTGCCAAACATTTTTTTTATTTGTTGCCTCACTAGCCCTTTTTCAATCTAAGTTTTAGTGTAGTGAAAGTAGGTTTTAAGTTTTGATATTTGCTTTACAAGTAGCTTGCTAGTTAGTCTTAATCTGTTTGTGCTTATTTGGAAGATTAGAGCTTATTAACTTAGCTTAAATAGGCTTGAAATAAGCCCATCTGCCCCTGCCCTGCACATGTTGAAACAGCAGACCCCTAGGGTCTTTTAGCTTAATTTGAGCTTGTTTCATGCTTATCTGTGATGTTCATTTGCTTATTTGGATATTGTTTTTAGTTGTTAATGATATCTTAGCTTATTGTCAATTTGCATTAGCTTTTTAATAGCTTATTTGCCATTTTACAATTTAACTAGTTTTCTCTTTTCTTTTATTTTTCAAATCTGATCCAAACAAATAAGCTGGTCTGAGCTTATCTTGGGTTTTCAAACACTTTTTCAGTTTAAAAATTTTCTTATTTCATTTATTGTTTTAAGTTTTAAAAGAAAAAAGTCAAAAAATAAAATAATTGCAAAAAAAAGTGACAAACCTGGGGTTCGAACCCAGGTCTGTCAGCCCACATTCAAACAACCCAACCACTGCACTCTTGGCTTTTGTTAGTTAAAACTTAGATTATTTAATTTAAAACCCTTTTTATTCCTTTTCCCTTTTTAGCTAATCAGACCTTGTTTGCTTTTTCCCAGCTTATTGAAATAAGCTGGGACACTTTTTATATTTTTCATAGCTCAAGTTTAATATAAAGTATTTTAGAAAAAAAATTCAGAATTTTCTTTTTTCGTTTAGTATTTTTAATCAATTATTTTCTTTTAAATAGTTTTTAATTTATAAAAAATTATTAAAAAGTCAAAAAAATATTTTTCTTTTTTCCAAAATTTTCTTTTTATATTTAGGACTTAGTAAAATTATTTTGATATCCGTAGGGTTAGTTTTTAAGAGATTTGACGTTTTTACTCGTTCGTAGTTTCCGTTTTACGTTATTTTTAATTTTCGTTTTAGTAGATTTTAGTAACCCAAGAAACCCTCGTTATTTCAAGCACTTTAATTATGAACCGAAAACGATATCCTCAATTTCACGCCTCGCTGGGACCACGACCCGGGTATACGCTTATTCGGTATTATAATCGATTGTTGCGTTAAAGTGTTCCTCGTTGACTTTTTTTCGTGAGAGGTTGACTTGTGAAACGTTTTGACACGAATATATCACCATGCTCACACTTCACCATCATAAACAAAGACATCATGATAATTAAACGACCTTCAACACTGCTTCTGCAACTCTGATGCTGAAAATCATGATCCAGAAAGGTGTGAGCATGTCGGTCCAAAGTACACAATATCACATGGAGACGATACTGCTGCAAGATGACTTGAAGACGTATGTTGGATGATGATCTCAAAGAATCCTCAAAGATCATCCAAGACAAAAGAACAGTCAACAAAAGTTCATTGCTGAAAGTACAAAGACTAAAGACTTTGAAGAATCAAAGACTACGAGCTGGGAACTCTAATCTATGTAATAGAATGCTAGAATTCAAAGTGTAATTTCTGGGGTGACCTTCCTTAGGGGGAGATTGTTAGGAATATAAATATTCATATGAAGACTCGGTCACCCCAAGTACTCATTAGCATTAAGTAGCTCGTATGATTATTAGTAATAGTTTAGTTATTATAGTATTCGTGGAGTGGGTCGGGTCTTTACCCACTGTCAGCTCACTCCACAGCCCACTCGGGGCACTTTTGCTTGTAGTATATATACCCCTTCCCACACATGGGAAGGGTTGGAACTTCTCACATTTCAACCTAATACATATTCATTTTCTCTCTCTAGTTCCCAACTTCTCATATTTCTCTCTCTAGAATATAGGCCGAATCTCACCATATATTGTGTGTTATAATTATGAACATGTTACAGTTGATGTTAGCTTTTAGCTTTTGAATGATCGTTTTAACATATGTTGTTAAATAGCTTGAATATGATGTTTCGGATATGACATTTAACAATTGCGATCACAAGTTAAACTTACTTGAATATTTTGGATGAAATATTTAAGTTGTCAAACCTACTCCGAGTTCTACTGGGTTTGTATCTAACCTTCCCATGACAAAGGGTGTATTAATTGGAAGAAATCGAAATGATGACCAAGGAATAGGACAATTTCGCGACTACTTTAACTTATAGGCTTTGACACTAGTGTATGATTATATGACGTCTAAGAGTTCATAGTGATAGGCTGATGTGTGCGTGTGTATTGCTCTAATTATTTATATCCACGGCAGCGGCCCCAAAGACTTGGTGCACGCGTGATATCGTTGTGGTTTTAGCAGTATTCAAGTTTTAAATTTATATTTAGCCGACTTATCAATATAACACACACTTTAACGAGCAGTGTACCCGGTCAGTATGAATATAATGGTAAGTAGAGTGTCGATCACTAAGAGTGGAACGTATTATCTAGTTATTCTAATCAGTATTTTAATATCTTAAGTTAGCTATACAACCTAATCTAACGCAAGGGGGTTTCAGCCTGAGAGACTGGCACGGTTTGGTTATGATTAAATATAAACTAAACTAATAAGCACGAATCAGCGATTAGCACACACATACACAGATAGATACTTGAGACAATAAGAAGACCTGTCCTGATAGTTAAGTAGCTTGTCACTTGTTTTATTGCTAGTTTTATATGAAGTGTATAGTTCGATGCGACGCACCGAGATGTAAACCTTTCTCGTTGGCTCTAATCTTATCGGCGAGTAAACCCTTAATGATTACTTATGTCTATCCTACTTACCCTTTCTTCCTACTTTTCTACAGACGATAGAATACATAGGCGATAGAATAAATAGGCGAGGACAGAGGCATGGCGACCCGATCAATGCTCAGCTAGACACAGAGGTTATCAATGCACTAATAAAAGTCACCAAAGACATCAACATATAAACTTTAATTAATGGGAAAGCAATTTTAAGGGGTGCCCATGGTTTTCCGTAGTCACATGGAATCGGCCCATCAATCCTGATGAATTAAAGTGTACTAATACAATAAAACAAAACTACTTAATGAATTGAATACATGCAGGACCTTCTTACAGCTCTTGTATCTTCGTTTAGGGTGTGTCTTGTGCTGCTAATTCGTCTGACTTCGGCTTAGGGTTTCTGTCTCGTACTAGGTATATTGCACGAACCACGAAATTCGTCTGACTTTGGGGTATTTATAGTTTCTGTCTGAGGGTAAGATGCGGCGCATTGAATAAGTAGATGCGGCGCATTGACTTAACTTCGCGTGGGGTCCAAGATTAATATATTCAGGAATATTCGTACACCGCCAGAAGATGCGGCGTAACTTCATTTCTCTATGCGGCGCATGTCCTTTGCCGTCTTGGATTATATCTTGTGAAATCTTGATAGTGATGCGCCGTATGTACGAAGTAGGATGCGGCGTATCTGGAGCAGAATGATCTTGATCTTGTACATTTCAGTAGACTATTAACTTCTTGCTTGTTTTGCTCCATAATTAGTCCAAAATCGCCAAGTTTCACATAGTACTTGTTTTTACCTGAGAATTACAAAAGTAAACATTAACGTATCAATTCTCACATATAATATAATAAAACAAGTCAAATAAATAGGATAAATGATGATAATAAAATGTACTTATTTGAGTTCATCAAATATCCCCCCACTTGAACTTTACTTGTCCCCAAGTAAACCTTAGAATTAATCTTATGAAAATGTATCCTAGAAGATATTAGGATTTATTTTTATATTTAAGCATGTATTCGTTTTGTCATAATCACACAACCAAACACTTAACGAATTAGAAATAAAATAAAATATTTTGATAATAGCAAATCTAATCGTTTAACTGTCCAGTCGTGACGAATATTCTATCATAAGCTTGGCAAGTATACGCATCTCCCCCACTAAAGCCAAGGAATAACAAGTCTAAAGCGGTAAAAAGGGTTTGTTGGTTAAGGGTTAATCATTCTCCTTAATCTCTATCGATCTCAAATTCCAGAAAAGGCGACGAAATCACAAATACATGATCGAATCCACGAACACGATACTTGCAATTGCTCAAATCCTTAACTCGAATAGGCTAAAGATAGGACCAAGTAATCTTTACCAATAATATTATATCAAAAAGGGCGACAAAATCATAAATACATAGCCGAATCCACGACTACGATACTTAAGATTGCTCAAATCCCTAATCTCAATAAATCAAAGGTTTGGATAAAGAATAATATAGGGTATGGATAATATTTGGGATACAAATTGGTGTAAAATGAAAAATAAACAAAACAGATAAATTAAAATCCTAAGTGTGGTTAATCACTATCCCAACCATCCCATGAATAAGACTCATATCATTGAATAACTCACGCTTTAACACTTGAAACACACGCTTTAGGTAGACACGAATTATACTCAACAAGATCTCAATCAAAGAATAACCTTAGTTGGCGTTCCCATAACGTCCAACTCCCGTTCAATCCATAAATATAATATACAACAAATAGTGGTGATATCGACCACTTAATACAAAACTTTACATAAGTTGGTTAAAACAAACTTCCAACTTTTCCTTTTTCTTTTTCTTTTCTCATTTTTTCGATTTTTTTTTTTTTTTTTTGGAACTTTAAACATAAACATAGATGTGTAAAATTTCACCACATCACTATAACAATAACTCTGGATAATTTTTCTCATACTTTTCATGACTTCAGAAATAACGGTAATAGTGAAAATAGTAAACACCCGAAAAATAAACTCAAAGATATACAATATTTACTTTCACTCCAATTGCATTGTGCAATTTCCCGACCTAACCATAGATAATGAATTACGCACGCGAACACAGGTAATGTAAGGAAACACACTTTCCCTAAAGCAATTAACCACCCACGGATTTTAATCTACAGGGTAGGCTAAGGTGTAAGGGTGTAACGAAACATTATAACAAAGGTGTAAGAAACAAAAGGAATGGCTCTGAGTGTTTTTCTAGGGGTATCTTACTCTAAAAGTGAGAGTAACAAAAGGTTTTATACGGGGGTTAACTAACCAGTGTAGTTAGCTAATATCACATAACATATAAAGGCTATTTGGGTGTAATCCTAGAAATTTACCAATTTAGACAAGTCATTCCAATTATATAAATAATACTTATTATGGTGGTCTCGACTAGTATACAAGCCAAGTTCTAAAGTTTACAAGTCACCGGCACACTCATAGATTTGTGAATTTTGAAAAGTTCACAATTTTTAGAAATAATGTTATGCGTGCAGCTATGTAATTTAGACTTTAAACAAAAACATGCTAAAAATTTTAAATTTTGATATATTAAGCGCATTTTAAGCATATTTTGAAAAAGTTTAGGACAAGTAAGTGTTCTAATTCTCCAATCCCCCCACTTAAGTTAAACAACGTCCTCGTTGTTTGTATCAAAGATTAAAAACTGGAAAATAAAAGAATTAGAACAGAAAAACTCCCTTGAGATTTGCTCGGTATGATCCTCCATTATTTGTATAAGAGCAAAAATCAACTTTCTTGTGGATGAGAACGTTTAATCGTCATATTTGATGTATCCACAGGAAATGCAGGAATCTATAATACCATTCAGACTTAAACACACCTGAGTTAAGAAAGGTTCAAACTTGCATAATACATTAGTAGTTAGTAAAAATAAAACTTAAAAATTAAAATGAAAATCATCAGGTCAGTCGATACGCCGTATCTTATGGAAGAAGATACGCCGTATCGAGCCTGGAATAAATACGAATCAGAATAGAAGATGCGTCGCATTCTTAACCAGGGATGCGCCGCATTAAAATAAACTGACAGAAAGTTTTTAAGTTAAAAATAAAAATGCAGAAAAATAAAATAAGATATGACCAGTGCAGGCGATGCGTCGCATCTCAAGATTGAGATGCGCCGTATCTTCTGCAGGCCTGACTGACTCGACACAGAACAGAATAGTAAAAAAATTTCTCCGGGTTGTCTCCCGGTCAGCACTTGTCTTTATTCCAGAGTCTTCAAGTTAGACTCACGTTCAGCTCCTTATTTTGATACTTCGGGTTCAAACTCCACCACCTCGTTCTCAGTATCCTCAATTTTATTATCAAAGTATTTCTTTACTCGTTGCCCGTTTACCTTGAATATATAACCATTTTTATCGCATATTTCAATAGTCCCGTATGGATATACTTTCTCGACAACGAACGGACCCGTCCATCTTGATTTAAGTTTACCTGGATACATCTTTAATCGAGAATTAAACAGCAGCACTTTCTCTCCAATAGTAAACGTTTTATTCCCATGTAACTGATGAAGTGAAAAGTGTACCGCTTTTAGGGGGTCATTTAAGCCCTAAATCGTATTTATTTGATCAAATATTGCCCTAAATCGTTCCTTTTTTCAATTTAGGTACTTTGGAGAAGAAATCTGGAAAAGGAAGCATTTTTGACGTTTTTGGAGCATAAAAGTGAAGAAAACGACAAAGTCTCAAAATTATGCTGGAAAGTACCTTTGACGGCGTCAGGGATTGTTCCAGACGGCGTCACGGCTTGGCAAAAAAGGTGGATATGAAAATTACTCATGATAAGCCAGAGAATTTTACAATGGAAAGTCTGACGGCGTCACCCTTTGAAGTGATCAAGGTCGTCACGGTTTAAGCTAAAGAGGGACGGCGTCAAGCTCATTTCTGACGGCGTCAAGCTTTGATAAGCAAGAGTGGATTTTGGAGGTCTAAAGAGGGACGGCGTCAGGAAGGCCATCCGGGAACCCTAGACACGGCGAGGTGACGGCGTCAAGATCTATAACGTGACGCCGTCAGCCCTTAAACTCTATATATAGTTTTGCAATTTTTTGTCATTAGTGTGCAACTTTGTAAGGAGAAACCCTAAAGACGAATTTCTGCCATTTTTAAGGGTTTTCATACCCTTGGATCTCCCATGTTTAATTGAAGATAAGTTATCACTTAATCAATCAATATGTCTATGTGTTGTTTGATTATATCTTGTTCTTGTCTTTTGATTAACATGCTAGGCTAGATTTATCTTGTGTTTGCTTAGATCTAATAAAACCTAGTTATTGATTATTGGTTATTAGTGTGTTATTAATTATATTGGATGATTGTTTATCGATGTTAGGCTTAAGAAAACTGGCTAACTTCCTATACGGTAACTTGCTTGAACGTCTTAAGAAACATGAACCAATGCGTACTAAGGTTTTTATGGTTGTATTTAATGCATGAGTGAATTCTAGTGATCCCATGTTAGGAGCTTCTATTCGGCTCGACATAGGAGTGAAGTAGGAGCTTGTAGAGTTGGGGAAGTACGTACGCCACCCCACGATTGGTATTAAGGAATACACCCGCCATCCACGCGATTAATACACACTAATCAACCGGTAAAAGATAGTTAGGGAGTAAGGAAATCTAAGTAAACACATTTCTCTCCACATAAGTTTCACAACCTTTTCATTTTCAGTTATTTTATTTTATTTGTATTTGTAGTTATTTGGGTTAGTTGACTAGCAACTAATTCCGCCCACTCCTTCAAACCCGAGATTTTACTTGCTTTCATAAAAAATATAAAAATACAAAAAAGAATCTTCTCTCACCCTTAGACCCAATTAGAGTAGTTTTTCAATCCTAACGACACTATTCCCTGTGGAGAACGATCAATCCCCCGTACTTACCACTACACTATACTACATCGGTCAGGTACACTGCCTGGTGGGGTTGTAAGCCTCTTGAGATCCCTCGAGAGGTAAAACCTGTTGTAAGGTTGCAAAACCACGCATCAAGTTTTTGGCGCCGCTGCCGGGGAATAGTTATTGTTTAGGTTGAATTTTTATTTTATTAGGTCTATTCACTAGATTCCTTTCTAGTGAGATTTTTATTTTATTTTTCTAGGTTTTCTTTAGTCTATCTATTTTCTTCGTGTTTTTGTTCGTATAAGATTTTCATTGACTATTCAGCTTGCCATTATGGAAAACGCGAATCCACCCCTTACACCTGGCGAAGTAGCTTTGTTGCGTAGCCAACTTGAGAATGAGATTGGTGAGCTCAGAGAGCTCAGTAGAATGATTGATATAGAGCTTGATTATGCCTTGAACAACTTAGAGACCGTCATATACTCAGATAATTACTTTGAACATGATAATCTTACGGTTGAGAAGTTGATTGAGAAAATTGATAAAGTGAAGGTAGATCCTAGGTTAGATGATTATTTCAATGAATACCCCACTAAGGAGGAGATTGCTTACTATAACAACCTAGTTGATAACCCTCGACCACCTTTTGTTAGAATTGACCCAAAGATTAAGAGAGGTGATCCCGGGAATGTGAAGATACCATGTATGATTGGGTACCAATACGTTGAGCATGCTTACATTGACTGTGAATCCCCAATCAACGTGATGTCCTCAGGCCTTTATAGCCAGATCATAAATACACCACTTGAGCCTAGGAAAGACCCCAAGTGCCCCGGCGGAGTTTGCAACTTCGTTGGAAGGATTAAGGATATGCATATCCTTGTTGGGAATTTTACCTTTGTCACCAACTTCATGATCTTAGAAGATTTGGCAAGTGTTGTTGACTGCCGCCTATCTCGCGTGGTGTTAGGTAAGCCATTTATTGAAGCATCCAATTTAAAGTATGATCGTTTGAGAGGCACGGTTCAGTTTTCTAATCACATTGATAGGATCACATATAGGATGCCTTATCGGGTAAATGAATTTCGTTTTGTGCCTCGATTTGACAAGGACAACATTGGTGCGATTGAGGACATCAATGATGAGGATAAAGAAAAAGGCATGGACTATGTTTGGAATAAGAGAAGCCTTTATTATAAAGATTGCTTGAACCTAGGACCTAAATACAAAGTTGATATGGAGGTTGTTAGGATGATTAGAGGGGCAATTGAGAAGCAAAACGGAAAAACGTAGAACCCGTGACTTTGAGTCTAGCTACAAGACTCGTTAATAAAGAAAAGCGCTTCTTGGGAGGCAACCCAAGCTTTATTTGCTTTGTGTGTTTATTTATTTGTTTGTTTGATTTTATTTGTTTCCGTATGTGTGTTTAATTTTTATTATTATTGATTCATGTTCAAAACTAAATTGTGAAAATGCTTTATCTTGTTTTTAACTTCGTCTTAACTACATATAAAGGTATTTTGCAAAAGTTAAGTGTAAGGGAAATCCAAATCGGTTTATTAGAACAAATGAACATGAATCGTAATAATAATAAATTAACATACATATTAGTATTTGTTTGAGTCAAATGCTTGTATCGAGTCATAATGATGTTTTGCAGGAATTCCAGGAAGTAAGGTAGAGGTTTTTCCAGAAACTTAACATGAGAATTCTGTCAGATCATTTCTGACGGCGTCAGGCTTTACAACCTGACGGCGTCAGGTTTTAATTTTCTGAAATTTTTGAAAGTTTTGTTTTCATAAAAAGTTTTTATTAAATCTCTAACTTATAATCTCCAGGAATCTGCAAAATAATCATTCCACAAGCATTATATCCTTATATATAGAATTTATCCCGCCGATGTTATGCAGGTTTTCGTGTTTGTTTTCTCAGGTTTAACAGGTTATTTTGGACAAGGAAATATATGTGGAATCAAGCTTTTGGCGATGCATTAGTCTTGGAGCTTCTACATTCTCTTGGAAGAAGATCTAACCGTGTTACTTTTTTATCCACCGAGCGAATCAGGGGAGTATTTGATTTTATTCTCTTACCTTTTTTCTTTTACATCTTGTTATTTGAACATTGGGGACAATGTTCATCTTAAGTGTAAGGGGGGGGGGGTAAAATACGATACTTTAGAGAATACAATTACGCTTGATTTTTGTTTGTTTAATAGTAGATGTGTAATAAAACTGAGAGAAATACCTGTTAGGGCAATTTTAGTGCCAAATTTAAATTTTTTTACAATATTTAGGAGTGAAACTTTGATCTTAATGAGCGTCTCATGGATAGGAGTTATATGACTAGCACAAAACCGTACCACTAAAAAAAAATTTTCCACCCTAAATATGTGAGGTTCGCCCCTAGAATTGGTAGGAAAAGCATTTATGCTATAATGTGTGTACCGGTAGCACTTAGATTCTAGAACTTGCGTTAGGACCATTCCGAGGCCACAAGTGAGACTACATTCGTGTAGTTAGATTTACTACATGATAAGAGGCATTAGGATTAACCCATTGTTTTACACCTGTGTTTTTGTTATAATTACATTGGCTACATTGGTCAAGTAATTCTCCCACACCCTTTGCGTTGTACTCATTTTTAGTACACGATACCCCTAGTACACCCCTCAGAGCCTATCTTTTCATTACGACCTTTAAGCATTTTACTTAAAGGAAGAATTTGTTACACCCCACTTAAATGTACACCCAAATCGCCTTAGCCTACCTTGTATGCACTCATTTTTAGTGCATTATTGTGACAACATTTGTTTAAAACCCAAGTTAATTATCTAATTGATTACATGGTTGCTAAGTCGAGTCATATCCTTGTACATATTGTTTTGGGACGATTGGGACTCGTGGGTAAAGTACTAGTGTAATGGAGTAATGGGGAAGAACATCATTTATTACCCCCATATGTGCTAAATATTTTAAAAGTACTCCAAGTTTTTCAATTATCTTAATTCGAGTCATTAGAATAGTTATTTGTAAAGTTATGTAAAAGTTCAAGTGTAAGGGGAATGCAACACCCCTATGATGTATTATTTTGGATGGTAGGGCAAGAGTGTATGAAAAAAAAAAAAAAAATAAAAAATCAAGAAAAATACAAAAAAAATGAGAAAAAGAAAAGTAGAAAAAACATACGGACTACCATCCCGTTTCATTTTATGTTTGTTTTTTTTTTTTTTATTTTGTTTTTTAGCTTAATTCGAGTCTAGTCTTGGCTTAGCAACGCCATATTATACATGTAATTAATCAAGATCTTTAACTCGTCACCAGTAAAATATCCCTTATCCAACAAAACCGTGTTTATCATATCCCTACACCTCATGTTATAACCCATGTAAAAGCCCTCTTTGATAGTTTATCTTAGGTGCTTACGCCTAGTGGAGGAGGTTTTCGATCCTTTCCCAAGCTTATGGTAATCTATTTGCTATGACAGGTAGTGAGAGATATTATCCGTTTTCATTTATGAGATTTATTTTGTTGACACCTGAGAGATGTGAGTATCTAAACACTACTTGTGAGGTGCTAGTTTGTAATCTCCGTGCTTATTATGGTTAAAGTGGAACGATTATTTGTTGTAATTACTTTTATATTAGCATTAAATGACCCCCAACTTGTATTTTGATTAGAATAAAAGCGCATTTGCTTGAGGACAAGCAAATCTCAAGTGTAAGGGTATTTGATGAAGCGAAAAGTGTACCGCTTTTAGGGGGTCATTTAAGCCCTAAATCGTATTTATTTGATCAAATATTGCCCTAAATCGTTCCTTTTGTCATTTTAGGTACTTTGGAGAAGAAATCTGGAAAAGGAAGCATTTTGGACGTTTTTGGAGCATAAAAGTGAAGAAAACGACAAAGTCTCAAAATTATGCTGGAAAGTACCTTTGACGGCGTCAGGGATTGTTCCAGACGGCGTCACGGCTTGGCAAAAAAGGTGGATATGAAAATTACTCATGATAAGCCAGACAATTTTACAATGGAAAGTCTGACAGCGTCACCCTTTGAAGTGATCAAGGTCGTCACGGTTTAAGCTAAAGAGGGACGGCGTCAAGCTCATTTCTGACGGCGTCAAGCTTTGATAAGCCAGAACGGATTTTGGAGGTCTAAAGAGGGACGGCGTCAGGAAGGCCATCCGGGAACCCTAGACACGGCGAGGTGACGGCGTCAAGATCTATAACGTGACGCCGTCAGCCCTTAAACTCTATATATAGTTTTGCAATTTTTTGTCATTAGTGTGCAACTTTGTGAGGAGAAACCCTAAAGACGAATTTCTGCCATTTTTAAGGGTTTTCATACCCTTGGATCTCCCATGTTTAATTGAAGATAAGTTATCACTTAATCAATCAATATGTCTATGTGTTGTTTGATTATATCTTGTTCTTGTCTTTTGATTAACATGCTAGGCTAGATTTATCTTGTGTTTGCTTAGATCTAATGAAACCTAGCTATTGATTATTGGTTATTAGTGTGTTATTAATTGTATTGGATGATTGTTTATCGATGTTAGGCTTAAGAAAACTGGTTAACTTCCTATACGGTAACTTGTTTGAACGTCTTAAGAAACATGAACCAATGCGTACTAAGGTTTTTATGGTTGTATTTAATGCATGAGCGAATTCTAGTGATCCCATGTTAGGAGCTTCTTAGCCGGCTCGACATAGGAGTGAAGTAGGAGCTTGTAGAGTTGGGGAAGTACGTACGCCACCCCACGATTGGTATTAAGGAATACACCCGTCATCCACGCGATTAATACACACTAATCAACCGGTAAAAGATAGTTAGGGAGTAAGGAAATCTAAGTAAACACATTTCTCTCCACATAAGTTTCACAACCTTTTCATTTTCAGTTATTTTATTTTATTTGTATTTGTAGTTATTTGGGTTAGTTGACTAGCAACTAATTCCGCCCACTCCTTCAAACCCGAGATTTTACTTGCTTTCATAAAAAATATAAAAATACAAAAAAGAATCTTCTCTCACCCTTAGACCCAATTAGAGTAGTTTTTCAATCCTAACGACACTATTCCCTGTGGAGAACGATCAATCCCCCGTACTTACCACTACACTATACTACATCGGTCAGGTACACTGCCTGGTGGGGTTGTAAGCCTCTTGAGATCCCTCGAGAGGTAAAACCTGTTGTAAGGTTGCAAAACCACGCATCAGTAACCTCGAGTCATGCCATCTTTTAGTTCTTTCTTTGTAGATCTTAGTATTATTGTAGGCCTCATCTCTTAGTTCGTAGAGTTCATTAAGTTCCATGAAACGGTTCTTCGTCGCAGCTTCCATATCCATGTTACATTTCGTCAAAGCCCAATATGCACTTTGTTCTATTTCGACCGGTAGGTGGCATGCTTTTCCGTATACAAGACGAAATGGAGTGCATCCCGTTGGTGTCTTATAGGCTGTACGAAATGCCCATAAAGCATCATTTAACTGGTCAGACCACCTTTTCGGATTATATCCAGTCGTTTTTTCAAGAATTCGCTTTATAGCCCTATTGGTTACTTCAGTTTGCCCATTGGATTGAGGATGGTATGCAGTGGAAACCCTATGATACACTCCATATTTTTGCAAGGCTCTTCCCAGATGGTGATTACAAAAGTGTGTTCCCCTATCACTAATCAATGCTTTAGGAACTCCAAACCTAGCGAACAAACTTTGCAAAAATTTAAGTACTACCTTGCTGTCGTTTGTTGGTAATGCTTGCGCTTCGACCCATTTTGATACGTAGTCAACAGCAACCAAAATATACTTATTACCTTTAGATTCAGGAAACGGTCCCATGAAGTCCAATCCCCATATGTCGAAAACTTCACATACATGGATATAATTTTACGGCATTTCGTTTCTTGATGTTATATTTCCGGATCGTTGACACGCATCACATCCTTTTATATAATCTTTTGTATCATCCAACATAGTGGGCCAATAAAATCCTGCATCAAGGATTTTTATTCTTGTAATAACTGCACCGTGATGTCCCCCCGTCGGCCCTGAATGGCAATGTGCTAATATTGTTGAGACATCATCTCCATCTACGCATCTTCGTATAATATTGTCAGGACATAATTTAAAGGCATAGGGTTCATCCCAAATATACTCACTGGCGCGATTTAGAAATCTTCTTTTCTCGTTGGATGTTAGTCCTTTTGGAATTTCATTTGCAACAATAAAGTTTATATAGTCGGCATACCATGGTCTATTATTATTGCTCTTAATTCTTACCATCATAAGGTGTTCATCAGGAAAGTCATCAGCGATTTCCCTTTCATCAAGCACCTCCATATCAGGGTTTTCAAGTCTAGATAAGTGGTCAGCAGCTAGATTCTCGGCACCCTTTTTATCTTTAATTTCAATATCGAATCCTTGGAGCAATAAAACCCACTTATAAGCCTTGGCTTGGCATCCTGTTTATTGAACAAATACTTCAAAGCAGAATGGTCAGTGTAAACCATAGTTTTTGACAATATAAGATATGACCTAAATTTATCGAATGCAAAAACTACTGCTAGAAGTTCTTTTTCCGTGGTGGTGTAATGTTCTTGGGCATTATTTAATGTTTTGCTAGCATAATAAATTGGCTTAAATTTCTTTTCTATCTTTTGGCCAAGTACAGCTCCAACAGCATAATCACTAGCATCACACATTAGTTCAAAAGGTAGATTCCAATCCGGCGAAATTATAATAGGTGCAGAAGTTAGTTTTTCTTTAAGTATATTAAACGCCTTTTTGCAATCTTCAGAAAAATCAAACTTCGCATCTTTTAGTAATAATTGGGTCATAGGCCTAGATATCATTGAAAAATCCTTAATGAATCTACGATAAAATCCAGCATGCCCTAAAAAACTTCTAACACCTTTAACATTAGTGGGGTAAGGTAGTTTGGCAATTACATCAATTTTAGCTTTGTCGACTTCTATACCTTTCCCAGAAATCTTATGTCCTAACACAATTCCCTCTCTAACCATAAAATGACATTTTTCCCAATTAAGAACAAGGTTAGTTTCTTCACACCTAGCAAGCATTTTATCAAGTTTAAAGAGACAATCACTAAATGAGTTACCGAACACCGAGAAGTCATCCATGAAGACTTCCATAAGGTCTTCGACCATATCATGGAAGATAGCCGACATACAACGTTGGAAAGTAGCAGGGGCGTTGCATAGTCTGAACGGCATTCTCCTATAGGCGAAGGTTCCATAAGGGCAGGTGAAAGTCGTCTTCTCTTGATCCTCGGGGGCAATGGGTATTTGGAATAAACCTGAAAAACCATCTAAAAAACAATAATAATCATGTCCTGATAGTCTTTCTAACATTTGATCAATAAATGGAAGAGGGAAGTGATCTTTTCGCGTAGCATCATTGAGTTTGCGGTAGTCGATGCAAACTCTCCATCCAGTAACAGTTCTTGAAGGGATCAGCTCATTATCGTTATTGAGTACTACCGTCATTCCTCCCTTTTTTGGTACAACGTGGATAGGACTGACCCACGAGCTGTCGGAAATTGGGTAGATAAGTCCTGAGTCAAGTAATTTCACAATTTCATTTTTCACCACGTCTTGGACTTTTGGATTCAAACGCCTATGGGGTTGGATAGTTGGTTTGAATTCATCCTCCATAAGGATTTTATGTGTACAGAATGACGGGCTAATTCCCTTAATATCAGACATACTCCACGCTAATGCTCCTCTTCGTTTATATAATACCTGCAAAAGGGATTCTTTTTCTTTTGGCGTTAAGTCAGATGCAATAATAACGGGCGAATTAGTGTTCCCATTTAAATAGGCATATTCCAAAGTAGAAGGGAGATCCTTAAGCACAGGTTTAACATTATCAATTTCATTAGCACTAGCGGAATAAACTTGTTCTTTTATTATTTCGTTGCTGCTGTCATCAGATAAATGCACCGCATCGAAATTTCCGATGCGCCGTATGGCGTTACAAACAGCGGAATCAACAGCGAAATAATTATCAATAGTATTTTCATCAATTTGATCTTCAATAGCAATTGTGTTTTCTAAATTTTTAAGCAGAAAAGAATCAAGCAAATTACTTTTTAACAATTTCTGAGTAAATTGATTAATCGTGTCATCAGAAACATCGATATTATAGCATTCTTCGTCTTCAGAATTATTTTTACTCATAGATTGTTCCATATTAAATTCAACCTCATCTTTTCCTACGGTAAGAGTTATCTTTTTATTAAAAACATCAATCATGGCCCTAGCAGTGGCTAAAAATGGTCGTCCTAATATTATAGGAGTTCTAGAATTTTCGGGCATATCAAGGATAACAAAGTCAATAGGTAATTCAAATTTATCAACTTTTATTAATATATTTTCAGCTATTCCTAATGGGTATTGTATGGACCTATCAGCTAGCTCTAAGCATATCCTAGTAGGTATTGGTTCACCCAAGCCTAATTTTTCATACATAGAAGAGGGCATAAGACTTACACTAGCTCCTAGGTCGGCTAAAGCATTACTAATATGTAAATTTTTAATTTGACAAGGAATAGTGAAACTCCCTGGATCTTTTTCCTTAGATGGAAGTTTGTTGAGCAATGCTGCTGAGCTTCTCTCCCCCATTGTTACAGTGCAAGCCTCTTCAAGTTTGGACTTGTTTGTAAGTAAGCTCTTCAGATATTTAGCGTATTTTGGCATTTGCACTAGGGCTTCCATAAATGGTATGCTTAGCTGCAGCTGCTTGAGATTTTCCAAGAACTTCTTTTGATAGGCATCTTCTTTCTCCTTCCTTACCCTATGTGGGAAAGGTAGTGTTGATCGTTTAAGTTCAACAGAAGGTTCTTCTCTAATAATAGGTTCTGGATTAGTCTCTTTTGGTGGCTCTTGCTCAGATGATATAGATTCAGGGGAAATTTTGTTTGTGCTGTTATCCTCGGGTGTCTCTCCGATTTGAAAGGTTGACTTTCCGCCTCTAGTTGTAATTCCTTTCAGATCGTGTCTTACCAAAAGAATCCTGTTAAGTACTGTTGACAATTGGTGCACTTCAATTGCCAATCCATTAATCATGTTGTTTTGTTCCTTTAGTAACAGCTCATGACTGCCTTTGAATTCATTAATAAAGTTTCTTGCTTCATGATGTTCTTTTTCATTTGCTTGAGCGATTTGTAGTGCAAACTCTTCCATGGTAAGGTTTCTTTGGGGTCTTCCGAACCAGTTGGGGAAAATATCGAACATTGTTCCTGAAAATTAAAAATAGGTAGATTTCAAAGTAAAAACTTCCTAGTATAGGGGTTAGAATATTTTCAGCTCGGAAATAAGAAAAAATAAAAGTTACTGATATCTGCAGACGATGCGCCGTATCCAAAAAGTTGGATACGCCGTATCTTATAATCGTTAAAATTTTAATCAGACTTTTATTCAGAAAGCAGATACGCCGCTTATAAATAGAATGCGCCGTATCAGTTTAATTTATCAAAAATCTATTATACTTATTAAAATTAAATGCGTCGTATTAACAAAAGTTAATGCGCCGTATTTTCGTTACGTTTTAGAATACAAGATTTTTGATTCAGAAGATGCGCCGTATCGATAAAAATCGATGCGTCGTATCTGTTTAAAAATTCGAAAAAACTGTTTTTAATTAAAATAGACAATACGCCGTATCTGTTAAAACAGATGCGTCGTATGGCGTTAGGGTTTAGAAAAATTTCTTATTAAAAACAGAATACGCCGTATCTTGGGGAAAAGATGCGTCGTATCGAATTTATTAAACGCGTTGTATTTTATAAAAAATTAAACGCAATACGCCGTATCTATGAAAATAGATGCGCCGTATCGTTTGAATTAGCTCAGTACAACGATAGCAGAATACAGAAAACAGAAAAAAGAAAAACAAAAATAAAAACAAACGAAAAGAAACAAAAATTAAAGAAAATAAAAATACACAAAACATAAAATATGCAAATAATACAATGAATGCAATTTAACCTAATATATAACAGAGTTAGTGGTTAGAATTAAAATTAAAAACCTAATTAAAATACTAATCAAATTAACAGATAATAACAATTCACTCCCCGGCAACGGCGCCAAAAACTTGATGTGCGCGTGTGTATTGCTCTAATTATTTATATCCACGGCAGCGGCCCCAAAGACTTGGTGCACGCGTGATGTCGTTGTGGTTTTAGCAGTATTCAAGTTTTAAATTTATATTTAGCCGACTTATCAATATAACACACACTTTAACGAGCAGTGTACCCGGTTAGTATGAATATAATGGTAAGTAGAGTGTCGATCACTAAGAGTGGAACGTATTATCTAGTTATTCTAATCAGTATTTTAATATCTTAAGTTAGCTATACAACATAATCTAACGCAAGGGGGTTTCAGCCTGAGAGACTGGCACGGTTTGGTTATGATTAAATATAAACTAAACTAATAAGCACGAATCAGCGATTAGCACACACGTACACAGATAGATACTTGAGACAATAAGAAGACCTGTCCTGATAGTTAAGTAGCTTGTCACTTGTTTTATTGCTAGTTTTATATGAAGTGTATAGTTCGATGCGACGCACCGAGATGTAAACCTTTCTCGTTGGCTCTAATCTTATCGGCGAGTAAACCCTTAATGATTACTTATGTCTATCCTACTTACCCTTTCTTCCTACTTTTCTACAGACGATAGAATACATAGGAGATAGAATAAATAGGCGAGGACAGAGGCATGGCGACCCGATCAATGCTCAGCTAGACACAGAGGTTATCAATGCACTAATAAAAGTTACCAAAGACATCAACATATAAACTTTAATTAATGGGAAAGCAATTTTAAGGGGTGCCCATGGTTTTCCGTAGTCACATGGAATCGGCCCATCAATCCTGATGAATTAAAATGTACTAATACAATAAAACAAAACTACTTAATGAATTGAATACATGCAGGACCTTCTTACAGCTCTTGTATCTTCGTTTAGGGTGTGTCTTGTGCTGCTACTTTGTCTGACTTCGGCTTAGGGTTTCTGTCTCGTACTAGGTATATTGCACGAACCACGAAATTCGTCTGACTTTGGGGTATTTATAGTTTCTGTCTGAGGGTAAGATGCGGCGCATTGAATAAGTAGATGCGGCGCATTGACTTAACTTCGCATGGGGTCCAAGATTAATATATTCAGGAATATTCGTACACCGCCAGAAGATGCGGCGTAACTTCATTTCTCTATGCGGCGCATGTCCTTTGCCGTCTTGGATTATATCTTGTGAAATCTTGATAGTGATGCGCCGTATGTACGAAGTAGGATGCGGCGTATCTGGAGCAGAATGATCTTGATCTTGTACATTTCAGTAGACTATTAACTTCTTGCTTGTTTTGCTCCATAATTAGTCCAAAATCGCCAAGTTTCACATAGTACTTATTTTTACCTGAGAATTACAAAAGTAAACATTAACGTATCAATTCTCACAGATAATATAATAAAACAAGTCAAATAAATAGGATAAATGATGATAATAAAATGTACTTATTTGAGTTCATCATAGGCATACATAATTCATTATGTGTTAAAAGGACATAGTGTGGGTGCAAAATTTACAAGCAAATCATGTAAAATGCACATAAGGAATAAATGCAAACATCATGCAAACATCATAATCATTTAGCATTTAAGATCATGAAGACATTCAATCATATCTTACGAGAGCATGTTATCATTTTGAAAAGCATATGTGGGATGCAAGTAATCTAGGTTCGCTAAGGAGGATCCTAATTACTACTTGTTCAAAGTGAAATCCTAACGGGAGATAAAGTTCACCGATGTAAACTATCTTTAGTCAAATGTAGGAATAAAAAAAATTCAAGTTAGAGAATGAGTATAAGACTATCACTAGTGGTGCTCAATTCAGGCTAAACATGACCATTTTTACGGGTTATACCACGAACCCAACTGTTGGGAAATATAATTTGATGATTACAAAACTATAGGGACTAAATGTAATATATTAATTAGCTTCATGTGTAAGTTAGGTCATTTGTAAAACCCTATTTATAAATGGTTAGGCGGCAGTATTACATATCATAGAAAAATGTAGATCTCTCAATGAGAGTCTAGTAGTAACATATGATTGCACACGTTTGTTAGTTTGTAGCAGTTAGTTTATTATTTATTCAATAAAAAGGCGCCTTGATTAAATAAATTCAACCTTGTTTAACATCATTGTTCTTTATCAATTCCGCTGTATGTTATCAATGGTGTTTGTAAAACATATCCTAGATGGGGCTAAAGATTCTTCAACAAGTGGTATCAGAGCGGGTTGCTCTCGATATCTAGGATCTTCAAGGTTGTTACTGTTGGTGATGGAGCAGATTCAAAAGAAAAAGTAGCAGATCGTTATGAAGGTAAGAGCTGGTCTTCATAAGGTATGATCGGATTTAATTTTTTTTTGGCAACAAAGTCATATTACTGATTCACAATTGATGTGATTGGCAGTGTAATTGAATATGAAGATTTGTCGTTATCCACTATGGTATAATCGGTGTATGACAGTGGTATATTAAAAGCAATGAGAAGCATGTGTTTTAATTGTCGTTTGGTGCTATAATTAAATGGTTGATCGCTGCTATTTATTACTCTTCTATTACCTCGTACTGTGATTATTGCTCTCATCACATGATCGGTTTGTGGAAACAATTATTGATTTTGGATTGGTGGAGCGTTTTGGTCAAACGCATGGCATCTGATTGTGGACATGGAGCACATGGTCACTGTTTGGAGTATTTATGAGATTCGCTTTTAATACTGCTCATGTGGATAATTAATTATGGTCGCTTGTGATTAATTCTGGTTGCTTGAAATATTAATTCTGGTCTGGAAATTGTTAAGTCTGTTCACCAGACTTAATTAATTCTGCTCATATTTTTAATACTGCTCACCTTAGCAGTTAAGTCTGCTTGGTTTTTGTGTTTATACTGCTGGCTCAAGATGGATCGCGGACAGAACTTTATTTTTATGGCTTGTTTTGGTGATTATTTGAAGAAGACAACTGTGTATTGCTTATTTGATGTTGTAGTTGAGTTCCACAGGTACGCGTTCTTATGTTTGTGTATTATTCCGGTGACAAAGACTTGATGAATCTAGCAAAGTGTGTGATCTATTATCTAGGGTGCTTAATGCTCACATTTGCTATCACTTTAAGGAGTTACGTTGTAGTGCTCAGTGTCTCATATAGTTGAATATTTATCAAAAGGTCCTGGTAGCCTACTTCTATGGATAAGTTTGGAGTCACGTGGATAGTGCAAGATATAAGACGCAAGTTTGGGAAATTCAACTTCTTCATCAAGTTCGTTATAATCGGGTTTCTTTATCAGTGATCATTTCATAAAGCTTATGGAGTTCGTGATTCAAGAGATGGTAAACATGCTTAGTTTCAGGGGAAGCTTATTGGTTAATTGTTTATCTATCTACATGCACCACTTAAGGGGAAGTGATTCGATTCAAGTTGCATTGAAGACCCCTATTCGATGATTACAAAAAGGGGAAGATGAATGGTTTGTTTGCAGCTTATTATGTGTGGTGACATGTTCAAAAAGACCTCAAGGAAGCCTTGAAGAGATAGTTTTGTAATATCAAATAGGGGAAGATTGTTGGGAAATATAATTTGATGATTACAAAACTATAGGGACTAAATGTAATATATTAATTAGCTTCCTGTGTAAGTTAGGTCATTTGTAAAACCCTATTTATAAAGGGTTAGGCGGCAGTATTACATATCATAGAAAAATGTAGATCTCTCAATGAGAGTCTAGTAGTAACGTGTGATTGTACACGTTTGTTAGTTTGTAGCAGTTAGTTTATTATTTATTCAATAAAAAGGCGCCTTGATTAAATAAATTCAACCTTGTTTAACATCATTGTTCTTTATCAATTCCGTTGTATGTTATCAATGGTGTTTGTAAAACATATCCTAGATGGGGCTAAAGATTCTTCAACACCAACTTCTCTCCTGGAAGCGATTCAACCGTTAGGTCAAATTGAATCTCTAGTGCGATAGGTTCTCCAGTAGTCATTCGCATGTTAGAAAAATTCAAATTCCTATATTTGCCTATCGAAGTATAGCAAAGATGATATTAGCTTATTTCGCTAATACATGGCCTAATATGACTCAACTAACCATATTTTGAAAGTCGTTTAAGAAGATGACATGTCTTACACAACTCCTAACAAAGGCAAGCAAAATGTTTTAATATCGTGTTTGAGATTTAAAGGTTATTTGGTGTAAATGGTGCATTTTATGATCTCTTGGATAACACCTTTGTTTGTTGAGTTGTTGCATGTTATTTTAACATGATTTGGTTTCCTAGAACCAAGAGATGCTCTAATGTGATACAATGTAGAATCTACTACATCGAGAGTGTTTCAAGAATGCTCTTTTGCATATCTTGAGAAAAGAATCTAGTAAAGGTTATTTACCTCAATAGATCTTGTGAATATTATATTTGAAATGAGACATATTGTGTTTCAACAAATATGCTTTTCCAAGAGGAAATTTATCACTCTTACGAATGCTTAGTAAAACAAGTATTTTAGTGTATGACCAATTTTACTTATTTATGCAATGACACATGTTGTATTGGGTTATTATTCAACTCTAATATCCTATATTTGTTAACAAGATGCAATGTATTCTCTTGTAACATAACCATTCATGTTACAAAGAAAATAAGATGCATAAGATATAAGTTATCTTTTGTCAATCTTTTGATAAGAGAAATACATATGATATTCTCGAAGATTGATGACGTACATAATAGTTAATAACATATTATGTGTGTCACTTTTACTAGAGATATGATTTTGAGTGTTGAGTCGTTCATGAGCAAAGTTTACATATGTTGTTTGTTTGCTCGTGTTTGGTTTTTCGGAAATGACACATTTACTAATTGCATTGCAATGTAAATTACTTGTATATTTTGGATGAAACATCCAAGTTGTCAATCCTACTTAGTTGTGTATTTTATGCATCTTTTAAACATATTATTCTAATGTTTGGAACACAACTATTGGACAAGAAGACTCAATATGACATCTTCAACACAAGTGTAAGTTATGATCCGATGCATATTATTTTTCGTCTTAAGAGGAAGTCATTATTTTCATAACAACCGATTGTGATTGAGTATGTAGATTCAAGAAATATATTTCGTTATATTTTGAAGTTATATTGAAGCTAGACAAATAATGACTCCAATTTCATGTCCATACTCGAAAACTTGTCAATTAGATTCGATGATGATATCAATCATAACTTGAATAATGAATTGATATGTACTCGAAATCTTTCTTGATCCTCACGATCACTCCTTTTTTAAAAAGAAAATAAAAATTTAAGGAGTGTATTCCATTCATTTTAATACTAATTGTATGTGTGAGGTTAATGACATATTAACTTACTACGTCGAGATTTTCATTTATTTTTATGTGCGAAAAACTATTTATTATTAAGTATAATATTTTTAGTTTTCGACATATCATAAGTATGAAAATAATTATCTTAACTATTTTTATACAACATACGTAAAATACTAAATGTTTAAAACATTTTGTGTGTGTGTTAGATCAATGTAAGTTTAATACATTTTCTTTTACTTAAATACTAATGTATTAATATGATCTTTTATCTTGTTTAGACAACCCATGGTCAAGCAAGACAAAAGATGTGATGTTTTAGAGATCATGTTACGTATTTAATGAAAGTGTTAAGTATTTTGAGGTGATATACTTTTTACACTTAAACCTTTAAAAAAATAATTGTGTAAGACAATATCTTTCGACACACATGATCAACCAACTTAGTTTCTATTCCTAAGAAGGTTACTAAAGCATTTTAAAAACTTGCAACATATTCAATAAAAATGGTCTATGCCTATATGCAATGCAAACTAATTACTCAATATAGTGCAAGAGATTTAGCATAAGCCTTATAAACGCATAAACCGAAAAACTATAATAAACAAATAGCAACAAGGCATGAAAGACACGTATGCTTATAGATAAAATTAGCTCAACTAAAGATAACAATAAGCATACAAAAATATTAACTAACAATACTAAGACAAAAAAAAAATAAAAAAAAAAAAAAAAAAAAAAAAAAAAATAAAAAAAATAGTCATTTAGCATAACACACAAAAATACTTATCGTCATTTTGTGTATTAATTATAACAATGTACACTTAGCTTGATTTTATTTGAAAATGAATTATTTTCCATCCAATTTCAAAATTTGATCAAGTTCAACACTTTGAAAATATAAATACATCAATGTGTGATGTTCTCTTTGTAATTTGACAAAAAAATTTGTGCAATCGACATGACCGGAAAAGACTCTCTGTTACGAATCAAAGACTCTCGTAAATTTTACTTTACAATCATTTTCTAAAAGTATTTTTAAATGAAAGTAGACTCAATTACGTTTAAAACGATAGGTGGCACGACTCCTACGGACTTACGGTTGATTTTATACGAATTTTTGAAAATTACCCAATTCTGAAAAACAGACGAAGGTACCGTTAAATTTAGCGGTACCGTCCGTATTTAATGGTGCCGTCCGTTATATTTAACGGTACCGTGACCTGTTATTACAGTTTTGAACAAAACCAATTTTCTCATCACAAACAAGTATTTGACATAACGAAAAAATGTAAAACTTAATAAACTAAATACCGAACATATAAAATATATATTAAGTAACATTTTCACGTTTAGGACTAAGAAAAACATTTACGAAAATATATTTACTATAAAACAAGGAGTTGTCCCAAACGCTCCTTTTAAAACCGCATCACTTTACGACTCGTTCTATAGACATGACCGGACACTTACAAGCTCTATTCTTTTATTTATTTAAGAAAACCTTCAAGCTATTATGACAAAGTATACTTAATGTCACACCTCGAAAATCGGGTCCAGCAGAAGCATACATGTCGATGGGGTGCTACACAATTGGTATCACAACACAAGTGCAAAGAACGGTTTTTCACCACAATCATTTAGAATATAAATCATTAACAAGAGTATTAAATTTACATCATAAAATTTTTGTGCGGAAGTAGGCCCATAAAATAAGTAAAGCGGTCCCCAAATGAATATCAGAGTGCCTTGATCCTATAACCATGCCATGCAATGCTAACTGCCGCCAAATGAGAGCTAACACTTTAAGAACCTAAAAATACATGCTAAAACGGGTCAACACGAGGTTGGTGAGTCCATAGGTTTTAGTGTAAAACAATATGGTTGAACCACAAGGTTCCGAGTTCAAAACATCTTTCACGAACAAGTCAAATTCAACGTAGGCTCACACTGCCTAAATCACAGTACAAAAACCAATCTGCAAACAATATCATAATTCAAAACATATCGAGCCATGATCAATCATACAGATACTAAATTCATATGGTGATGCGCCAATTGAACCTCATACTACAAACACGCATAAATGATCCACACATAGATTGGGTGCCACTTCCCAAATGATTACTGGGTGCCACTTTCCAAAATGTATACTGGGTGCCACTTCCCAAATTATGTACTATCAATGCATTACTAAACAATTTCACACGTCAAGCCAAGTCACACAAATTGAGTTCACACAATAAGGCACATATTGCAATCAAAATACACTTATTGTCCAAAATCATGAAAACATTATATCACAGCATTAAAGCATTGAGTTTAGTTAAAAACGAGCATGTATTCTCTCCCAAAACAGTTATAAAACAGGTAAAGTAGGGGTCATGAACTCACTTTAGCCACAGCAATGCAATGATCACAACTGACACGACTGACATCGAGAAGCAAAACACAACAGTCTCAAGACATATGGCACGACAGTTCCAAGATGTACAGGCACAATGGTAACGGAAACTACTCGCAACCTAATATGAATGACATGATTTAAGTCATGGAATGATGCCATGCATGCAAGTTCATACTCTACTTTATCACTTGTACATGTTTGTTGTAATGTTTATCGTCAAAAAATATAGTTGCGTCAATTTGATCGTTTATTCAGAAAATCACCCTTTTTAGAAAACGTAACTTTGTAAATCTCGTGATCAAATTTTAGTCGTCACGTTAATAGATATTTTGAAAATCTCTAACGTGCCTAACGAGTGTATATAATGTTCTACCATTTTTATTTACGTCATTTTAGCCAAAATACACTCAAAAGGGTCCAAAATCCACTTTAAATAATTCTAACAGCTTTTCTATTAGCAAAAATATAAGCTGTCAACATATATATCGACGTAAATCTTTGTTAGGCCATAACTTTCGCGTCGTAGCTTCATTTCTTAAGTTTGACATATCCCCGCGAAGGTATTTAAGTGTACTATCAGATTTATAAGGTATTGGCTAGTCTAGATACCATTTACCCTTAGTTTTCATAACTCAAATTTCTGGACAGATTCACAATATTTCTGAAAATGTAGTTTTCGTCGTAAAAATTGAAACTAGTGTATCTTTTTCGTTATAAGCCCGTTTTAACTCATTCAAGCGGCCACGTTTTCGTTATTGAGTCTATTTTCTATATTTCTAGCCTAAACTTGTCACCACCCTACTGATTTTTCTGTATTAACCAAAACGGGACAGATTCATTATTAAAGTGTCAAACTATTTTTCCTAATCTTCTAGTTATTATAACCACTTAACAACAACTCCAAATCTAGTCCTAGTTCATCCACCAACTTCTCAAAAGTGATCTAACAATAAAATTAACAATATTCAAGAGTTCTTGTAAATGATCATCAAGGTTGGTAAAATTTACAAGTTCACTAACATATATATATATATATGATGTTTTCATCACTTTCTTGTGGAGGTTTTTACTAACTCATTTACTTGTAATCAAAACTTGTTCAAAATATGATCTTTTGTTAAAGGATCATTGTGAATACAAAGCCTTGTCAACATGTACAAAGTGATAAATAAGTATAGGTAACTTGATACTAGATCTCATGATATAAAGAGGGTGAAAATAGTTTTTGGCTTACTTGAAGAGGATGAGATGTGAGCAAGAACAAATAGAACCCCAATGATTACTCCAAATCGATTTATAGTTAATGCAAGGCTCGTGATTGATCGTTAAATACTTGAAATAATCAGAAACCGGATCTCCTTCTTCTTTCAAGATTTGGCCGAACCACAAGGAGAGCAAGAGAGGATTTTCTAGGTGAAATGTGCAAAAGAAAATGAGCTAGATCTCATCTCTATTTATAGTGCAAGGATGGGCGATTTGGTAATTTAGTTAAAAGGGTATTTTGGTAATTTCCATCCTTGGTCAAAGGTCTTGGTCTTTGGTCTTCCTTTGACCGAATTTATGGAGGGGGAGGGGGGACATGGTGGCTAGTCAAGCTACCAAAACATGTTCCATGTTTTATGACTTGAATGTTGGCTACTAATGGGTCAAAGTTAATTAATGTAGGGTATTACAACATGGGGGGGGGGGGGGGGGGGGGGGGGGGGGGCACATATTCTAAATGTGAAGAGAAATATTAATTTTTGTATAAAAATATATTTCAAGTAGGTATTGGGTGTTATAAATAGGTATTGGGTATTGGTTTGGTGATTAACGAAAGTTATACGTAATTAAACGTAAAATATAAAGAATTTACTTTAGGCGTAAGGAAATATTTTTGAAACTTTGGTAATCATTTTGGAAGTATAAAAATACGTTGGAAATCATCGTTGGGAGAATTGGATATATCGGGCGTTAAATTACGAACAACGTTTGTTGAATTGACAACCGTAAGTAGATATAGAATAGGAAATTGTTTTTGGGTTTAAAATTGTGAACCGGAGTAGAAGCAAGGTACCAGGGCGTTGTGGACTAAATATAGTCTAACTTCATAGTGTTCAAAAAGGTTATTCCTCGTTCTATATTTATTCAACCAAATAGTTATTCGTAAAAAGTGTTCTTGTAAAAATCTCAAGGTCGTAAATTTGAGCTTGAAAATAAATGTTGACGTGGAAAATTACGGGTTGTCACACTTAACAACAAAACTTGTAAGTATTAAGCAAGTAAATACTTTTTCATATTATATCCCCCTTCATGGGTATACATGGATCGTACTCAATTTTAAAAACCATTTGTTTTAAAAATTTGAGCGACGTAGCTCTGGTACCAATTATGGAAATCGTAGAGGGGGGGGGGGTGAATACGTTTCCATTAGAAAACTTAAAAACTTTTTTGTATCAAACACCCGATCAAGTGTGACGTAATATGAAAAGTGTCAACAATGATCATACAACATCTAGAGATAGTATAAAGTAAACTATAACACAAACACAATCAAACCACGACACAAACATAATCAACATAATATAAGAAACAAACCACACAAACATAAACGCAATGCAAATATAAATATAAAGCGATAAAGATTAAAATAAAAGTAAAGAGATAAGTAAAGAAGGCGCAAACCGGACACGATGATTTATAGTGGTTCGGTCACGAAACTCCTCTTCGCCCTACTCCACTCCCCGATTACCCAACTCGAGAGTTCCTTCATTAATCAACAAGCTCTCTTCAGGCGGAAAAAACCGTACAATGTCGCTTATCTTTATTTCCGACACTAAGCTAAATGTCGAGTACTAATCCTAGCTAGTACCAATCTAACACGATCTACTCACAATCTACCCTTGATCCACTTGATCAACACACAAGCCCACAAGCTACAAGAGATCTCCAAGATCTCAACAACAACAACAAACCCAATCCCGCCGAGCCAGGGTATGGGGAGATCACAATGATTTACTCCCACTTGACTCGATCTACCCTTGATCCACTTTATCAATACACAAGCACACAAGCTACAAGAGATCTCCAAGATCTCAACATGATCACAATGATCTACTCTCACTTGACTCGATCTACCCGATCTACCCTTTATCCACTTGATCAATACACAAGCCCACAAGCTACAAGAGATCTCCAAGATCTCAACAAGATCACAATGATCTACTCTCACAAACTCTCAAAAGAAAAATGAACTTGATGTATGTAAGGATACAACAAGTATGTAACAAGTGTTACAAGTGCACTAACTATAACTACAACACTTTGTATCTTTGTGATACTATGTGTTCTTCTCTTGCACTAGTAGAGGAATGAAGGTGATCTCTTGGTTGGATGAAAGGATCACTCTTAAACAAACTAAGACTCTCTAAATGATCAAAGAAAGTAATCTAAGTAAGAATGGATTAGACCAGAGAAAACTAACTGAAAAAATCAAGTTGGAAGTGTAAAATGGTTCACTATTTATAGGCAAAGAAAAAACTAGCCGTTACGTACGGACGGTACCACTAAATACCGGACGGTATCACTAAATTTAGTGGTACCTTGGTACCGTCCGAGACAGAAACGCTCCAAATTTTGTTTTTAGTGGTGAAAGTTTATTTGGGGAAGTTTGGAGCTGATTTGGGGGAAAAAATAGCTGTTGGGACTTTTAAACTTATTTTTCAAAATAAAACATTTCTTTTTAATTCAAAAATAATTTGTAAAATGTATTTTTGAAAAAATGTTTTGTTACATTAAAAATGTGAATTTTAGAACAAAAAATTTATTTCTTTGATCATCCGTCAAGTTTAAATTTGGTTGTTCATACCTTAAGTGATTTACGCCGGAATGAAAATCTACGACTCTGTTGAAGCATACTTGAGACGTTGAGAGATGTTGATGTAAGTATGCATTGATGATTTGTGTTTACAAGTAACTTGCACATTTTACGTTATGCATTACAAGTTACATGTTTGTCATTATTAAAACCGAAGAAACCGTTTAGTTTAAATATCGTAATATTTGCACTAACATAACCCCAAAAGAAACGTCTCCTGATATTTTCAAGCATGTTAATGACTTTTGTAGGAGCTCGATATAACGATAAGTAATATAACGGAAGACTTCCCAAAACTAACTTTGTGAGAGTCAAACGACCACCAATTGACAAGCTTTTAGACTTCCAGGATGGAAGTCTACGATAGAAACGCTCGATTACATCTACCCAGTGTGCTACTTTAGACATGTCATTACCCACCGGTAACCCGAGATATGAAAAAGGCAAGCAATCTTGTTTACAATGAGAAGCTTAAGCGACACGTTCAACCTCACTATCATTTACCCCGACACCAAATAACCAGCTTTTTGACAGATTTATTTTGAGACCAGACACATCTTGAAAGCACTTGAGTAATCGAATCAATATTTTTACAGTATATTCTGACCATGCCCCAAAAAATAAAGCATCGTCTGCATATTGAAGCAAAGATATATTCGACCCATCACTTGAAAGATTAAGACCTTGAAATATATTTTTATTGCAAGCATCAGTAACCATCACTTGGAGAGCTTCCATGGCTATAATGAAAAGGAAAGGAGAGAGTGGGTCGCCTTGACGTAACCCCTTTCCATTAGACTCTAATGGGCCAAGTTAATATCTAATGACCCAATTACCCAAAATGAGATGGCTAAAACCCCAAAACGACAACCCCATACCCCTAAACGACATTGTTTAGTACTTTAGTGTGTTTGGCTGTTTGCATATAAAAACGGCGTCGCCCACACACCCGATGTATAATAGTAGAGTAATTGAAAAACGCTTCCACCGACCAAACAAACTCTATTAAGTATGAACCCCAATCCCCATCCAAAAACCCTTAGGCTATATGTAATGGGGCATTACCCACCCAAAATTTGCCCCTTTAGTGCCCATTTCACGCCCCAATTCATTACATAGGGGCGCTAAAGCCCCCTAAAATGTCCAAGGCGTTACCTTCATCGCGCTGGTGCCCAAGCTTATTTCCAAAAAAACTAGCCGTTGAACGGCTCTATTCAAACGTTAACTTCAATTTTTTTTTTATTATTTTTTTTTATTTTTTTTTTACCTATAAACTCTTTTACAAACAACTCAAAACTCATTTACAAACAACTCAAACACACACAAATCTATTACTCTCTTTAAATTATATAAAAATTATGGATTCTCCAAGCTCTTCATTCCTTCTTGAGTCTAGTTCCGACGACGAGATCTCAGACATGGAACAAGAAGCGGTTTCTATTGCGTCGATCGCGTTGACTAAATTGAGAGCTAAAAGAAGTGACACACCGATCCAACGAAGAGCTAGAGTTGAACGTGACTGTTTCGAAGCCAACAAACGGTTGATGAGAGATTACTTTGACCCAAACCCAAGGTATACAGAGGAAACATTTAGGCGACGTTTTAGAATGAGCAAAAGGTTATTTTTGCCTATTGCGCATGATTTGGAAGAGCGGTTTCCATATTTCCGACAAAGAAACGACGCCGCGAGAAATTTGAGGTTCACGTCAATTCAAAAGTGTACTTCGGCTTTGCGTGTGCTTGCTTACGGGTTCACGACCGACATCAATGACGATTATTTAAAAATGGGAGAAAAAACTTCTCAGGACACACTCGAAAATTTCACAATAGGTACAGCATTTTTTTAATCGTATATATATTTTTTTATAATGTAATGCTTTTTTTTTTATTAATAAAATGATGTTTTTTTTTTTTTTTAATTATATGTCTTGTTAATTTAAAATATATTATTGGATTGAATTTTAAAAAAAGAAAAAGAAAAAAAAAAAAAAAAGAATGACACGTGTCACAAAATGCCCCACTCACCATTACACACCTAAAACCCTTAAGCCCCGGCCCTTTTGCTGACTGGGCTGCCACGTCGTAGCCTTAAAACAAACAAACGGACCAGAGTATAGTAAGTATTACGGAGTAATTGATTGATTTCCCTCTCCTTTTGACACTAAAAAATAAAGCTAGATTTTCAGAACTTGGCCATGGCGACTGGGTCTTGTTTCCACGGCAAAGAAGTTCCAGTAGTAAGTAATGATACAGTTAAACCACCTCCATTGTTCAACCGTCACCTGAGCTTCATACTCCACCAATAAATGACGCTTCATCTATGTGTATCATTCGAGATCATGATCATTTCACTACTTATTTTATGTGGTATAACTTTTAACCTATTGCATTTTATATTATATACTCTATTTCTTTGATTGATAATTGTAGATATACTCTAGGGAGATGTTATTGTAAGTATTAGTGGTGGAACCACAACTAAAAGTAAAGAAATGAGGTTTCCTAGCTTGTTTAGGTCACCCAGCTAGGGAGTATG
Source organism: Artemisia tridentata subsp. tridentata (assembly GCA_021014915.2). Lineage (NCBI taxonomy): Eukaryota > Viridiplantae > Streptophyta > Magnoliopsida > Asterales > Asteraceae > Artemisia > Artemisia tridentata. Next base: position 139,788,722 of record CP139502.1, on the reverse strand, counting down.
TACGCGGACTAACCGTTATCGTTTCCGACCCTTCCCTGTCACTCCCAAATGTGTAACTAGTGAGGTTCGAACATTGACCTCTTGTGAGGAAGTCAAGTGACTTACCACATACCATTTGATGGTGGTTGGAAGGGGTGGCAATTCGGGTTGGCGGGTTCGGGTTGGCGGGTTCGGATTGACAGGTCAAAAAAACCCCAACCCGAACCTGACCCATTTAAATCATCGGGTCAACTATGTCAACCCTAACGTGTTTACACATAACCGAACCTGACCCATTTAACCCATAGATATACTTGGGTTGACTGGTTAATAGGTTACACGGGTTGAATATGTTAAACGGGTTTCGGGTTGACCTATTTAACCTGTTTTATATACAAAAGTTGGCACATTACACTAGTTAAACGGGTTAAACGGGTTTGCGGGTTGACCCGTTTAACCCATTTAACCCGTATAATAAAATATAAATAATTTTTCATTTAAGAAAAAAAATCTTAAACGGGTTGGCGGGTTGACCCACTTAATTTATTCCCAACCCGAACCTGACCTGTTTAATAAACGGGTTAGATAGGTCGACCCAAACCCGACCCGAAATCTATTTAGACTCAACCCGAACCTGTTAATTTTCGTGTCGGTTTCAGAATTTGCCACCCCTAGTTGGAATGATGTCTAAAAGTGGTTTTTTCTAAAACTGTAATATAAAGGAATTCAAAAAAAGGAACTAAAAGATACAGTTATGTAAATGGACTTGCTACACAAGGTTTAGAAACACAATTTTGCATTTAGGGAAAGTCGAGATTTTATACCAAAATTAGCTCAAGCCCTAGTTCCGCCCCTCGCTACCATGTTGTTACTTGAAAAATTAATATGACTAAATTGTCGTTCTTTTATTTGCTAGAGGAGTTGATTAAGAATATGACTAGTATGTTAAGTTACTTTTCAGTCAATTTACCTTGGTGAGAAATTCCTATTTGAAGAAGTTTTTTGAAGTAATATACTCCAAGTAACGCTACACATAGTGGTATAAGTAAAGGAGAACAATGTCACCTAGCTTGTTATTTCACCTTTTTATATAATATGTAGTATCTTATTGACAAAAAATAAAGAATAAAAAAATTAGGCATGTTAGAAGAAACAAAAAGTATTTCAACTATTAACTGTTACTAATATTCGTGTCTCACACTTTATATTACAGGAGAATAAATAAGACGAGACCAAATGTATTGGAGATAGTTCAACTTGGCAGTTTTACAGGGTTACGTATCATGTTTACGAGTGCGCTATGCCCATTTGCCTCTATATGCAAGAATGAGGTTTTTCCTTTCTCATGTTTGGCACTCGATCCCTTTTGTTTCCTTGTCCAGTTTGGGCCATGTTAATGCTATATTCTTTTGCAGATCGAGGGTGCTTCAATGAATCCTTACATGCTTTACACATTGAGTGTAGATGGAGTTGCACATCTTATTAAACTCAACAACCTTAATGACTATGGATCTTGCTCCGTTTTCCCAACTAGTGATGTTGTTGAGCTAAACACGTGTAGTTACGGTGATGGAACTGTCACAGCCATTGCAGCAACTACAGGGTACTTTGTAATAGGGAAGGAGGATGGATCGTTTAGCTGTTTCCGTCTTGGCAGCCTTGATTCTACTTCTCCAGGTATGGTTTACTTCTTTTTTTATTTTCTGTTATGTGTGCGCATGTTTAAGATGTGTATTATTTCCTACTGTATTATAAATCAGAAATAAAATGGTATGAAGTATCCACTTATAATGGAATAGGCAACATGCTGGAATGGGCCACTTCTAATGGTTGCTCAACCTGCAAGAATAAAATGACTTTTCATACTTATCCAGAAAAAAAAGTATAGTTTATATAGCTGCTTTATACATTATTTAAGAAGTTATTGAATTTTTCATGTACTAATTATACAAATTGAATGTAATCTTACCTTCTCAGATCTCAAACATGCTTATCAATATAATTTGGTTTGGCAAATAGAGAAGTAATTAAAGTTATTGAATTTTTCATCGACATAATGCCACCTTCTGCGCAAGGGAATGAAATTTAACAAAGTGAAAGAGATCACATACCTTTGTATGGACCATTTTCTTCCTTCTAGGATTCGATCATACCATACACTGCCATAGACTTGTCCTCTTGGTTTACACTGAACTACAGAAGTCTGCAAAGATGTGATATTCCAATGTAGTCTATTGTCATTGGATAGCTTGATGCCTGATAATGCATGTTTGTCTAAATGTGACTGCCTATTTCATTGTATATTAGCTCCATTATTGTCTAACGTCTTTCAAACAAAACCTTAGGTTTTGTGCATGAATTACGAGAGGATTCCATTTTTGATCATTTATCGTGGGTCGTGACGAGGTAATCTTTTAACTTCTATCTTAAGTTTGTTTTTGGAATATTTGCTTTGTGGATGTTTTATGCTATCTTTAACATTTTTTATAATTAAATTAGAATCTCAAAAGTTGATAGACTCATCATGATGGCTCTGCAATCAAAAGCATAACCTTGTATGTGTACAGAAAAAGCATGTGTTTTGATGATATATACATATTCAATTTACAAACATGTTTACTGATTTTATATTGTAACATGTGAAATTCAAATTACTAACTTGTAGTGCATTTTCATTAATTAGGGATTATAATTTATGATTTATTTTAATACTTGGAAGAGGAAATTTGTGATTCGAATTATCTAAGTTAATTTCATTATTATCACACAGGATTCCCACACCTGCAGTGAAGGATCTTGTATGTTTAGAGATCCGAGGGAGACCACATCTTTTGGTGCTTCATTTGAATGGAGTGCTACAAGTGTGGGATCTTTTTAAGTTGTAGCAGATTATATTATCAGTATCTGAATGGCGCAATGCCGTAAGGCAAGTCCAATGTCCTTTCTTCTTAGTATGCACCTGGAAGATTCAAAGATGGAAATCTAGACCATTACGGTTATCTTCATACCATCAAATGAGTGAAATAGAAAACATTTTAAATGATATCATCTCATACCATTACGGTTATTTTTCTACAAGGGGGCAAGTGAAAACATGATTTGCTTATAATTTATTTTCATGTTTGCAACAATGACAAATATTTTGGATATCATTATTTATAGGAACTACATTTGTGAGGTTATGGTTAGGCGAATTCAACAATGATTTAAGCGTGTTACCTCTGGCGCTCCTGCATAAGCCTGATGCGGTACTGTGAATGCTTTCAAACTTAAGATTGTCTTCTTTTATGATTTCGTTCTAGATCTGCTGATTTTGTTAAGTATATATCCTCCCTGTCCAAATTAAGTTATTTCTAGGTCAATGACATGTTTAACATAAGAACAAGTTTATTGCGTATCATCCCTTTTTAAAAATAACCCATATTACTGAAAATAACCTCCACCGCGTTGACTATTTTATAAACCCAAATTAGGTGACGCCTTGAGATTGTTGCCATGGTAGTTTTCTAAATCGACTAACACATGTATGTTAATGAACTTTTTCGATCGACTAAAGTCTGAAAGAACTTGATAATCAAACTCAATAGTTTCCCTCATCACTTTAAATTCTGTATGTTCACTTACGGTCAAGTTTTATCCAATAATTATTTTTAATTTTAAATTCCTATCTTTACAACCTTAGGCTATTTTGATTTATGCTGATGATGCAATGGATTAGTGTTTTCATCCTTAATTGTAGGTCAATTTCTTCCATTTTGAAACTGCAGGAAGATGATCTCTGTATACGCTGTGTATTTTTGTAGACTCGGGAGGCTTAAATGTGTCATCAAGCCTTCAGAAAGGGACATCTCAGTGGGGGAGGTGAGTTAAAGTATCATGTTTTTTATCTCTAAAGTGAAATTTTCAATTGACAATGTCTAACTAACTTATTGGGTATTTGTCAGGGTGCGCTAATTGATGTGAAACTTTCTTCAGATAAAATATGGATACTCAAAAAAGATAGACTGGTAATGCGCAACTTGTCAGGTCCAAGTGAGACCGGGTAAGGAGGCTATATGTTTTGTGGGTCGTGGTTTCATTTTTCTATAGTTTTCCCATTTATTCTGCCTTCTTAGCCGAATAGCTTGAGTTCTTGATTATCTTTTGGAAGGATTTAAATTCTTCCTTTTATATGAATGTTGTTTATGTTTTCTTTTTCTTGTAAACCCTTTTGCTTCTTCTATATACGCTGATATGCT
>CP139502.1:139781278-139784405 GCA_021014915.2 Artemisia tridentata subsp. tridentata | reverse complement strand
TATTTTATTAACAGATGCACTAATATATATTAACATAGCACTAAACAATCACAAAAAAATTATTCAGATCACTAATCTTTTTAACAGAGACTAAATATTAACAATGCACAAATATTAACAGATGCAAAATAAAATTTTTTAAAAACACTAATTTTTTAACGATGCACTAAAATTTATTAAAAGATGCATAACAAAGCACAAAAAATATAAAACAGATGCACTAAATATATTAACAAGTACTAACTTTTTAAAATGCACAATAAAATATTAAAAGAGCACTAATAAATTAACAGATCACAAAATATTAACAGAGCACTAATATATATTAAACAATGCACTAAAGGTACTCAAACGGAGCACTAAAGTACTCAAACGATGCACTAAATAACTCAAACAAATCAATTAAATACCCGTCCCAAAAACTTATACCTGTATTATCCCAATTAAAAAACTGTGGAAGGATTAAGATCCCGTAAACTTTGACATTGTTTTCGGTAGCATTTTTATGCTTAGTAGTCCGCTGCAGTATGCTTTGTCTGGATGTTTTGGTCCCTTATACATAATGCCTTAAGTATAAGGGCTTATTTCCCCGTTAATTTATTGCCAAAGGATTTCTTAAATCAAGTTTTTTTTTTTTTTTTTTTTTTTTTTTTTTTTTTTTTTTTCCAATTGTTTACTTAAAACCATTGAAAATACGTGTAAATTAAAAAACGTATTAAATATGGATTCAAACAAAATGGTCAACATCAAAAACGACTTATATCTCTAGAAAATAGGTTAACATTTTAATCTTATTACTTGGTTTTTAAGCATAAACACCAAGTTATTACAGATTTAATAAAGAAAAATTTTGACAAACTATTTTACATTAACATTTCATTTTTGGGGAATCCCATTTCTAGGGACCAATTTATTTACTTAATAAAATTATCAAATTGATGCAACAATAAAGTTATCAAAAAAACAATTAATTGATGCAACTCTCGTAAATAAACCAATAGTAGAAACTTAATAGTTTTCGAACAAAAATGACTGTATATTTCGAAAACTTATTTGTTTTTGTCAATGTGAATAAAAGCTAAGCTATCCGCTGCATATTTCTTGGAGCTAATGAGGGTGGCTATTACTAAGTCTTCATGTCACAATAAATATAATTCATTACTTTTTCTCATTAAAAACTTATTACCATTGTTCCTCCGATGAATATAGGTACCCGACTATATCGTTCTCTGTTTTTACTTTAGTGTGTAAAATAAGTATCAATAACCTTGTTTAATAATTTTGTTGAAAGGTGGTGAAAGTTCTTCTTTATAAAATTAATTTACCAGACCATAAGTATGGTTTATGCAGGCAAGAAAATTGCATCCTTAAACTTCTATTTTATATGTACAAGAAATTATAACCTTACAATGGAATGAGGTAAGCATTCATGCATGACAAAACGTAATATCGAGGTGATTTAAAGTATCCTGCTACCAAACAAAACAACCAAGTGTGTTGACCCAACGTTTTTGACATGTTACGGACCCGCAATTTTAAAAACATCTATTCACCAATTTCTATAAACTAGTTATAAACACCTTTTTAACAAGAGTGCCCAATAACCAACGATGCACAAAAAACAAATGGATACACCAAAATACACACTGATGCCTTTAATTATCTGGTGATGCACTAATCTTACTCATTGATGCCCTAATATGTTCAATGATGCACAAACAACGAACATTGCCAAGAATTTCTAACGAGCCTAAACGTACAAATGGATACCCTACTATGCCCAGTGTGTCCAACGATGCCAAAATAAAACAGATGCCTAGTATGAACAGCGATGCACTAAACTACAAAATTGATCATAAATACACCAATGATCCTTAATATTCAAACATCACTAATCATGCCCACTGATGCCTAAATGTTCAATAGCACTAAACGTCAAACCTTTAAAATGATGATCAACCAGAAACCGATGCACAAAACAACCCTGATGCCATTGTTTAATCTGTACTTCAAATTTACACACAAAATGTCCTAAGATGTCTTATCCTTCAATAAAAACACATAGCTGTAAATTAGGCTCACATTTATAAAAATCTCACTCAGACATTTTACAAACACATGGGTGGCAAATTTAATAAACCATTTTTTAGACTTTTTCGTTATATTTGTTATAAATTTAACTGAACTTAAAAAATTAAATAAAGTTATAAAATAAATAATTAAAAATGCTATACATAATTACCTAACCTGAAAAAGGTCATCGATGACGTATGTTTGTGAATGTACCGCATTTGAGGCACGGTTGGACATGGCGGATAAGATTGAGCGGTGTTGCCGTGGAAACCGTGCGGGTGGTGGTGGTGAGAAGGTGGTGGTAGCTCATCTCCATGTTCGGGATAGGAAAGAGAATGAAGATCTATTAGATAATCTCATTTTTTGTTTCTTTTTCATGTTTTATCCTTGAATTTGTAATGTTTCAAAATCACCCAAACTATTTTTCTCACTTTTTCTATCTAATTACACTTTTTCTAGAACCAACCCCTTTTAAATATATAAAAAATTTTAAAATATAAAATTAATATATAATATATATATATCCTGGGGAGAATACACAAAAAAATTTTTTAATATTATATTATATAATAATATATTAAATAAAATATAAATATAATAAATTTATTATTTAAATATATATATTACCCACATATATATTGTTATATATATAATATATATATAGTAAAAAAATAGAAATATTTTATATTTATATATATATATAAATATATATCCTGGGGAGAATACACTAAAAAGATTTTTTAATATATATATATATAATATATATTATATATATATATATATATATATAATAATATATTTATACAATATATATATATACATGTATATGTATATATATATATGTATAAATATATATATATATATATACATATATATATGTATATATATATATATACATATACATGTATATTTATATACATTATACATGTAAATATATATATACATATACATGTATATAATATATATATATACATATACATGTATATAAATATATATATAATACACACATATATATATGTTATATATATATATATATATATATATATATATATAA
>CP139502.1:139448778-139778778 GCA_021014915.2 Artemisia tridentata subsp. tridentata | reverse complement strand
ACAAGTTTATAACAAAATCTTCACCCTTACTATAACAGTTTACATCAACAATGACAATAAACATTAACATTTCGCATAATAAATATTAACAACCACCATATCAAATATTAACAACAATTTTAAAATAAAACATACTATTTCCGGCGATGGCCACAAATTCCGGCGCGACAGTGAGTTTTTCCGGCGAGAAATAAATTTTTTCCGGCAAAAACTATTAACGAAAAATACCTCAAATTTTAACGAAAAATACCTTATATATTTTCCGGTGGCGGTAACTTTTTCCGGCAACCAAAAATTTTTCCTGCGAAACAATAGATCTACAAACAAAATATATAGATCTACAAAAAAAAACAATAGATCTACAAACAAAATATATAGATCTAGAAAAAAAAACAATAGATCTACAAATGAATATATAGATTTATAAAAAAAAAACAAAAAAAAACAATAGATCTATACAAATTAAACTTATTTCGTGGTGGTGGTGTTGCTGTGGTGGTGTGGCTCGGCGGTGAAAGGGTTTCGTGGTGGTGGTGAGGTGCGGCGGTGGTAGGGGTTTCGTGGTGGAGGTGTTGTTTGAGTTATGATGGTTTTTGGTTTAGAGAGAAAAGAAGAGGTTGGGTGAGTGTATTTGTGATGTGTGTGTGTTTTTTGGGGTTTATATATATGCCGGAAAGAAGTTAAGAAGGGCAAAATGGGGAATACATTAATTTCAACATTTCACAAAATCTTGACTTTTCACTTTTCCCATGTTGACCATACACCCATTATATGTAGTATAGATATATATATATATATATATATATATATATATATATATATATATATATATATATATATATATATATATATATATATATATATATACACATACTAGTGTCAAAGCCCGCCCGATGGGCGGGCATGACTTGTAATTTACGTAAATATGGTTATGCTATTGTTATTTATGTAATATTTAGTATGAGTCAATTTAAATTTTAACTTAGTCGTGTAAAGATATCAGTTGTCTTTTATAGTTATAACTTTATTTATTCATTTACAGATATCAGCTATATTGTATAGTTATAATTAACATATGTTGGTTTATGTTTGTATAGAAATGCCTTTGGAGTTCATTTTGTTTTTGGACCGGGATACATTTCCCTTTTCCCATGTATTATAATGATCTTATGAGTTTTTTATTTTTTTTGAGTATATTATTTTGTAATGTTTTTTATTTGAAATTTTGATTGTTTGATTGTATGATTGTTTGAGTGTTTCATTGTTTGATTGTTTGTTTTGTTTTAAATTGAAACGCCATTTTAAAATGATAATGGCTTAAGATAATTCTTGCTATTTTAAAATGTGATAGTAAACTGGTGGTTTTTTTTTTTCAAAAGCTATAATGCACATAATTCGTATGAGGTATTATGAATTGCAAAAGGTGGGTTTATATATAATTTAGTTACCAATGCATTAGCTGCATGCAATTATGTACCTTTAAATTTTTGTACAATATGTTTACATGGATTATACATGATATACATTTTCAATACATGTTAAATATGTATAGAGTGTTGCATTAAGAAAATAGGTAATCATTGCATCTATTTTTTAGCTTGTACTGCTGCTGGTTACTTTTTAGTACTGCTTGTTTGATTGAAAGGTTAGTACTGCTCCTAATTATTAGTACTGCTATGCGAGTGAGTTAGTACTGCTGATAATGGATTTTCCTGAATCAAATTGTTACAGTTAATAAAGGGACCACACCACTTATGTCAACGCCTAAATATTGAAGTGCAAGAAATTGTTATAGATTAATACAGAACTTATTTATTGTAGTGCAAGAAAACTCATGAGTAAAGTGAGTATTAATTTTATTTATTTACCTATAAAGACAGCCCGGGATGATGATTTGCTTCCACCATTGTGGAAGTGATCATCATAAAAATAGGTCCGAACACCACCATAGGATACCTTATAACCACAGACTACCCACTTATCTATACACTTTGTACACACTTCAGTAACTAACATGACACAAAAATTAATGTAAGTGTTAAGTAGTAACTAAATTTTATGCACAAAACTCACACCAAAACTACCAGAAAAGGGAGAAGCATTGGCGTCCTCCTTTTGTTCACTTTGGTTTTCTTCCATAATTCTTTGGAACATTCTTTGTAACTCTATCTCACTTTCTGAGATCAGTTGCTTCATGTCGTCTTAGCTAGTGAGCTTAATGCTGCAATTTATATAAGTTGAACTACTTACTAATAAAAAATCCTAAACAAATATATTAATTGGTTCTCCATAGCAAACATGAATCGGTGGGTACCTTCAACTTAGATTGAATTTAGCAATGTCGAAATTTGACAATCAATTACCTCGATCTCACGCATCGTAATGTTGAGTCAATAGCTTGCTTTAGATTATCATACATTCATTTGCCCCGATATGTATGCTTGTTGAACCGCGAATCATCTGTCATTGCCCATCTTGTCTCGTTCCATTTTCAAAAAAATAAAATAAAAGGTATTATCAAAATTTCATTATGCCAGGTCTTAAGTCAACTTACAAAGTCCATGTGATTATTGTACATCATATACAAACCCACATGGTCCAACATCAAAACTATCAGATAATAACTTCAGCATATCATATTCAATACCATTTAGATCCCTCCAAAATCTCTGCAAAGTTAAGGAAAATTACGAATTTTGTTTATGATGAATTTTTTTTGGAATGTTCCCTTGGAATGAACATGAAGTTCAAGTAGTCCAATTGCCTTGGTCTTTCGTGAACTAACATATTTCGAATCAACAAACGACATGTCCAAACAGTTGCAACATTGTATCAGTAACTTCCATTCACTTCCCAAAAGATAACATAATGGCCCGGTTCTAAACCGAGGTCAAGCACTTCTGGATTGTAAAAGTGGTCATTTCAGGTGGCAATGTTGGATTAACATTAATAGCACTCCCACCTACCCATCCATGTTGTCTGAATCGATTTGCGAAACTCTTTTAATAACTTCTCTTATACGTTCGCTCGTAGCCATTGCATCAGAATTGTGCTTAATGTTGGATTTGAGCTACTGTAACTCACCTCTGCTCCTTCATTAATACCTAAAACAAAAATAACCAGCAGCATATTAGTACATGTTTAGCCGCAGCTCATTTGTTGTTTGATCAAAAACAGATGTTTAATATCCAAAAATAATGGAATGGTAAAGGGTTTTCAGATATAAATTATCAGCTATATGACATATATGGGAATTTAAAGTAGGTAATTAACTTTTAGTAATCGGACGGCTTGGTATATTACTCAAATGATTAGCAACCTAGGAATGGGACTACACACGTTTAATACCGACGGCAATCTCAGCGGGAGCATGATTCCTAGCAGCACTTAGGAGTAGCTGCAACATAGTTGATTAGGATTATCTTATCATTCAGGGTAATTTTATGAAGGGGTGTTTGGGATTGCGTGTTTAACTACTCATTCACGGTCAAAACATAGCAGATAAATGCCTATATTGAGAAATCGTAAATACTTTTTAGTATTTTTATAAATGGAATTTGCTAATATCAGAATCGCATCCACACACAGTCTCTTGAAATTTGTTCTGTTACAGCAATGTCAAACAACCTCTAACTCAGAAAAAAATCATATACAAATAGCAAACTTGGCATCTTAAGGTTAGATTGTATGCAATGTTTTCAATGTTGTCATAGATACATAGGTAACTGCACCAAATTATTAGCTCTACCACATATATGCGGAGCACGCACCCAACTGGTGTTTCACAAGTAAAATAAATTGGAAAGTTGAATAGATGTTTACTGGTGAGAATAATTGCCAGGTTTTGTTTAGCCTGCTTCACCTCATTCCATAGATTGTTTACATAGTTCAAGCTTCGACCCCTACACAAACAGTTAACCATTAGTCTAAATTTTGTACGTCGTGCATAGCGTTAAAGAAACATACTGTAATACATATAATTGCAGATATGTTTCATTTTTCGTTGTCTTACCTCATATACTCTTCTTTCTATGTTTGCTTCAATACATTGGACCATTCTTTGCCTCTCGGCTTCTGATTTCACATGTGAACCATCTACATGTCTAATACAATATTCCTATAAACACAAAAGCACATCATGAGCATTTTATAACGAATTGATATAAAAAATAATAAAAATCCCGTGAAAAGTTAACGAACCTGGTAAGGTTCAGGTCCTTCGGTTTCGACGTGCCTGTGAATCACAACATACTCCATATCAGTCAATGTGCAAATGATGTCAAACAATAACTTAGGCCTATCTTTGCATCTAATAGTGACCACTGAATAATCTTTATCATACCAATTAACCACAATCACATCAGGTTTTGGCATTTCCATGAAAACTCAAACAACTATCCTTTTCAAAGCCACGATCCTCAAGCATCATCTGGTGCAGCCTACGCTTGTTGTGGGACCCACCAATTGAGACCACTGACTTGGCTTCTCGAGCCTTGTTGCTTCCTTCAAGCAGATTAAAAAGCATTTGCTTTATAATTGAGAGTCTCTCAAAGTCAGAAACAGCAGAACCTGATTCGTAATCGATCACTTGGACTATAAATGCGGCTCATATGTTGTGGGCCCATACCTCAGCATTTATCACATTACACTTTAAGTGTGTGAGAACTGCAAAAATTTAGAAAAGTAATACGGGTCTGTCAGTTCCTATCAACTTAATCATAGTGAAGTCGGTTGAGGATGTCACACTGACCGACTTAGTAAAGCTGGAATCTGAGTCAAGAACCTGAGATCAACTCAAATTTTTAGTTTTTCTCACTTTTTCATATTCAAGATTTCATATGTTAGTGACAACATTTGAGAGGATGCTCAAAAGACAATCATATACATGGACAGCTAAAATACCTGAAGATCTTCGATTAATTAAATGACAACACTAAGCCTTCATTTCATGCCTCCATTGCACTTCCCGCCTTGCTTGTCTGCAACCCCACCATTGAAGAGATTGTCACTTTTAAAAGATTCTTCAACTGCCTAAATAACAGTATTTAGAATTGCAAAAGTTAAAGAATTAGAAGGAAGATTAACGATCCTTGGCCTACCCATATAACCTGCCTATCGGCTATAACTGATGACCAACCATTGCTGCTGTATCTACCAGTCTCCCCAGAATAGTATATTGTTTTTGCTTCTTCAGTGTTTACACCTGCAATAGACAACATATGTACAAAATTAATTTACAATATTAACACATGTCGGTTGAGGATGTCACACTGACCGACTTGGTAAAGCTGGAATCTGAGTCAAGAACCTGAGAGGATGCTCAAAAGACAATCATATACATGGACAGCTAAAATACCTGAAGATCTCCGATTAATTAAATGACAACACTAAGCCTCCGTTTCATGCCTCCACTGCACTTCCCGGCTTGCTTGTCTGCAACCCCACCATTGAAGAGATTGACACTTTTAAGAGATTCTTCATCTGCCTAAATAACAGTATTTAGAAGTACATAAGTTAAAAAATTAGAAGGACGATTAACGATCGTTAGCCTACCCATGTAACCTGCCTATCGGCTATAATTGCAGATATGTTTTATTTTTCGTTGTCTTACCTCATATAATCTTCTTTCTATGTCTGCTTCAATACATTGGACCATTCTTTACCTTTCGGCTTCTGATTTCACATGTGAACCATCTACATGTCTAATAAAATATTCCTATAAACATAAAAGCACATCATGAGCATTTTATAACGAATTTATATCAAAAATACTAAAAATCCCGTGAAATGTTAACGAACCTGGTAAGGTTCAGGTCCTTCGGTTTCGACGTGCCCGTGAATCACAACATACTCCATATTAGTCAATGTGCAAATGATGTCAAACAATAACTTAGGCCTATCTTTGCATCTAATAGTGACCACTGAACAATCTTTATCATAACAATTAACAAATACGTGAAGCAATCTGCAATGCACATAAAATATTCAAAATCCGATCAATAAACATCATATACTTGTAATCAAAGATGAATATAACTAAATTAGTCATGGTAAAAATAAAATACAGTTAAAAAAACTTACTTTCACTTTTGAATGGTGAATCTATTGAATTCTTCGGATTACATTGGTGAAGGTGGGAAACAGGAGTGAATGTGGTTGTTGGTGTACGGTGATGAAGGTGGATGTGAAGGTACGGTGGTGAAAGTGGATGTGGAGTTACAGGAGGGAGGGGGAGGATGGAGGCAAATCCTATTAAGTCACTCAAACATTATATTAATCGCAGAACTAAGTCACTCAAACATTATATTAATCGCAGAAAGCACCCAAGCTTTAATATTGTTCCATTAAAATTAAGTAGGAATTTGACAAAGATAACCACTGCGTTTAAGCTATCCAACCATGCATTGTGTACTTCTACCTCATTAATATGGTCCTTATCGCTATGTTTAAGGAAGTCCCACATTTTTTCAAGTTTCCTCTAAAGTAATATGCTAAAAGGGTAAGTGTAATCGGCATTAAAAAAGGGTGCATAATCAAATATAAAAATTTCATAACAATGAAACAATATTAAGACGACTTTGAGTAATTTTTATAATGGAACATATATCAAACAAAATTCAAACTTCTTTACTATCCTATGATTTATTTATTTATTTGTGAAACGAACCTGAATACGCCACAATCTTGAAGTCATCTTGTTATCTCTCAATTTATCAAAAACGAAACTGAAAGAATAATAATAAAAAATAGAGATTAGCCAACAGGAACAAAAGAAAAAGAGTTTATAGATTTGATATAATGTTTATTATTGGTATTAGAAATAATGCAGTGGATGGTTTACGTTAGGGATCCAGGATGGACGTGTTTAACGGCCGAGTTGTGAGGTTTCAGTTATGTTTTTAGTGAAGGCGTATTTTATGTTTTTATGAAACTAATCTTTTTTTAAATATATATATATATATATTAGGGTGTTTGTGAGATATTCATTCATGCATTATTAATTTTGATTTGCAAATTATATTACAACTATTGTAATGCTCCAATGGTTGAGGTGTTTGTTTATTTGAACCTACCATCCAAGGTTCGAATCCTGTAGTGGTCAAATTTTTTAAATATTTCCGGATTTTAAGTCTTCTAAATATTGAGGTGGCATAGTTTATGATTATGTGGCATTGAGGTGGCATTTATGTGGCATTATCTACGTGTAACGCCTCCTGTTATATATAATGTAGAGATATATATATATATATATCCTGGGGAGAATACACACAAAAGATTTTTTGCAGTATGATTAGATGGATTCTTTGCAGATTTTTTGAAAATATTAAATATGATATAGAGTGTTGAAAATAGGAGAGTTCTAGATTGTCTTTAATGGCAGTGTTGAAAATAGGCGGTAGCATTGATATAAAGTTAAGTTTGACTGTCTTTAACGTGCAGTGTTGCAAGGCCTAAAAGTAGGGGTATATTTGGGGTCAACTAGGGATGAGCATTTCGAACCGAATCCCGAAACCGAACCGAAACCGTACCGGTACCGTACCGAAACGGTACCGATTCCCGATATACGGTACAGTACCGGTACTACTAAATAAGGAGAAAAAAAATTCGGGACCACTAATTCGGTACGGGACCGGTACCAAATCGGGAAATTCCCAAAAAAAAACCGGGAAATCCCGATTTCCCGGTACCGGTATCTGAATCCCGTTCGGTACGGTACCGGTACCACTAATTTAGGCTCGAGAAAAAATCGGTACCACTAATTCGGTACGGGACCGGTACCGTGCTCATCCCTAGGGTCAACTTGATCGGATTCGGGTCAATTATGGTGGGGTCAGTTCAGGTCAATATTAAAAAATATATATCTGAACCCGACCTTGTTTTAGGTCATTTGGGCCGGGTCAATTCAGGTTCGGGTCAACTCAGGTCGGGCCACCTCGGGTTCGGGTCTTGGCCATTTAAAAAACATACAAATTTGGGGTTTACATACAAATTAGAAAAAATCTTTGTGTGCCAAAACATGAACATCCAACCTAAGTTTTGATATTTTTCGGAACCAAAAACATAACATATGTTTGAGTTCTTATTTTGGTGTTTTTCTGAACCAAAACATGAACATCAAAACCCATTCTCGTACACACAACATGTCCACAACACAGTTTATAAAACCGGTAGATATCCACCCTTCTGGCGTAAGGCCTTTGCATAATTTGTCCTTGTTAACATGAAATGCTTCATTATCTTCAACACCAACTACCATCATTGTATCCTCAACCTTTCCAAAACACAACTCCAACAATTTCCAGTCATCAACAGTAGGAGCTTGTGTAGTTCGAACTTTGAAAGGACCAACACGTGTTGTGTCCTCATCATACTCCTCCACCTTGTTATCCATTTCGTAAATCTTTTCTTTTAAAACTAGTATTGCTGCCATATCATCCATAGCTTTCTTAGTAGCAACAAGGTGATTGAAGAACTCATGATATTTCTCTGTTACAAATTTCTTAATCTCACTTATTCTCAAATTCTTTGTATTTGACGTTGTGGCCTCCTCCTTATTCTGATTCTTAATCATGATTTCCTTTTAAAAAAACAAAAAATCATTACAAAAAGTTTAGTTTTAGTAGACAATAGTACCATAGGTCGTTATTTTGGGCTTAATTGTAAGACCAATTTAAATTCTCTGTTAATTAAAGTATTATTGTATGATCTGATTAAAACTTAGGTCGAATTACTTGTTATTAGGTCAAAAAGTAAATATAGACGGAGGTAATACGGGGGCTGGAGGGTGCTTGGCCCCCTGAAAGGAGCCCAAATACCTTTGTAATATTTGTGATAAAACTTAAGCCCAAAGCCCATTATGACTAATTGACCCCAATGTATTAGGCGGCACAATAAAAAAATAAAAATACAATAAAAAAAAAATACCGAGATTCATTCCACCTATCATCACACACAAGGTTTGCAATCCCTTTTCATTGATTATTCATATTCTTTTCTTATGATAATTCTAAGTATGTAATGCATTTATTTATGTATTTGGTTGGTATATAATTGCTCAAAATCCCCAATTTTTTTTAAGGAATTAGGGATTTGTTTGATTGTTTCTATGTAGTTAATTTTTATGTAGGTATCTTTTTAGTTTTATACTTGTAAATTTGTAATTGTCAAACTGGTGATTAAGTTATCCAACTGACCACCAGGATGAAATTAGGCGAGAATACATCAAACTTGGACGAGAATGAGTGATGACCATCTTAAACATTGCTTGATTATTTATATCGAAAGGGAAGTTAACATGTAGGTATGTTTATTACATTGTGTTTGCTAGAATGTTTTCAAGATGTCACTAGATGATGTAGTTTCTTTTGTTTGTGTTTGATGTTGCTAGCTACTGATGGTGTATTGTGTATAGCTCTTTTGTTAGTTTCTTTTGGTAGTGTTTGACGTTGCTAGCTGAAATTACTTTTGTATGTAAGGTCTTAGTTAAAAAAGTTCAATGTGAGTGTCAGTAGTTGCGATTTGAACTGGCTAAATGTCGCCGCTTTGTATCTTATAGTTACAGTTACTAGATATGACTCAACAATTACAGTTACTAGATATGATTAAAACTTAGGTCGAATTACTTGTTATTAGGTCAAAAAGTAAATGCATTTGTTTATATAAGGTCTTATTTAAAAAAGTTCAATGTGAGTGTCAGTAGTTGCAATTTGAACTGGCTAAATGTCGCCGCTTTGTGTCTTATAGTTTACAGTTACTAGATATACTAAGTTACTAGATATGACTCAACAAACGAGTTTCAACTCTGAACAATTGAACATAGTTAGCTATAACAACAACATACCCAATCCCGCCGGGGTAATATGTGAACTTAGCCTCTTTTGTGGATGACAGCATAGCCACATAGGTAGTTATAACTTATAAGTGTAAGTATATGAACTTGGCCTCTTTTGTGGATAAATGTTGTCATTTAAATGGTAAAACAATATTATTAAAATCTTAACATCAAGGTCCATTGGTAATATATGAACTTTAGCCTCTTTTGTGGATAAATGTTGTCCTCTTAGTAGATAACGACATTTAAGAAACTAGGACAGTAGATAACGACATTTAAGAAACTAGGACTATATTGGAGCACGAGACAAAGCACTTGCCACAATAAAGATCTGAGTAGGGCTTAGCAAAACTCGATAAAAAACGGAACCGACGGAACAGAACCGAAATCGAACCGAGAAATTTGGTTCAGTTTCGGTTTTTCACCGAACTCGGTTCCGTCCAAAACACCGAACCGAAAGACCAAAATTAGCCTAAAACCGACGATTCAGTTTGGTTTGAACCGAATTTGTTTCGGTTTCATTTTGGTTTGTATCAGACTGGTTCGATTCCGAACCGATACTCACCCCTAGATCTGAGTAAAGGTCCAATGGAAACATAATCGCGGTTCTAATGTGAAGTAGGAATGAGAGTAGGAGGTGAAAGAGTAGTATCCTCACTTATTTACATAGTCTTAGATTACGAGGATGTAATCCTATTTAAGATGGAATGAACTGTAAGACCCGTTATTTGTTTTTATTGGTGAAATTTGATTTTTATGATCTTATGAGTTTCTATAAATTTGAGTATTGAAATAAAGTAGGAGGTGGAAGAGTTACGAGGATGTAATCCTATTTAAGATGGAATGAAATGTAAGACCCGTTGTTTGTTTTTATTGGTGAAATTTGGTTTTTATGATCTTATGAGTTTCTATAAATTTGAGTATTGAAATAAAGTAGGAGGTGGAAGAGTTGTCCTCCGTTGACTCTACGGGATTTGTCTACTGCTCTCAGACTGTTGGTCAAAGGGTGTTGTTGTTAAGTGGTCAATTAACACTAAGGGTGGGGTTACACTCCTTTTGCTCCAGAATGAACTTTAATGCCTTGTTCATCATATCCCTTCCATCTTTGTATAGCAGATACTAGCCCTTAGTTTTGTGGTATATTGCAGATGACGCCATACTTTTATTCGTGTTGTGGAAATAGCAATGTAGTGCTGAAGGAAACACAATCTGGAAACAACATAGGTAGAAAGTACTATGCATGTCCTAATGCACAGGTGAACAATCAGAAGTTTGGTCTTTATATATATGCTAATCTCTTCTATAATATATTGGTTGACAAAAATACGATTCTTATAATTTTCTTAATCTGTAACAGGGTGCTTATTTTGGCTGTAATTATTTTGTATGGGTGGACGAGCTCATTCCTTGTCAATGTGGTCAGGGCCTCTGTCATGCCATTTCAGATAGGAAGGGTGTATACCACCAATGCCCTATGAATGTATGTTATTACTTCTGTTAAGTTAAAATAGACTGCCTTCATCAGAGTGTAATTTATGGTTGTTTGGTATGTGTAATTTTATGGTTGTTTGGTATACAGGGAGACGAGAATTGTTGCTTTACAAAATACGTGAGAAAGATCCCTTCCTCTTCAGGAAAAGGTTGCTATTCGCCAGGACCTTCCTCTGCAGGAAAAGGTTGCTATTCGCCAGGACCTTCCTCTGCAGGACAAGGCTCTAGTGCTCGTGAAGGAAAACTGATATATATATATATATATATATATATTAACTTACATGTGCCTCTATGGCCTTATCACGAGAAAAAGAGGGAAAAAAATGCGTAAATACAATAATGATCTTTACTTATAGTCAACTTGATATTAAAATAATGATCTTATCAATCAATCAATCAGGAGTGGCTCACGTCTGAAGTGTATTCAGCCGGGTCCTACTAATTGTACTCCGGACCTTTGATGGATTTGACACATTATAAAACATAACACATTTTAATATTGACAAATGCTTCACTTGTTCGGATCAAATAAAAAAGGGACACAAAATGTGTCAACATATAAATGGATTGACTTTTGACTTTCCCTTTACCTACAAATGATTCAGGCTATGTTTGGCGCGGAGCTTTTTGGAGCTTTTTTGTGCAATGAGCAGTGAGAATGAGTTTTTTAATTTTTGATGTTCGTTTGGTAAGGGAGCAATGAGTTGTAGCAATTTTTTAGGAAAGCTTTTTTCATAATGCTTCCTTTTGAAGCTGTGGATATTTACAAGAGCTGTGGATATTTACAACTATGTTACCAAACGTTTTTATTTAAAAAACAGCTACTGCTCACGGCTACTGCTCACAGCTACTGCTACTTTTACCAAACACAACCTCATTAAAACCTGATCGACTTTTCAAATAACAACTTACGGTTTTCATAAGTTGAATATATAAAGAGATAATATTTGAAATTTAAATGTGCTTTATTTTATCAAGTGGACATTCACTATAATTATACACTTAATAATCATTGTTCTAAAATCTAATAATAAGTCATGTATTATTTTCAACTTGTTCAGTTATTTTACATTGAAATGTGTAAATAGATAACTTATGATTGTACATTCCATAACTTTCTAATCCATCTTTCTTAAAATAAGGAATAATTTACTTATACAATGATGATTATTTTCACTTGTTGATAAAGAAAATCTATAGCAATTTCATCACACATAAAACATAAGGAAGCATATGCGCATAATCTTGAACAACTTACATAAATTATGGCCGAATCTCCCGGTATTAATTTATATAGTTTATACGATTAAATTGAGTAGTTTTTATATATTTTTATAAGAATGAAACAAATTTCATTACATATTGCAGGTGTTATTGCTTATTTAAACAAACATTGGTTGATACGACATAAAGAACTATTTGTATTAGCTTGTACAAAAAGATATTTCCACTTTAGTAATCACACTACTAGCAGATTGGAGAGTCGACATGCCAAGTTAAATTTGTACTTGGATTCAACACAATTAGATTTAAAGAGAGTAGTGTCATATATTCATGAAGTCGTTAATTCATAATTTGCGGCCATTAAAGCAAGTATCCAAGAAAGTAGAATGGTTATTCGACATCGTTACGACATACCACACTTTCAAAATCTAAATCGCTTTTTTTCACTTTATGCACTTGATATAATATTTCATGAATTCCATAGGGGTAGAGATGTTGAAATTTACAAAAATTGTAGGTGTCAACTCCGTAAAGGATGGGCTACCATGTTCACACGAGCAAGCAATGCATTTGTATCAAGGTCAGCTTATACCACTTGATGTGGTTAATACATTTTGGACGAAGCTTGATTTTTCACCATGCATATCTTTAGATGATGATTTGGATTGTCAGCCTATACCACTTGATGCGGTTGTTGCAGTATCCCAAATACAAATAAGTAAAACATGAATTCATGAAAAAAGATTGATCAAACACAATAAAACATGAATTCAAGCTTTTGAACATTACGATTAGTAGCATAACAATTCCAATAGTTGATTTTGGAATAATCTTGATGAATAAAGGCATGGCTATATATTAGTTTGGATTTGTTGAGGTTCAATTGGCGACTCCATTGATTTAAGGTTTTGTCGACGAATGAACAGAAATCCCAATCCGAATCCGAACAGAAAAAACATCGGCAAAAGTAGAAAATAAGATTAGGAAGTTGAGGCCAAAGATGTTGCCATTGTTTCGAGAGTGTATCTGTTCTGATAGCTTCTTTTATCTCAGGTAACCGAGAGATGATTTCAACAAGTAAGCAATCTGGTAACAAACTTATTCCATCTTTTTGAATTTGATGATCTTCTACTTCTTTTATCGAAAGTTTGATGAATTCTTAATTGATTTTATGTTGGTTTTGTTCGTCTTCCATGGTGTTTTACTTTTACCGCATGAATAACTTTATATATAGACCCCAATATACTTATAATTTTTCTTCTTTTGCAAGGTAAAAGATGTTCACGTGTTGAAAACTTTTTCCCACGTGGCAATTTTTTCTATTTTTCTCTCTTTTTTTTAAGGTGGGCCATGTTAGATATAGATTAAGTATAAGTATGAATTAGTGGAAAATAATTACTAAACTTGAGTCATTCCTCAAAGAAAAAACTTACATTAATCAGACCTAAATGATGCGAAAAGAAATAATTAAAATTATGTAATTCGGATTATTTGGTTCAGATCGGTTTTTGGTTTTACCCATAAAACTTTTTTAACCGAACTAACCGAACCAAATAATCCAAACAACCCGATAACCAAACCGATGAACACCCTAGATATCTCAGAGCTTAGCTTCTCCTCATCATAATCAGTCGTCGTTTACCAAACATTGACATCTTTTATAACACTTGAAAACTGATCCTCAATTGGATCATAAACTCCACTACCCTCTGCTCCGTCAGGGTTCACGACCACTTCAACTGTTTAGTCTTTGCCTGCCTATATATATAAGCTTAAGCAGTTTGATACCAGTCAAATCTCGAAGGACCACTATAAAAAAATTATGCAGAACCAAAAATAACGTAACTGATATGAAATACTAATAGTGTTCGACTAATTCTGATTATTCAAGAAAGTAAGAGATAAGATAATAACTTAATAATAGTAAATAACTAAGTTTACGTCACGACTTAAACTAATTATATGAAGGCTTATTTTAATGTGATATTTAAACGACTAAAGTAAAGAAGTTCAAGATATTAGTCCGTTTCATTCCATATAAGCATGAAACACATTTCCACTATGGTTAATAAAAGGGAAATGATTTGCACACTCTAAAAATTGATTGGGATACTCAAAACTGTGCATTAAACATTTGTGTTGTATATATATTATGCTTTAAAAGGTTGCACATTAGAGTATGCAAATCAAAACATAATGTGTATAAATCATATCCCTTAATAAAATGATAAACCTCTTCATATTTTCG
This sequence comes from Artemisia tridentata subsp. tridentata, assembly GCA_021014915.2. Lineage (NCBI taxonomy): Eukaryota > Viridiplantae > Streptophyta > Magnoliopsida > Asterales > Asteraceae > Artemisia > Artemisia tridentata. The sequence continues at coordinate 139,763,983 of CP139502.1, read as the reverse complement.
TAGACCTTTTTATAAACCATCACAGTGGATGCTCTAAGAGTATAAAGTGCCGTGAGCTATAGGACTCGCGTTATAGCAAAAAAGTGATGTCATATCAGCATTTTTCTTCTATAACTCAAAACTTAGAACTTCATAAAAAAAAGTAATCTCTTTTCATCACTCAAATTATAGGACATATCTGGACCTCATAGGTTTTAATTTTGTTTTTTTTTTCATTTATTCAAATTAAATAACCCATTAAAATATAAACATTACATAATTTAAATAAATTAATGCATCAATTTTATATAGTTTTTGCGACTAATTATGTAAGAAGAAAAAAATCAAATGACTAACAACGCAAACTTAAACAGGAACTAATGGGAAGGAAATGAAAGAAAACAGACAAATAATTATTACAATCAATTCTACTAAAGGCTCATGAACATAGAATTAAATTGGTCGTTACATATGATCATAAATTAATCTTGCTCTAAAACCCCATTAGTATTTTTGATGACCATCAATTGTCATTCAAACCCAAGAAATGACCATGTCTTCCAAATGATACTTCACTCTTGATGGAAAAATGAAACCTTTAGCTTTCAAACAAGTAAAAATTTGCAAACAAAGAACAGCAATGAGAAGAGAACGAAAATGAGAATGGTGCAATCCGTGTATGAATTAACTGTTTAGAAGGCACATTAAGAATGGAACTTGCGATCACACCCCAGAATAATAAAATATACACTTTCAAGAGGAAGAAGGAAAGACATTCATACTCAATGAATTAGTTCCAAGTAGCTAATAAGGCCATCAACAAGAAATCACACACGTGTTCCTGACAAGGTATATTGGGGCGGTTCATAGATTTTTGTACAATATAAAAATCCCCAAATTCATATAAGTACAAGTTTAGATGTGTGCATCTACTCCATGGTGAATTCTAAGCAGACAATAAAAAAAGAACCTAAAATAAAGATGAAGAACATACACACTAGGGTCATGAAAAGAAATACATGGTTTGATGTTCTTCAATGTAACTAAAGTTCGTGTTGTGAGTTTATATTAGTGCTTGGATGTGTACTGATACTTTTAATTTAATGTGACTTGTTAGTTTAGATCTTCCATTAAAGTTATTATAATTTTTGACTTTGTAATCATTTAGTGTTAAAAGAATGAGATATGAAGAACATGTGACAAGTAAAAAAAAAAAATTATCCATTAAAGAGGCAAGTATAACAAAATCTACCTATTGCAATAGTAACTTTCAAATTGCACTTCCAAACATATCCTAGGCACAAATCTCTGACTAAGTTACTATACGAGACATAAAAATTGTTAGTAAACAATCAGTAAAGTACTGGTAAAGTAAAATAAATGATTGCTAATCCTTACAAAAACACAAGTGGTCAATTTCAGAAAAAGAAATAAAATTTTACCTTAGTGCAACAGTACCCAAGCTTAAGCTCTTTGACGTGGCTAAAGCTTGATAAAACCCATTTAAGAATATCTTCATCCACTAACTCATGTTTAGGCGTTGATATATACTAGAAGCATGGCGTATATTCTAAGTCAACTTTTACTAAAGATGACAAATTTAGGAACAAAAGCTCCCACAAATACTAAGCACCTTTGATTGTTAGTGACAGGATATTAGGAGCATTAATTTGGCAGATATGATGAGGGAAAAGGCCTTGGGAGAGTATCAAATTCTTGACACTCTTTGAAGTAACATCAAGCCAGCTGACACATTGGCAACTCTCCAAGCTTAGGGTTTCCAATAGAGGGTTACCGGATAATATATTTTGAATCAAATTCTCATCTATTGTCCTATGATATATAGCTAAACTCGTAAGTTTTGTCCAACCGATGGCACCTGTTGGATATATGTTGCAGTATCCCAAATACAAATAAGTAAAACATGAATTCATGAAAAAAGACTGATCAGGGTATGCACCAGATCGCAAGGGATACCGAATCTACAACAAACGAACCCGAAAAATTATGGAAACCATTTACGTGACATTCGATGAGCTGACTGAGCAAACGGCTCCTGGACACATAAGTTCTGGACCCGCACCTAATCTTTTGTCTCCTGGACAAATTAGTTCAGGTCTAGTACATCATCCCACTCCTGCAGTTCCTTATGTACCCCCTACGAGTGATGAGTTGAAGAATTTGTTTGATCCGATGTTTGATGAATACTTTGAGCCATCAACTGTTGATACTACAACAGAAGCTTCACATGTACCTCCAGTTGCTGATGCTCCAATTCCACACAACTCAGATGGTCCATCTGTATCTGTCTCAATTAGTCAAGAAGCACCATCTGCTAGTCACTCACCATCATCATCGAATATTCAATCTCCTTCAGTACAGCAAGGCTCTGCAGTTGACCATTCTTTTGAAGTGAATCCTTTTGCTCCTGCTGATGATGCTCCATTCGAGAATATATTTGCTCTTGAATCTTCTACTGAGACGTCTTCTTCAGGGGATCCTAACACGGCAACATCAGTTCCCTACCCTCAACCACATGAACATCTCAGGAAATGGACCAATGATCATCCGATTGACAACATCATTGGAAATCCTTCTCGTCCGGTATCCACACGCAAGCAACTTGCCACCGATGCATTGTGGTGCTTCCTTAATTCTGTACTATCCAAAGTTGAACCCAAAGATTTCAAAGATGCTTTGTCTAAAGACTGCTGGTTTACTGCAATGCAAGAAGAAATTCATGAGTTTGATCGACTTGAAGTATGGGAATTAGTGCCTCCTCCAGATAGTGCAATGATTATCGCTCTTAAGTGGATCTTCAAAGTGAAACTTGATGAGCATGGCGACGTTCTGAAAAATAAGGCACGGCTTGTTGCAAAGGGATATCGTCAAGAAGAGGGCATAGACTTTGAAGAATCATTCACACCTGTTGCTCGAATTGAAGCCATAAGAATCTTTCTCGCTAATGCTGCCAGTCAGAATATGATAGTCTACCAAATGGATGTTAAGACAACATTTTTGAATGGTGATTTGAAAGAGGTGGTCTATGTCAGTCAACCAGAAGGATTTGTGGATCCTGAACGCCCCACTCACGTCTATTGTTTGAAGAAGGCTCTCTATGGCCTAAAGCAGGCACCTAGGGCGTGGTATGACACTTTGTCTAAGTTCCTTCTGGCAAACAAATTCTCCAAAGGTGTTGTTGATCCTACGCTATTCACTAGGAAAATGGGCAAACATCTACTTCACGTTCAGATCTACGTAGATGACATTATCTTTGCCTCCTCTGATCCTATGGAATGTGATCGTTTCTCTAACGAGATGAGTTCTAAGTTCCAAATGTCAATGATGAGACAAATGTCGTTCTTCTTGGGTTTACAAATTTCTCAAAGTCCCGGAGGCATATTCATTAATCAATCCAAGTATGCAAATGAAATATTGAAGAAATTTGGATTTGATTCAAGTGATCCTGTTGACACTCCTATGGTTGAGAGATCGAAGTTGGATGAAGACCTCTCTAGGATCCCTGTTGATCAAACCAAGTTTCGAAGCATGATTGGATCCCTAATGTATCTCACTGCTAGTAGGCCAGATCTCTTGTTCGCAGTATGCATGTGCGCTCGGTACCAGTCTAAGCCCACCAAAAAGCATCTGGAAGCGGTAAAGCGGGTCTTTCGATACCTTCAAGGGACTATTCACATGGGTCTCTGGTATCCTAAGGACACCGCCATGGCACTCACGGCCTATGCAGATGCAGACCATACGGGGTGTCAAGATACTCGCCGAAGTACGTCGGGAAGTGCTCAGTTTCTGGGAGAAAAGTTAGTAAGCTGGTCATCTAAGAGGCAAATGAGTACATCTATATCTTCCACAGAGGCTGAATACATTTTCATGTCTGCGTGCTGTGCTCAAATCCTATGAATTAGATCCTAACTATCGGACTATGGCTTTGCATACAACAAGATACCTTTGTATTGTGATAACAAAAGTGTTATAGCTCTTTGGTGCAACAATGTCCAACACTCCCGATCAAAGCACATCGATATCCGGCATCACTTTATAAGAGAACAGGTTGAGAAAGGGGTTGTTGAACTTTACTTCGTAAGGACTGAGTTTCAGTTGGCTGATATCTTCACTAAGGTACTCCCGAGAGAATGGTTCCAATTTATTCTCCCGCGACTTGGAATGAAGAGTTTGACGCCAGAAACCCTCAAGCATCTTCAGGAAGAGAATGAGGAGTAATGGATTTGCTTCATATATCCTTGTATATATTTTAAACCAAAAAGAAAATAGAAAAATATAAAACCTATAAAAACCATAAAAATCAGAAAAACACAAAAAATACCAAAAATAGTTCCTCTAGGCATGTCTTTTGTTTATCGATAACATTTACGGTCCTAGAAATGTCATTCAATAATGACACAGGACTTTAAATGAAGCTCGAGCAGAAGTTACAATGAATTGTTAAAACATGTCATGATGGCTTGCAGTTACTTCAGACTGTAACCCGTTCTTTATTATGGGGAAAGCACGTCGCCAAAAAGACGGTTGTTCCTCCCACTGGGTGAAGTTCACCCGGGCATGGATTATTTTATATCCATGTTTCTTCGATTTGATGTACATTTCAGTGCATCATCTCTTGTATAAGAAGAGAAGTCTTCTTTACATCACAGATACTTTTCCATCTATGATTCTTCAGGAAAGTATTTGTGCTAAACTTGGTGGTACCATGATTTTTGAATATCAATCAGAATTAAACTTTTCATCAAAAATTTATCACTCAATCAATGACTACAACTCTTTTAATAGAATACGGGTCATCGATTGAGGGGGAGAGTGATTTCAAAAACTTTATATCATCAAAAAAAGTCACTTTGTACATAATAAGCAGTGAATTTAATGAAACTTGTTGTTATGTGTCAGTGTATGATTTTTTAATTCAAATATCTTTCAAATTTATCATACATGACACTAACATTCTCCCTCATTGATTGAGGGGGAACATTAGTATGTTCCATTATCAGCACATATTAAACCTGACCACATTTTCTCCCATATTTTCTAAACTTATTTAAATCAATTGGGATCACAAAATCTCAAAAGGTTTGAAATTTCTGATCGGGGGAGAGAATGTGATTTAAATATGCAATCTGATAAAAATATGATGTTTTGGACTTAAGTGTAAGCTCTTCCATATGTGCTAAACTCTTTTTTATATCAATGCACATATTGAGGGGGAGCAAATGGTTTGTGGTGACAAAAAGGATATAGCATCTCAGGTGAGCGGGTCTCAGACTTCACAAATGAATTGACGAAACAAAAACTGTCGTTAATCGAAAGGACTTGTCCTGGCCGGGTAATAATTTCAAGCTGGTCTAACCAGTGATGTAAGCGTGTCTCGAAGAGGACTTGTCTGAGTAGAGTGTACCGTTTCAAGAAACTTTATGTGGACTTGACCAGGCCGGGTAATAATTTCAAGCTAGTCTAACTAGTGATGTAAGCGTGTCTCGAATCGGTCTTGTTCACTGAAAGTGGATCAATTCAAAAAGTGCAAGCTTTACCAAACATGTGCAAATTTATAATAAAAACACCTGAGCACATGTTAAGGGGGAGCATTTGAAAAGTTCAAAACTCTCAAAGTGTTAGCAAAAAGTGTACCTTAATTATAAACACTTTGAGAGATTTTTCAAATAAATGGTTTATGGAAACATAGGATAGTCATGGTGTTATAAGGTGGCTAAGGTTAAGAAAACCGTCCTATGATCCGCCAGAGCCGGAGGGATCTACCCAAGGACAATACCGAATAGTTAGTATTAGAAAGTCCTTAGGTATGATTATGAAAAAAGGAGTAATATGAGAAAGGAGAAAGAAGGGGTTGAAGAATTAAAAAGAAATGTAATGAGAAAGGGTGAAAAGAAATAGCCCTCCAATTATTCAACCTTAGGGCAGAAACCGGGTTCAACTCATATGCTACTGGTGGGTACTAAGGTAACATCAGTATTGAAGACAAGACGTCATGGACCCAGTGACGCACTGCACTAAACCTTCTAGCCACTCAAGTTCTCTTAAAAGGACTTATTTCATTCTCACGGGGAACCCTGCATAATCTATCGACCGCTCATTACGAGTTATGTTGATATTGAAACAGGAGACACCGCTCCAGTCTCCGACTACCAAAAATGCACTTATCGAGTCTAGAGCCACGAGATGCATCATAAGATCTCATAGGAACACATGTTACTTCTACACTGGTCGTTCAACATTAAGGACACCAGTTGTAAACTTATGAGTCCTACGTAGATCTTAGCAATCTGCCAGAACATTTATGAGGGAATTTACAAATGTAATTCTCAGTGATTGAATGGAAATTCCTGCCAGGGTTAACATCAAACAGCCCTGAAAGCAGGTCACTTTGGTAATTCCTTGTGGATTACGCTTAGTGGTCGTGGCGGTTTCAAACGGTCTACAGTCGTGGAGTGAACTCCAGCGACTCACCTAATCGTTGATGTACTTCGGTAGATCTTGTAAGCCCTCTCGGGGGTATTCGATTTAGGAACGGCCTTGGTAAGGATTAGAGAAAGTTTTCACACTATGTTGTTAACAATCTCGAAGTCCGAATCTATAAGTACCGGACGTTTTATTACTAACTATCGTATGCAGGAATCCCTGGCGGTTACAGATGATTGCTGAAAAGATGCCGATCCATCACCTCATGCTCACACTTCACCATCATAATCAAAGAAATCATGATAATTGAAAGACTTTCAACACTGCTTTCGCAACTCTGATGCTGAAGATCATGATCCAGAAAAGTGTGAGCATGTCGGTCCAAAGATCACAACATCACATGGAGACGATACTGCAAAAAGATGACTTAGAGACGTACGTTGGATGATGACCTCAAAGAATCCTCAAAGATCATCCAAGACAAAAGAACAGTCATCAAAAGTTCACTGCTGAAAGTACAAAGATTAAAGACTGAGAAGAATCAAAGACTACGAGCTAGGAACTCAAATTTATGTAATAGAATGCTAGAATTCAAAGTGTAATTTCCGGGGTGACCTCCCTTAGGGGGAGATTGTTAGGAATATAAATATACACATGAAAGACTCGGTCACCCCGAGTATCTATAAGCATTATGTAGCTCGTAGGATTAATCATATTAGTTTAGACTTTGTAACACCATGGAGTCGGGTCGGGTCTTTACCCACTGTCAGCCCGGTCCATAGCCTACTAGAGGCGTGATTATGCATTGTATAAATAGCCCTTCCCACACATGGGAAGGGTTGGACCTTTCATTCATTTAATCAAATCTCTTTCACTTTCTCTCTCTACAAGGTTCCATATCCTCTCTCTTTCTCACTCTAGATTCAGCCAAAACCACAAGAACCATACATGTTATGATTTAGTGTTACTTACAAGTTCAAAGCGTGTGTCATTTATGACACCAAAAGAACATGTTAGACATAAAGACATTGTTCAAAATCAAAACCTAGCGGATGCTAAGAAAAACACACATGAAAAGACTAGGAATTTGCCTGTTTCTAAGAGTAATTGCGTGTCGATTAAAGCAATTCCCGTAGCATATCACTCTAAGAATCCTAGATCTTTTTCTGAATCCAAACACTTTGTTTGCTCGACTTGTCAGAAATGTGTTTTTAATGCAAATCATGATGATTGTGTAACAAAATTCCTGAAGAAAGTGAATGCTCATGCTAAGGTTCAATCCCCTAAGACTAGAAACAACAACAATCCCGTAGGACCAAAGAGTTATACTCAGAAACCTGGTAGGCAGATTGCTATAGGACAAAGGTTTTCTCTCAACATGTCTTCCACTGTGCATGAGAAACCAAACACTCCTAGATCTTGTCTTAGGTGGATACCGACGGGTAGAATTTTTTAGATTGCTGGTCTTAGATGGATACCTACTAGGAAGATGTTCACTGATTGCACAACCAAGGTTGACAGTGAAACCCCAAATGGTTTAGATGCTGATATCACTAACCCATATAAATGCGAACAAACTCTTAATGTTAGTACAGGTAGTCCTCACTTAAGTGTAGGTACATCGTTCACTCCTATTAAGGAAAGACTCAGAGTTTGGTTGCCGAAAAGACTGATATCTCATAAATTAGGGGTTCAAGAAACTCAAAATTGATGAACATGAATAATGACGTTTGAACACAACAGTTCAAGCCTCGTTCTTCAGTGAAATATGACATTTGAACTCATCAGTTCAAGCCTCGTTCTTCAACGACAATGACATTTGAACACTGCAGTTCAAGCCTCAGGCCTCAATGTCAACATAATGGTGTCTGTAGACAACACTTCAGGCCCTGTTCCTCAAAGAAAAGAAGGGTGTACGCTTAAGTGCGCTTTATCTTCGGAAGAAGAGAAATCTTCTTGTTTATGACCATTCTCATCAACAAGCTTCATGCTCTTCCCATGCTCATTCAGTCAGTGGATCAACGTACATTGGAGTATATTCTTATGCACTTGTTCAATCAAAAATGGCAACCTCATATGCAATTTTTGAGGGGGAGAAGTGTGAACAGTGGATCAACCTCATATTCACTTGTTCAATCAAAAATGGCAACCTCATATGTAATTTTTGAGGAGGAGAAGTGTGAATATACTACATGTTGATTGATGTTTGAAGAATGGTCATACGGCTCCTGTGCACAACAGTTCAGGACCCACGTCTAAACTTTTGACTGAACAAGTCCCTCCTCCAACACCTAATGGTCCACTAACTAAGGATGACTGGGATTTATTATTTCAAGCTATGTTTGATGAATACTTCCAACCTCCAACGAATGTTGATCATCCAGTTCCTGAAGCTCCTGCTCCGGTTCCTGCTGACTCAACTGGTTCACCTTGTTCAATCTCCATTAATTAAGATGCACCATCTAGAAGTACAACTCAAACTACTCAAGAAACCCAATCTTCAGTTATCCCTCAAGGTGTTGATAATGACTCTCATGATATTGAAGTTGCACACTTGAATAATGATCCGTTCTTTGGTATTCCTTTCCCAGAACCTGGCTCTGATACCAATTGTAACATATTCATAACACATAACACACTCAAAGTTTGATGTTTAGGCCGAAAGTTTTAGAGAGAGAATGAGATGAGAAGGAAACTTCTAGTGAGAGAAAATGCAAGTATTAGCTTTGTTGAAAATGAAGTTCCAACCCTTCCCATGGGTGGGAAGGGCTATTTATAGTTCTTACAAAACGCCTCTAGTAGGCTATGGACCGGGCTGACAGTGGGTAAAGACCCGACCCGACTCCATGGTGAAACGATATCTAAACTAATATGATTAAACCTACGAGCTACTTAATGCTAATCCATACTCGGGGTGACCGAGTCTTTCATGTGAATATTTATATTCCTAACACTCTCCTTAACTACTTATGACTTGAGCATTCTCCCATTTTTATCACAAATTGGAGAGACAAAGTTTGATCCTCGTTACGTACGAGTACAACTTGTCGAAAGAATTCCAACACAAAACAAGGACAAATGTGCTCGTTAATGTGAGGCAAGCAATAGAATCCTATAGCTCTAAATGAGGTGTTGATATCCCTATGATACACTAAGGATGGATCAACGACTCGACCTTAATGAAACTGACGGGTTTCAAGATTAACATAGGCACGAATGTGACTACCGGGTGTGATAGGTGCACGAGAGATTTCGGGAGTATAGGTGTCGGTTAGAAGATGATCAAAATCATACTCATGAGACATTATAGTTACCTATAAGAAAATTTAAGGAAAAATTAAAATTAAGAATAGCTGCTTTAAAGACACGTGCCTAGTGTGTGTCTATATGCAAACTATGTGGAGGTGCGGTAATCTCGACTCTAGAATCAAAATAATGAGATTACCCAAACACTCCTAACTTTACTTTTGCTCAAACGAATATGTCGATAAATACATATTAGTTATGTAATTCGATTAATATTCGTGAGATCATGTATGCATGAGGAAAAATGTTTTTAGTTTGTATCAACAATGCACGAAAAATGTTTCATGATCCTAGTTTCGTGAAATTTTTTGAAAGCAATGGAATTGGGGTATTTGGCGACTTTAAAGTGTTGATGCCAAAAAGCAATGATTCCTCTTAAAACTAATTGCTCAAAAGCAAAATTTGGACTAAAATGTATGGGTGTATGCAAATCCTAAGTTAAGGGAATCATGATAGTTGCACATTGTCTAATCCTAGTCCTATTTTCATAGAGACTTAATCAAAATTGAAAAACCCCAATTCAATTTTCATCTATGAACAAACCCTAGACTCAAGATTAAAGAAAAATAGAGTTAAATGACTTACAATTCATATTGAAAAGGTGAAAGTAGTTGGTAATCTTGAGAATCAATGCCTTGACGAATAAGCCTCGCTGTTTTAGTGAGACTTTTTGACACGAGGAAAGAATTTATACCTAATAATTTCTTTTGACGAGGAGAACCTACACTAGACGAAAGGATATGACTTCAATATTTCCAGTGAAATATTCAAGTAGTCATACGAGGGATGTGAAGAATGACTCAATATTTCCAGTGAAATATTTAAGGAGTCATAAGACGAGACGCACGAGATGACTTTGATATTTCCAGTGAAATATTCAAATAGTCATAAGAGGGATGTAAAGAGTGACTCAATATTTCCAGTGAAATATTTAAGGAGTCATGAGACGAGACGCACGAGATGACTTTGATATTTCCAGTGAAATATTCAAATAGTAATAAGAGGGATGTGAACAGTGACTCAATATTTCCAGTGAAATATTTAAAGAGTCATGAGACGTGACGCATGAGATGACTTTGATATTTCCAGTGAAATATTCAAATAGTCATGAGATTTATGGAATATGTTCCATCATTCCTAGACCTAGTCGAAGATAGCAGAAGGATTCTCGTTTGAGAGGTTTGGTTAGGATGTCGGCGATATTGTCTTGAGACGGAACTTTCTCAACAGAACTGTTTCCTTTCTGAACGTTATCGCGAAGGAAGTGGTGACGAATTTCGATGTGTTTAGTACGAGAGTGTTGAACGGGGTTTTTGCTCAAGTCAATAGCACCTTTATTATCGCACATAATGGGAACGTCGTCGAGATGGATGTCAAAGTCATTAAGAGCTTGTTTCATCCATAGTGCTTGTTGACATGCCTTTTCGACGCTTCCGTACTCGGCTTCGGTCGTGGAGATAGCAAGAGCCGTTTGTTTCTTGGAGAACCAAGAAGTTAAACAACAACCCATGAAGGTACAAACGTCACTCGTACTTTTTCGATCCACATAATCTCCCGCATGATCAAAGTCGCCATAGACAACAGTTTCTACACCGGTCCCCTTGGGATAAAATAATCCCAAGTGTATAGTGCCTTTAATGTATCGGAAGATACGCTTAACCGCTTCAAGATGAGAGGTTTTGGGATCCTCTTGGAAGCGAGCACAGAGGCAGACACTAAACATGATGTCGGGCGTACTTGCCATGAGATATAATAAGCTTCCTATCATACCTCTATACTTAGTGCTATCCATGGACTCTCCTTCTTCGTCTTTCGTGAGTTTAATTTCCGTGGATATGGGAGTTTTCTTGGGCTTAGACTCTTCTAAACTAAATTTCTTAAGCATCTCCTTACTATACTTAGATTGATTAAAGAAGATACCATCTTCCGTTTGTTTTATTTGTAGACCAAGGAAGAAATTTAATTCGCCCATCATGCTCATCTCAAACTCGTCACGCATGATCTTAGAGAAATCATCGCACAGTTCTGGACAAGTTGAGCCAAATATGATGTCGTCGACATATATTTAAACAATGATGAGATGTGAATTACATTTCTTTGTGAAAAGTGTGTTGTCAACCACTCCCATGGTATATTCATGTTCAATCAAGAATGCCTTTAGTCTATCGTACCAAGCTTTAGGAGCTTATTTGAGACTATAGAGTGCTTTCTTGAGTTTATAAACATGATTCGGTTTCTCGAAATCAACGAATCCCGGAGGTTGTGCAACATATACCTCCTCGTTGATATAACCATTTAGGAATGCACTTTTCACATCCATTTGGTATAACTTAAAGTCTAAGGCGCAAGCATAGGCAAGGAGTATTCTAATAGACTCTAATCTAGCTACGGGTGCATAGGTTTCTGTGGAGATCGTTATGCTCGAGGTTTGTTAGACCTCATATCTAGGATTAACACAATAACAATGATTAAGAACAATGCTACGCAGCGGAATAAACAAAAACTTCATTATTATTGCTACAAAGTTTTCCTCGTCATCATCTCTACTCTAACCAATACAATAACTAAAAGGCCCAATGCTACGTGATCAAGTGTAGCACGGTTACACTCTAACAGGAATCAAAAGATTCTTGAGGCTTAACAAACTACCCTAGGTGTTTTCCCATAAAACACCCGTACACACACACACGTTTAATGGTGTTGCATCTTGACACACCTAAAACGTATTCCCTGTGTTTCTTTATATACTAGAAACATTAGGGTTACAAAGAGATAAACATAAAATAATAAAAGATTTGCAGTAATCTTTTCTTTCTTTGAAGTTCCATCCTTTGTCTCTATACGTCCTTCATCTTTCACATTTTGTCAATATCAACTCTAAATATAATTCCTAACAATCTTCCCCTAGTTGATATGACAAAACCAAGTACGAATGAAAGATGATCTTCCCCTTAATCCATGCATATCATCAAGGATCTTCAAGCTGCAATCTTCAATATCCTCTTCCCCTTTTTGTCATCATCAAATAGGGAACAAAAATCTGCAACTTTGATCTTCACAACAACAAATCAATACCCCACGTCCAATCCATCTTTCCAATGTTTCAAATTACCCACCATTAAGTTTTCCGCACTATAAATGAACTTGAAACCGTAGAAATCAAAATCAGCCATAGTAATATCAACTAGTAGCAGAAAAACCTTCACCTTAATGTAGTATAATCTCGATGTATTGAAGAAGAAAACTAACCATTACCCATCCGATGCTGAATTAGAATAACCCAAACTCATGTCTTAAATATAACTGCGAACGTATACCCAATCCGATGTATAGGGAGATCGCAATCTCTTGACAATGTGAACACTGAGCACAATAACGTAACTCCTTCAAGTGTTTGTTAATTCGTAGATATAATAAGAACATAAACCTGAATAATTCCACTTCACCTTCAAATAAGTAACGAATAACCTTCATCACCAATAAATAAAAGCCATAAAACTTTAACAAACATAAACCAAAAATCCTTTGTGTGTGTATTTCTTCCCCTGTGTGTGTGTGTGCTGGAACCACCATGTTCCAAATCATCAATCAACAACAAATACGCTTCCCCTCACTTTTAGAATTCCATGCTCTAGCAGTACAAAGTTTATAACCAACAGTATAAACTTTTCAACCTCCAAAGCTAGCAGTACAAACTGTTGTCGAGCAGTACTAATTTACTTGAGCCAGCAGTACAAACTCGAAATCCCAGCAGTACCAACTGCTACGCATGAACCAATAAGCAGCACTAATTATTAAAGTGAGCAGGAGAAACTGTCAGTAGTAGAATCAGTAGAAACCATTAGACCAATAACCACAATCGAAGCAATCCCATACCGACAACAAGATAATCAACAGCAGCAGCTATTGACAATACAAATCACTCAACGACTGTTCAAAAACAATAACTGGATATTTGGACAATCCCACATGTTATATTCGATCATCAGTACGAGGCAAAAATCATAGATTAAATCCACTTGCGCATCAATAATTGACTGACCCATCTTTAATTCGTACAAGATATGGAATGACCAATCAATAAAATATGTATATCGATTATAATAATTAAATCCATCAAATCAGCAATTGACAAACCGAATTAATGAAGTTATTGTTTCTGTCATCAATCTGCTGCGACAAAGAATGTAATATACTGCTAATCTTTAATCCCAATAATGACTTACGCCCCATTATTCCACATACGACAACTTTGAATTAATGGATAACAAATTGTTTTTGTATTATGTCGTACAGCAACCAATAACATACTGATGTCTACCTTAAAATTCGATAATACCATGAAAATTTTAAAGATCATCGTACCTTTTCCAAAACTGCTTCTCTTCGACAAATTAACCTTGTTTAATCCCTAGTTATCACGAGCAACCTGGCTCTGATACCACTTGACCAGATCTACACACACTCCTTGTGTTAGATGTGATACTAAGAATTATACGTAGTCTAGCACGCGGAATTTACTAGCTAGCACTTAGAAGACTTTATGTGTTTTGTATGATTTGAATGAAACAATGAACACAAAATAATAACCTTCAATGATTCAATATTATTAGAATAATAATACGAGTGATCTCCTATCACTAGGGTTTACAACCTTGAATCTCTATGAATTAATTCGTACTTCTATATGTTTTCGTATATCTAAACCTTAACATAGGCAATCCTTTTATAGACCAAGGATTCCTTTACAAGATAACTATCATTCTAATCTTATACGATATACACAATATATTTTCCATAATTATCTATTACATAAATCACAAACATAAACCATACTAACTTCTTCACTCAACAGTCCTAACTGTTCACGTCTTCAAAACTCTTCAGCAGTCTTAACTTCTATCTTCAACAGTCCTAACTGTTACCTTCAACAGTCTTAACTGCTAAAGCTTAATTTCCTAACAGTTTCATCGTAATCTATTCCTTCTTGTTGGTTATATCCTTGTGCTACCAACATTGCCTTATTTCTAGTTACGACGCCATTTTCGTCGAGTTTATTCCTAAACACCCACTTAGTTCCTATGATGGTTTGATTCTTAGGTGGAGGTACTAAATCTTAAACTTGGTTTGCGGTGAATTGATTAAGCTCCTCTTGCATGGCAACTACCCAGCTTTCATCCTTAATTGCTTCACCGACTGTAACACCCCGACCCGATAAGGCCAAGATATCACATTATGGTGTCATACAAAGCATACATTACGCAAGCAGAAGTCTTTTAAATAAATAACCAAGTCTCGAACATCAAGACTAGTATCAAAAGATAATCCCAAATGCATAATGGGTTAACCAAACAAAATCAAGTAAAGAGATAATATTCAAAGTACTGAAAGAAATGAAAGTCCGAAACAATGGACAACGAAATGATAAATAAATGGGTCTCTAAGTCCTATGCTCTCTCATTCCCAAGCCCGTCGCCCCGCTTATTACCTGCCGCATAAGAAAAGAAAACATGCGGCTGAGCTTAAAAAGCCCAGTGAACAGATATATATAACATAACATAATGGTAAATAAGCATAAGCAACGAAGGAATAAGAATACAAACGAAAAGTATAATCATGGAAGTCATACGAATTTTAAAGAGAACTAAGAATCAAGAGTGCATGAGAACTGAATAAGAAATGAATCAAGAGAATAATGAAATAAGGGAAAAGTTCATATAAGGATGTGCCATAGGAACTACATATCATAATCTGTCAAATCATACTTGTAACACCCCAACCCGATAAGGGTAGAAGTATTACGTTATGGTGACGTATCAAAGCACACAAAGCATATGACAAAATAATACAAAACGAATTTCAAAGGTTACAAGAGAAAATCTGAAACTACAAGGTTACAATTGAATTACAACGATTACTAAGTCTAAATATCATCTCCTCTAGTCATCTCTAATCCAGAATAGCTTCTAAGCCAAGATCATCTTCACTCATACCCAGCTTCCTACTAAAACCTGCCGCAGGAAAAGAAATGCGGCTGAGCTTAAAAAGCCCAGTGAACGGATATATACAAATGACAAATCATAAGAGTAAATAATCATAAGCAACGAAGGAATGAAAGATACGAAATCATAATCATAATCATAAGTCATACGAACCAAAACATATCAAAAGGATAAGAGTGCATGAGAACTGAATAGGAACTGAATGTAAGAACGAAATGGAAATAAGGAAGTGTCATATAAGGATGTGCCATATGAACTCCATACATACATAATCCGTCAAATCATATCATATCATATCATAAAGTGCACGAAGAGGGGAGACCTCTAAGTACCATAAGTGTGAGAGGGGTGCAAGGCACACACCACCTGGTCACCATAATCATACATACACATAAATCCTAGGATGCATCCATACGCTCCCAACATAAGTATGTGTGACAGTACTAGACTGGTCACACACACGCATAAATGGCCAATAGTGCACAAAATCATAACATATCATAAAGGGGAACGCCGTAGATCTATCACACCTCTACGGGAGTGTCATGCATAGGGTGCCATCCTAGACATGGTCCTGGTACCTCCAGAACTAGTTAAGCTCAGGCACAGATCTATCATATCATACCAAATCATAATCAAAGTCAAAGCATAGCAAGAGAAACGAAAGTGTATCTCAACAAATCATAGCAAACACATAATCATATCATAGCAGAGACATTTAAACAAATGTCAGAATGAATCACATAAGAATGGCAATCATACAATGAAAGCCAAGAATCAAACAAAAGGGAATCATAGCAGATATCGGATCATAAGAAATATCCCTACTGAAAAGGGAAAACATAATGTACGAAGCAAAGCGTCTTAAGGTAAGACAGAATATCCGTACCTCGACAAAGCACACCAAATACCAAAGCAAACAAAGAATAGGGATGAATGATCACTCCCTCTTCACCCGATCTACAAATAAACATAAGTTCTCTTAAGTTCGTATAATCATATGGTTTCATGTTACTTCTCATTTCATATTAAGTAACTTTGATCATTAAAGTTCTCGTATTTTCAAATTAAAGATTAGGGATGATCATATTCTTAGCTTAGGATTCATAATGTCATTCACAAGTTTTCGTGTCTTATAGTAGTTATCATAACTTTAGGGGTTCAATATGTAATTATCATAAGTTTAGGGTTCAATATGAAAATGTCATCAAGTTACAGATTTTATAAGTTATGACCTTTGATTTTATCAAAATATCCATTTATACCCTTAAGGTTACATAATAAACACATCACACCCTTTAGTTCACACTTTTACACTTTTATAATATCACACAGTTTTAAGTACGAATTTGTCAGGTTTTCCATAATTTATAAATCGTATAAGAACTCAGTATTAAAATCCCCAAAAATTCCCAGAGGTGCTCATATGTCTAAACTATTTTATCAAATTTTTCCAGATTTTATTATGTGGTATAGATATGTATTAAAATTCCACTTTCACAACTCGTCCAGATTTCTGAGTAATTTTACCATATGAAAAGTTACCAGTTATAAACCCTTTAATAAAAATTCACAAAAATCTAGAAAAATTCCAGGAAGTAGCACACATCTTATAGGTTACCCAGTTCAAAGAACTCTTCCTAACTCAACACGGTTTGAAAATTAAAAATCAAAAACCCGGACTGATTTTCCAGACTCACAAATCCGACCAGACACATAATTTTCTAAAAATCAAAAAGTACCTTTCCAGGCCTCTAAAAATTACATACTAAATTTTACCAGATAGCTATTTCAATGAACTTAGTTTTAGGTTTTTAAAACACTCAAAAACTCGATTCCATCATAAGGTTACAGCCGTTTAAAGTCGACCAAAAATTCCACTCAGAATCAGACCTCACAGAAACATATCCATTTTAGAGTTTTTCATATCCAAATCATAAGTTTTTCATCCCAAACGATTTTGGTTGAGTTCATAACATATTTTGGTCATCCTATAACATATTTAACATAATCACAACTAATTATTTCACCCCAAACATGCAGCCAATTCATATACACGAATTTTAGGGTTTGTAAATTTTATGATTTCATGTGATTGTTTGTGGTTCTATAACACATATTTTTCGATCATGACCACGGAATAAGAACAAGAATTAAACAAGAACACGATACCCTCGTAGACCACGAAAACCACGAACACCACACGGATCAAAAACACCACACGAAGGCTTCTTTTTCTCTTCCTACCCTTGCGCCAAACAGCAGCAGAAAACAGCATCAAAACATGATTGATTTGATTAGTTTTTGACGTGTAAACTTCGTATGGATCATCATAGGGGTTAGGGGCTTACCTTGTGACAATTAGACGATAGTTAGAACAAGTTTTCGGAGCCTTTTTGGATGATTTTCAAGGCGTGGCAGCAGTGATTTGGAGACAGCCGCTGTTTTGGTTGTTGTAGGGTTTTGTGATTGTTTTAAATGTTGAAAATTCGGTGCATAAAGATAATAAGGAACCGACAATTTGTTTTTGGCAAGTTAGGAATGATTTGCAAGATTATAGGGACTTACCAAGTTTTCTCCAATCAAGAACATAGACCTTATCTTGGTCCAAGGGGGGGGGGCGGCACATATGTAACTTGTTTCTTCTTTTTTTTTTTTTTTTTTTTTTTTTTGTAACATAATAGATAATGTATAGTTTTAATATTAAGTTAGACTTAGGTTAAATTTTGTTTAATTTGTATTCATAAGTTCTCAAGATTTTAAATTCGGGGCATTTTAGTCTTTTCATATTGTTTTAATTTGCGGGTTTTACAACTCTTCCCCTCTAAAAAAAAATTTTCGTCCTCGAAAATTGAAGTGCGAAATCGAAGTGAAATGCGAAATCGAAAGCAATAACGAAATGAATACGTACCAAATCAAAAAGAGAAATTCGGATAATCGGATCGTATCGACTCTTTGGTTTCCCAAGTAGCCTCGCTCTCAGGACGATTCTTCCAAAGAATCTTTACGAACGGAATGGTTTTAGTTCTCATGACTCTTTCCTGACGCTCCAAAATAGCCTCAGGTTCTTCACTATAAGAAAGGTCTTCCCGAATCTGATCGAATGGGCAAGACACAACGTGCAGCGGATGATAATCATACTTACGAAGAAGTGACACATGGAATACATCGCATACGAAGAATAAATGGGGAGGTAACGCCAAGCGATAAGATACCTCGCCAACCTGATCAAAATCATAGAAAAGCCCTAGGCTCTCATAATCACAACTAATTCGTTCCAAGGAATACGAAACATCAATGCAGCGGATAACGATTTAATTCTCACACAGAGATACAAGAAACATTCATGCTCGAAAGCAACACGAACATATTACTAAAGAGTAAAATCTCATCAACTCGGTCCTGATTCTTAACGAAAAGGGAACTAGTGCATCATCATAGAAGAACACATCAATTTCAGACAGATACTGATCGAACTAAGGAACATACCACCGGTCAACGAAGCACGTGACGAATCATCAAACGTATCAAGAGTCTTATAAGAGATCGATAGTATAATAGTACGGATGATCACTCGAGTATAACTCGAAATATTAACTTATATCAAAATGCCTAATGAGATGGTTAGCATATTCGTACCGACGATCAATAGAGTATAAGTCGGAGGGTCGAAATGCATAAGAAACACAACAAAATAGATCGCATAATCATACGGATGAAACACATCAAAGAGTTATCGTAGTCGTACAGGCGAGAAACTAAGCACATAACAGAGGATCGAAACGTATCGGAGGGCATAACGGAATAGGTCGAATAGTCGTATGAAAACAACGACTCGAAGGATTAACGCATTCGTGAACCAGATCTTCTTCATATGCCTAAAATGCATAACTCTCTACAACGGGGATATCGCACGAAACATACAAATTTCATAGTCAACCATTCAAGGTTTTCTTCCACAAGGATAACTAATTCACCAATCACAGAAATCAACTCCGGGCCTCAAACCAGGAATCTCCAGCTTAATCCAATCCAAAAGTGTTCTATATCTCCGTAGGCAAACTCAATCATGTCAATACACTTGTCGAACTCTCCGTCCCATACATCTTCAATTTCAACATAGCTGTTCTGTCCATCCATCCATTTGAAGGTGAGTAGTCGCCATAAAATCTTGAGCCTATCTTGAAGGTCTTCTGCATTTCTTCTGGAAGTGTGAAACAAAACTCGATATTTCTGACACGGTCACTGCAGGTACGTGAAGGATCTTGAAATATCTTCTGTTGAAATATATCTCTGCCGATCTTCCAAGTGAGCCACCAAGTTGAACGATTCAGTACAACCTACATCAGTTTACTCTTCCCAACGTGTGCATAAATCCCGCTACAAAGTTGCTGACAGTTTATATCCCACGTCTTCATACCAACATCTAAAATGAGGAAAACCACTCGCACGCTGATGCTAACTCCCAATCTGTTGACATGCTAGACACTTGTCATCAAAGTAATTCACATCCGTTGTCATACCATCCCGTCATCATTTATGCTACAAGTCTCTACATAATAGTACAACTAATATGTATAGAACGAAAAGAACGGGGAGCTTCGAGTATAACCGTTTCATTCAAATCTTCTACATAGATCATAATTCCACCACCTTGCTCCTGAGCTGCTTCACATCTGTCATAAACAATCTCCAGTCTAGTTCGCCTCCTACGGTTTATCTGCATAGATGCGTCACTAGCAATCTTTCCATATAACCTAAGGACATAGCTGACCTTCTTCTCAAGTAGAAACAAATATCCCTCTTAACTTTTCAAAAGTTCTCCAACTTACTCTTCATCCCTACCAAAATTATACTCTTCGAGAAACTTACCTCGAGTTCTTCTGACGTAGAAATTTCAACACCAAAATACAAGGATGATTCCCGTGTTTCTCTTTCTTCCCTGAATATACTAAATCGTCATACTATGACAATCAACCAAGCATTCATGACATACACGATTCATCAAGCTCACAAGAATAGTCGGAGCAGTAGCCAATACGATTGGCATCACCATGCTCACATAAATTATAACGGATACAAATCAATGCTAGGAACATCTTGCTCCTTCACATGAAAATGACACAATCAGATTACAAATCTATCATAGAAAACTTCACCCTGAAGTTGATTAGATAATTCATCGATAATGATATCAGTCTTAATCATCGTGCTACTAAGATTCCAGAATTCCAAGAACAACCTCATACCACCATCATCCTTCTTCATAACCAAACCGAAACACAACACAGAGATGCACACAGACGGATAAACCGCTTCCTAGAAGTAGGTCCTTCAATACTCTTCATTCAACGTATGTCTTCCGTAAGGGATTTTGGAATTAGGCAAAACTTCGCTTACACACGGATAGAGTTCTGATTCAAATAACATACTGATCTCAGGCACTCCTCAAGACATTCTATGACTCCAATAAGTTCAAGGTATATGATGTAACTATTATCACGCTGGCCAGACGTCATAATACTTGCATCATATACACATGCCTTTATTGCAATCACAGTCTACCTCAAGTCGTGACAACACACATTCTAATAAACGGATCATAACAATTACTTCCGAGGGGAAATCTTGGTAGTCCATCAAAGAATACATCGCGAAATTCATCATCGATAACTCTCGAGCGAGTTACATCAAACGGTATATCTTCACCAACGTGTGGGATTAATATACGAATTTTCAAAGCAAAGGTGATCATAATAGTATGCCAGGTCAGAAACCTGGGCACGAAGTTTGAGTTTCATAAGTCGTCAGAGGTGACAAAATCATAACTATGGTTAGCATCTCAATGCTCAGTCAACAATTACATGACCAGAATCGAATCAAACATTCCCAAAGGAATCAGATTAGCAGAATGAAGTTGATCTTCAAACATCCTCAACTGAACACGAAAATCTACACTCGTGATGGATAGTCACAAGATTCTCATAGAAATAGAATTAGGAGTAACAATTTAATAATGCAGAGGGGACTTAATGTGCTTAGGAAAAGCAAAAGAACACCACATGGTATGTCATTCTCGTATCAAGTAAAGCCATGCAACACGATCGCATAAGTAAGGAATAACCGAAATGGTACTTGATGTGTCAGCAGTCTGGTCCTTGGTCAGAGCGAACACTCGACCCTCGGCAGATTGTTGTCAATCATCCTCATTCTTACGGTTGTCACCATTCACCAACGGACACTCTTTCGCTACAACTGAAACCGGCATCCAACGCCTTATAACACGATCACTCAGATGAAACTTCTCACAGTCAACACATGGAGGAGATGGAACCTGGTCCCACAACTCCTTCTGCTCATACGAAACCGAACATAAGGATCAAAACGAACAATGAAGACAAATCAAATGTCAGGATCAAAATACGAAGGGGAAGATCGCGTCAACGAGAAGCCTAATATTTATTCAATCTCCCTACAGGTCATTCTAAGGGAGGGAAACAAATATTCCTATATCCGTGGTTCAAAATTATCAGAGTTCGCATAGGATTAGCAATGGATTATGCAGATTCAAGTAGTATCAGATGATACATTCTATATCCAACATAAGTAATGAATTCACATAATGTGTCAAACATATGACGGTTGAATGACCTTTGGAATGGTCGGAAAGGTATCAAACTGACTATCAAAACAACTCGGAGTTGGAGGTCAAAATCAGGAAGTGAAACTTAATGGTGTAAGGTATCCATACGGTTCTTAAGGCATTCCAATCTTACTTGGTTACTAAGCTTAGGTTGCAAAACTTTCTAGCTTCTGAAACAAATGTTCTTACAAGGCATATCTAAAGGCATAAGCACGAATCAGAGTGATGCGGAAGCAATGTTACTTAAATGGATGTCCTAGTCTACCCATTCCTCACCGGTTATAACTTATGTTCCAATGGGGAATCCTAAAGAAATTTCTCAAAGGTTGTCTTATGAGCGCCTACAGTGGAAACTTAGTGGTCCAAAACTTACACAGGCCAAGGTAAATGCATTACAAGTCGCAGCCTGTCTCTCTGATACCATAATTGTAACACCCCAACCCGATAAGGGTAGAAGTATTACGTTATGGTGACGTATCAAAGCACACAAAGCATATGACAAAATAATACAAAACGAATTTCA
The DNA here is from genome assembly GCA_021014915.2 of Artemisia tridentata subsp. tridentata. NCBI lineage: Eukaryota > Viridiplantae > Streptophyta > Magnoliopsida > Asterales > Asteraceae > Artemisia > Artemisia tridentata. Next base: position 139,741,086 of record CP139502.1, on the reverse strand, counting down.
AAGGTTACAAGAGAAAATCTGAAACTACAAGGTTACAATTGAATTACAACGATTACTAAGTCTAAATATCATCTCCTCTAGTCATCTCTAATCCAGAATAGCTTCTAAGCCAAGATCATCTTCACTCATACCCAGCTTCCTACTAAAACCTGCCGCAGGAAAAGAAATGCGGCTGAGCTTAAAAAGCCCAGTGAACGGATATATACAAATGACAAATCATAAGAGTAAATAATCATAAGCAACGAAGGAATGAAAGATACGAAATCATAATCATAATCATAAGTCATACGAACCAAAACATATCAAAAGGATAAGAGTGCATGAGAACTGAATAGGAACTGAATGTAAGAACGAAATGGAAATAAGGAAGTGTCATATAAGGATGTGCCATATGAACTCCATACATACATAATCCGTCAAATCATATCATATCATATCATAAAGTGCACGAAGAGGGGAGACCTCTAAGTACCATAAGTGTGAGAGGGGTGCAAGGCACACACCACCTGGTCACCATAATCATACATACACATAAATCCTAGGATGCATCCATACGCTCCCAACATAAGTATGTGTGACAGTACTAGACTGGTCACACACACGCATAAATGGCCAATAGTGCACAAAATCATAACATATCATAAAGGGGAACGCCGTAGATCTATCACACCTCTACGGGAGTGTCATGCATAGGGTGCCATCCTAGACATGGTCCTGGTACCTCCAGAACTAGTTAAGCTCAGGCACAGATCTATCATATCATACCAAATCATAATCAAAGTCAAAGCATAGCAAGAGAAACGAAAGTGTATCTCAACAAATCATAGCAAACACATAATCATATCATAGCAGAGACATTTAAACAAATGTCAGAATGAATCACATAAGAATGGCAATCATACAATGAAAGCCAAGAATCAAACAAAAGGGAATCATAGCAGATATCGGATCATAAGAAATATCCCTACTGAAAAGGGAAAACATAATGTACGAAGCAAAGCGTCTTAAGGTAAGACAGAATATCCGTACCTCGACAAAGCACACCAAATACCAAAGCAAACAAAGAATAGGGATGAATGATCACTCCCTCTTCACCCGATCTACAAATAAACATAAGTTCTCTTAAGTTCGTATAATCATATGGTTTCATGTTACTTCTCATTTCATATTAAGTAACTTTGATCATTAAAGTTCTCGTATTTTCAAATTAAAGATTAGGGATGATCATATTCTTAGCTTAGGATTCATAATGTCATTCACAAGTTTTCGTGTCTTATAGTAGTTATCATAACTTTAGGGGTTCAATATGTAATTATCATAAGTTTAGGGTTCAATATGAAAATGTCATCAAGTTACAGATTTTATAAGTTATGACCTTTGATTTTATCAAAATATCCATTTATACCCTTAAGGTTACATAATAAACACATCACACCCTTTAGTTCACACTTTTACACTTTTATAATATCACACAGTTTTAAGTACGAATTTGTCAGGTTTTCCATAATTTATAAATCGTATAAGAACTCAGTATTAAAATCCCCAAAAATTCCCAGAGGTGCTCATATGTCTAAACTATTTTATCAAATTTTTCCAGATTTTATTATGTGGTATAGATAGTATTAAAATTCCACTTTCACAACTCGTCCAGATTTCTGAGTAATTTTACCATATGAAAAGTTACCAGTTATAAACCCTTTAATAAAAATTCACAAAAATCTAGAAAAATTCCAGGAAGTAGCACACATCTTATAGGTTACCCAGTTCAAAGAACTCTTCCTAACTCAACACGGTTTGAAAATTAAAAATCAAAAACCCGGACTGATTTTCCAGACTCACAAATCCGACCAGACACATAATTTTCTAAAAATCAAAAAGTACCTTTCCAGGCCTCTAAAAATTACATACTAAATTTTACCAGATAGCTATTTCAATGAACTTAGTTTTAGGTTTTTAAAACACTCAAAAACTCGATTCCATCATAAGGTTACAGCCGTTTAAAGTCGACCAAAAATCCCACTCAGAATCAGACCTCACAGAAACATATCCATTTTAGAGTTTTTCATATCCAAATCATAAGTTTTTCATCCCAAACGATTTTGGTTGAGTTCATAACATATTTTGGTCATCCTATAACATATTTAACATAATCACAACTAATTATTTCACCCCAAACATGCAGCCAATTCATATACACGAATTTTAGGGTTTGTAAATTTTATGATTTCATGTGATTGTTTGTGGTTCTATAACACATATTTTTCGATCATGACCACGGAATAAGAACAAGAATTAAACAAGAACACGATACCCTCGTAGACCACGAAAACCACGAACACCACACGGATCAAAAACACCACACGAAGGCTTCTTTTTCTCTTCCTACCCTTGCGCCAAACAGCAGCAGAAAACAGCATCAAAACATGATTGATTTGATTAGTTTTTGACGTGTAAACTTCGTATGGATCATCATAGGGGTTAGGGGCTTACCTTGTGACAATTAGACGATAGTTAGAACAAGTTTTCGGAGCCTTTTTGGATGATTTTCAAGGCGTGGCAGCAGTGATTTGGAGACAGCCGCTGTTTTGGTTGTTGTAGGGTTTTGTGATTGTTTTAAATGTTGAAAATTCGGTGCATAAAGATAATAAGGAACCGACAATTTGTTTTGGCAAGTTAGGAATGATTTGCAAGATTATAGGGACTTACCAAGTTTTCTCCAATCAAGAACATAGACCTTATCTTGGTCCAAGGGGGGGGGGGGGGGGGCGGCACATATGTAACTTGTTTCTTTTTTTTTTCTTTTTTTTTTTTTTTGTAACATAATAGATAATGTATAGTTTTAATATTAAGTTAGACTTAGGTTAAATTTTGTTTAATTTGTATTCATAAGTTCTCAAGATTTTAAATTCGGGGCATTTTAGTCTTTTCATATTGTTTTAATTTGCGGGTTTTACAATACTAAAGCAATACAAGTATACGAAGAGGGGAGACCTCTAAGTAATAAAAGTGTGAGAAGGAGTGTAAGGCACACACCACCTGGTCACCATAATCATATAAACATAAAACCTAGGATGCATCCATACGCTCCCTAACATAAGTATGTATGTTAGTACTAGACTGGTCACACATATAAAGTTGGCCAATAGTGTACACAAAATCATAACATAAGGGGGAACGCCGTAGATCTATCACACCTCTACGGGAGTGTCATGCCTAGGGTGCCATCAAAAACATGGTCATGGTACCTCCACAACTAGGTTAGCTCATGCACAGATCTATCATAGCATACAACAAATATAATCTAGCATGGCAAGAGAAACAAGATAGTAACTCAATAAGCATGGCAAACATAAGTATAGCATAGCAGAGACATTTAAATAAATGTCAGAATGAATCAATAAGAATAACAATCATACTATGAATGTCATGAGTCAAATGAGGGAATCATATCAGGCATAGGATCGATAGAAATATCCCTACTGAAAAGGGAAAGAATATATGTACCTTATCAAAGCACACAAATCAAAGCAAATAGATGAATGGAAGCAGGGGATCACTCCTTCTTCACCCAATCTACATTAATCATAAGTTTATTTATAAGTTTCATAGTTTCACAATCATAAAGGTTTCATTTTAGTTTTCTTTCCATTTTAGGCAACTTTCCATATTTAGCAGGTTTCCATAATTAGTAACTTTCCAAAAATAATAAGTTTCCATATTTAGTAACTTTCCAAAAATAGTAAGTTTAGCCATTTTAGGTTTAAAAGCAATTAAGGGTTTCTAAAAATAGTAAATAGTATTTAAAAAGGTTTAAACAGTTATTAATGTCGAAATTGAGTTTCATATATTAATATAATTATAAAATGATGTCATTTCACAATTTAGAGTTTTACAAGTCAAAATAGGGTTTCCAAATTAAGTAAATGTGAGATTAGGGTTTCTAATTACATAAGTCATTTAATTGATCATTTAAAGTAATTACATTCCAATTAGGGTTTCATACATTCAATTAGGTCATAATTAAGTTATATTTCCCGAATTAGCAGTTTTAGGGTTTGATTCATATATTTTGGGTTTCATATTATCATTATTCAAAGATTAGGGTTACTATTGCAATTATGCCAAAGTTAAAGGTTAATATGATAATTAATCAAAACATAAGTTAAATACTTTTAAGATGAAAAATAGCTCATTTAGGTTCTAAAGGTGAAGCAATTATGCTTATAAGTGTTTTAAATAAGTAATTACTTAAATTCAGAATTAACATTAAAACAGGTCCGACTTTAGCTATTTTTAACACACCTTAAACGAGCTTATAAAATTCTATACTTTTACCCAGATATACCTATATGTCTTAAGTATTTTACATAATTTTTCCAGATTTTATTAAGTATTACAAGTACCAACTAAAAATCGACAACTACAACATCTTCCCGAATTCGACCTGCTGGAACACCCCGAAAGTATGTATTTATTCACCCCAGTTAAACATCTCAGAAAAATCCACAAAAATTAAAAAACTTAACTCATATACCAAATATCATTCTGCCAAAATTTCAGGTCTTAATTCGTTATAGATATTAAATTAAAAATCATAGAACACGCTTGAATTTTCATAACCCGAAATACATTTTTGACACATGAATTTCTAAAAATCAAACGGTTGCCTTCTAGACCTCTAAAAATCACCAAACCAATTTTATTTGATCTCTATTTCACTGAATTCAGTTTTAGACCAAAGAACCACTAAAATTCATGTTTGTATCATTGGTTTAAAATTCGTTTAAATAGCACAAAATTTCTGATTGATTAGTTTGCATATATAAATCCGATTTTCATAACATAATTAATCATATTAACATATATTAATATATATTGATCCGAAATATTATTATAGATTGAAGATTACACGGTTACCTCTTATATTAGATCGAATGGAATGAGAATACAAGGATTTCAACGATTCACCAACACTTCTCTTCTCTTGATCAAGATCGAATGCAAGAAAATAATATACATGGATCGGTTATGTTTTGTGTAATAAATTCAATGGATTAACAAGATGTGTATTCGATTACCTTATGTGTGATACGAATTGGATAAGAAAACAATGATCAAGATCAAATTGTTGCTTCTCCTTCTTCTCCTTGTGTCGAATAGAACAAAGATGGTTTAGGGTTTCTTGGTGGTTTCTTTTTGCCGACAAAATGGAATAGAGAGGCAAGGTTTAGGGTTTTCTTGGAGAGATATGCATATACACGGTTTTTAGAAAAATAATGGGGAGGGAATGCCGAAAATTAGGGAGTGTATTTTAGGAGGATTAGCACTTTCCAAATTAGCCAAATTTCATACTTATCTTTCATAACATGTTGTGTACATATCTTATTAATTAATTCGGCCTATATGGAACTTCTTAGACGTGCCATATTTTATTTATAGAGTTCTTGTATCATTTCGTATTTTACTTTAGGTTATATGTTCATATTGTATGGTTTTGAGTCATAACATGTTATATAACTCAAGTTTTAATTTATAGCGTATTTTATAAGTCGTTTTTAATTTAGGGTGTTATACCGACATTCTTAGGTTCTACGGTTGATATAAAATAAAAGAAATTACTCTTGTTTTGAGCTTGTGACCTAAGGGTTCTTTGGTTTAGGTTTCCTATGACATTTTCAATAGGATGGTTCTTGGATTCCTTAATGTTGACAACCTCGTCAACTTCAACTATTTCATCCTCAATGTCATCTTTTAAGGTTTTCTTTCCATTAACCTTAATGGCTTCATCCTCATCTAAGTCATCATCCACCAAGGGTGATGTCTTAGTTGGTGGAGGACTTTCATCGAATGTCACGTTGAGTGACTCTTCGAATTTCATTGTTTCCTTGTTTAGGACAACATAGGCTTTACTATTTTGGGAGTAACATAGGAAAACACCATCGTAAGACTTTGGGTCAAACTTGGTGAGGTAGTCTTTAGTGTTAAGTATGAAGCATTTGCTTCCAAACACTCTAAAGTAATCGAGAGTAGGTTTTCTACCTTTCATGATTTCATATGGTGTTTTTCCTAAGATAGGTCTAATTAGAATCCTATTAAGTAGGTAAGTTGAGGTGTCCACCGCGTTACACCAAAACTTTTGCGGAATTGATTGTTCATTCAACATTGTTCTACTCATCTCTTGTAGAGTATAATTTTTCCGCTCAACTACCCTATTTGATTGTGGAGTGCGTGGAGCCGAGAAATTATGTGTAATACCATTAGCATCACAATATACACCAAATTGCACTTCATTATTAAATTTCCGACCATGATCCGTCCTAATAGAAACTATTGAACATCCTCGTTGATTTTGGAGTTTCTTACTAAAGGTTTCGAATTCCTCGAAAGCTTGTGTCTTATTCTTAAGAAATCTAGTCCAAGTATACCTAGAGTAGTCATCAACTATTACTAAGGTGTAGTAATTTCCTCCGTAGCTCCGTACGGCGGATGGACCAAATAAGTCCATGTGAAGAAGTTCTAGGCATTTAGAGGTCGAAACCATATTCTTAGCTTTGTGACTAGAATGAGCTTGTTTTCCAACTTTGCAAGCGTCACAAAAGTGTTTGTCAAACTTAATCTTAGGAAGGTTTCTAACTAGTTCCTTAGACGCCAATTATTGTATCAAGTGAATATTGGCGTGACCTAATCTCCTATGCCATAGAGTGGAATTATCATCTATGGTTGCTAAGCAAATCTTATCCTGAGGCTTATTTCCTATTTTCATAACAAATAAGCCATTCCTCCTAACTCCTTTGCCTCTGGTTTTACCATTCTTAATGATTGATATGTTCAATCAATTATAGTCCAAGGAATTACATAAGAAATATGTAAAACCCGAATTCGTTGTCCCGATGAAGATTGAATGGAATTGTGATTTCGGGATCGTGAAACGTGTAGTGAATGGGTAAGAGTGAGATATTTTGGTTTTTAAACTAAAATTATGAAATAATAACTAGAAACAACTAATTAACTAAGGTAAATGCTAATCTAAAGTGCTTAAGGCCTAAAACGCAAGGAAAATCTAATCACGAGTTTAAACCGGGAGATCCCGAGTCTAAAACGTCAAATCTATGAAATACTAATCCTAGGGATGCCAAATTAATCTTTCTAAGTCCTATTTAATAAAAGAAAATTTTAGGAAAAAGAATTATTTTTTTGATTTTGATTTTAATTTTATGAATTAAAAACTAAATAAAAGAAAATAAATGATTAAAATATTAAATTGAAAAGAGAAAAATCTGAAAATTTTTAGAAAATACTTAAAGTGTACTGGTTCTAGGAAAAATAGGAAAAGATTTCAGCTTATAGAAATAAGCTGTTAATAAGCTTAACAGTTTTTAATTAAGCAAAGGGAAAAGTATGATAAATAGAAAATGTTGTGAATCTTTGACAACAAAGACCCAAGGGCAAGTGGTAAGGAGTGTGTCGGTGAGCCGGGTGGCCAGGGTTCGATCCAGAATGGTTTTTTTGATTTTTTTTTTTTTTTTTTTTTTTTTTTTTTTAACATATTTTTCTTTTTAAAACTGTTTAAGCACTTAATTATAAGGATTTTTATAAAGCAAAATTTTTCAAACTCTCAATAAGCTCAAAACAAGCTGAGCTTATTAGATCAGTACAAAAAAAAAATGAACAAGTGAAACAGGAAGCAAAAGGGAATAAGCTAAGATAAGCTATAAGGGATTATAACTAAGGTCTCTAACCAAAATCCAATCTAATAATCAAGAGAATAAAAAACAACTACTTATAACCACAGATAAGCTCTAAATACTTCCAAAAAGCAAGAAGATAAAAACTTATGCAGCTCAAAAATGGCAACCGAGGTGCTGAATTGGGCCAGAAAAGCAATCAATAAGCAGTTCTAAAATTTGGAAACTATGAGATCATAGTGAAGCAAGCCCAAGATTACTTGTACCAATTAGAGCTTTAAGGACTGACTATGAAGAAGTTAACATCAAAGAAAAGCTAAAACAATGAGTGATGCGGAAGTATACTGATGCAGAGTTCTTGATTTGTGTCCTTAAATCCTTTAATATTTAATGAAATACTACCAGCTTAAACCCTCACTTTAACTACTGAAATGCACCTAAAGTGCCAAAAGTTAGCAAACCAAAAACAAGTTCAGCTTATAGGAAGCTTATAAGGGTAGGTTGAGTTCTAATTTCACCACAATGCATAACCTCAAAAGCTATCAAAACTGCTAATACCTAGGACCTACAGCTTATTATAACCTAAAATAAGCTTGATCAAAAACTCAGGAAAGGCAATTAACGTACCTAAGCTTTCTTTAACCAAAAATAACACAATACCAAACACTCTTAGAACTGTTTTTGAAATTTACACTACTAGCCACCAATTTAAGCAACAATTCTGATTCAATGAAGATTATCTATCTTAATCATCAACTAATAAGCAACTCCCAATAGAAAATAAGTACTTAAATAAGCTAGACTAATATATGCTATTTTTGGCTTTTTATGACTTTTTTAAGAGAAGACTAGGATAAAGCTACTAACTAATATCAAGTAGGTTCAAATAAGATCAAATAAGCTACTGAATTTCAGAATAAGCACTATACTAAATGGAAATAAGCTAATGAACAGAATAAGCTAGATATTACATATGCAAATTTAAACTAAATTTGAACTTTGATACTCACTTTTGGCCCTAGCTAAACAAGGGCTCCCAATTAAGGGCAGCTACAAGCTCCTAGCTTATCAAGGATAAGTTAGGTAAAGTCCTTCTTGCCCCTCCATTGCAGGCAACTACCAAAAGCTTTCCACAAATATGCATAGGTATAGGATTTTGATGTTTTGGACTGTTTTGATCACTAAATAAGCTCACTAAAGCTATAGAGAACTGAAATGAGCTTATACAAATGGAAAAGAGCTTTCTGCAAGCTGTTTGTGAAATATTTTTGTATTTTTGAATATTTTTTCTATTTTTTGTATTTTTTCTTTTGATGAAAATCTGGACTATGAAAATATTTAAGGAAAAAACTTTTAAAAAGCTTCTAGGAAGATTGTAAAACAGAACACAAGCTATTCTTAGCTATTACTAATACTATTAAAAGACATAAGCAGAGTACTCAAAAAAGGATTATAGAACAAACTTAAAGGAAAAATTCATTAATCATTAAACTTTAGTACAAATGATCACTACAAAACTTAAAAAAATTGAATTGAAGATTACAACTTAAAATCTCAATAATACTGACCCTAACTTAACCCTAAACTAGACTCTAAAAATTCGACTCCTTGCTGTGAGGAAGAGGCTGCTATTTATAGGCACCAAGGAAGCAATATGTCAACAAGACCTCCCTTCAGGCGGAGAAAACCGTACAACGTCGCTTATCTAATTTCCGACACTAAGCTAGATGTCGAGTGCTAATCTTAGCTAGCACCAATCTACCATGATCTACTTGATCCTTTCTACTTCACACTATCACACAAGACTCGATCTACCCGATCTACCTATGATCCTCTTGATCAATCACACAAGCCCAATGGCTTCATGTGACGGCTTTGTTCTACCTGATCTACCCGATCTACCTATGATCCTTATCCACTCCCCGAGTACCACACTCCCCGATTTTTCTTTTTATTCTATTTTTGTATTTTTCTCATTATCACGTGACGGCTTTGTTGACAATCATTATTCATCAATAACTTTTAGGGTCAACGAGTAGGAAACACGACTCATAAAGAAGTGACCATACGGATAAAATTCGTCATCCTTGATTTTTCACGAGTCCCCAAACTAAGCTTAAAAACGAAATCATCGTTATTTACAAGTTAGATGCCAACACTACCCATGGAAGTTACTTGTGTAATTACCTCTTGCTCCCATTTTCTTAATTCGCCTCTATTTATTTTATTTTTGTTGAGAAATGAACTGCTTCATATTTTCTCGTTTCGATAGGTTTTAAGTCCGATAAAGATACTAAATTAAGACGCTAAGTAGTTTTCAATATTCTTTCGAGAACCGTTGCTTTGAAAATGAGGTCCACATCAAGTTTTTTTTATTTATATATATATATATATATATATATATATATATATATATATATATATATATATATATTATATATATAATGTGTGTAGTGTGTGGTGTGTGTGTGTGTGTATATATATATATTTGACTTTTGCATTTTTCTCTTTTTCATTCATCACCATTTTTTTTATCACTAACTTTTCACTTGCGTACTCTAAATGATGGAGCTTCACGGTTTAGTTCCAAGACCTTACACCTTCCGGAATAAAGGATCCAAGGGCCGTTACAACGGAGTGTTCCAAGACTCTAGACATTCCTGAAATGAGAATCCAAGGTGGTTAGACCAAGACCTCACACATTCCTAAACTAGAGGTCCAAGGGCCAGTGCAAGAGGGTAGCCAAGACCTAAATGCCTTCCGGAAATAAGGATCCAAGGCCCGATCTTGAATCCGTAGCTTAGAGCACTTAACTTCTTATTATTAAACGTATTTATTAAGTAACCTTGATGTGTACCCAATTTTTAAAGCAAGGATTCTTTTAAGAAGACCAAGAACTAATTATCGGCAAAACCTAACATCTTTAATTATTCTTACAGTTATATATAGTGAAACAATTTTGTGAGAGCAAAAGGCCATAAGTAACTTTGATGAGCTCTAAAGAGAACCAACTACTCCACGCTTTGCATCTAACTTCTAAATAAACTCTATCATTTCTCGTTCTTCGCAAATTTAAAATCTTAAATAATAAGATCCGCGAATGCTTAGCCAAGAAAGGTTAAGGGGACAAGCTAGGGCTCAACATGCTCGATCAAGTCAAAATTTTATTCCTACTCTCACCAGCGGAAAGTCAACAAAATCTCAAAATTTATTATATTTTTGCACAAAAAATTTTAAATTTTTCTCATTTTTTTTGGAGGAAAAACGGGGTTGCATGAGTAAACGGCAAAAAATGCAAGGCAAAAATCAAATCAAAAGATTACCCCCCCCCCAGACTAAAACGAGACATTGTCCCCAATGTCTTAAAGGTAAGGGTTCTCCTACATAAACCTAAGGCCGTTTATTAATTATGCCAAAGATAAATGTTAACGATACGATTAAGGATATCGGATGAGCAACGAATGATGAAACTCGAGTGGAGAGAAGCAAACCACGAGCACGAGAGTCTTCATAATTCGGGCAAATCCTGGACATACACAAACAACCACGAAACACAAGATATGGAAGAGGAAGCCCTCCTCACTTTTATTAAGAAAATAAAAAGAAGATAGATGGATAAGCATGGGGTGCCTCCCACGAAGCGCTTTGTTTTTGTTAACTGAGTCACGTAGCTTGACTCGATCTCCGAATTTAGTTGTCCATGGGGAAAGTTTGGAGATCCGGGACAACCATGGATGGTATGTCCCCTCCAAAATAGTGCTTCAACCTATGACCGTTCACCTTAAAGTTTGGACCGTCATTTTGAGCTAACTCGACGGTTCCATATGGAAAAACTTGAGTAATGGTGAACGGCCCAGACCAGCGGGTTTTGAGTTTGCCCGAGAAGATCTTTAATCGAGAATTGAAGAGGAGGATTCGATCACCAACATTAAAGATGCGGTTTTTAATCTTAGAGTCATGAATCCTCTTTGTTTTCTCTTTGTAGATCAAAGAGTTCTCGTAGGCTTGATCCCGAAGCTCATTTAATTCATTAATTTGGAGCTTACGGTGATCACCCGTGGTCTTGAGATCAAAGTTGGCATGTTTTAAGGCCCAATATGCCTTATGCTCGAGCTCGATGGGCAGATGGCAGGCTTTTCCATAAACCAGCTTGTATGGAGTACACCCGATGGGTGTCTTGTAAGCTGTTCGGAAAGCCCATAATGCATCATCCAATTTGTCTGCCCACGAGGCTCGGTTTTCACCAACGGTTCTTTCAAGGATACGTTTCAATCCACGATTCAAAACCTCGACTTGACCGCTCGTTTGCGGGTGATACGCGGTAGAAAGTTGGTGGGTAACACCGTACTTGAGCATAACTTTAGCAAATTGATCATTGCAGAAGTGAGTACCACGATCACTGATTATAGCCCGAGGAGTTCCGAATCGGGAGAAGAGATTTTTCAAGAACTTAACCATAACTCGGGCATCATTAGTGGGGAGCGCTTTCGCTTCAACCCATTTTGACAAGTAGTCGATGGCCACGAGTATATACTTATTCCCTCGTGAAGACGGGAATGGCCCCATAAAATCGATGCCCCACACGTCAAAAATCTTGCATACTTGAATTGCATTTTGAGGCATTTTGTCTTTTTGCGAGATTTTTCCTTGACGTTGGCAAGAGTCGCATGACTTTACCAAGTCGTAAGCATCGCGATAGATTGTCGGCCAGTAAAACCCAGAATCAAAGACTTTTTTAGCGGTGTAGCTGGAACCATGATGTCCCCCCGTGGGTCCATTATAGCAAGCCGTGAGAATGTCAACGGCTTCTTGGCCATGCACACACCGTCTTATCACTTGATCTACACATATTCTGAATAAGTAGGGGTCGTCCCAGAAATAATGTTTAACATCTTTGAAAATTTTCTTTTTCTGCTGGGACGACATCCCTTTCACCACAAAATTCCTCGCATGGTAATTTGCATAGTCGGCAAACCATGGGGTACTCGGGTCATTTTTTAAAGATATCATCCCAAGTGTCTCGAGAGGAAATGTTTCGGTAATTTCCTTCTTCTCGAGAACACTTTGATGAGGGTTCTCTAATCTAGATAAGTGATCGGCGGCTAGATTCTCTGCTCCTTTTTTTTTATCACAAATGATAATATCAAATTCCTGGAGCAGAAGAATCCACCGAAGTAATCTCGGCTTAGCATCTTGCTTCGCTAAGAGATACTTGAGAGCAGAATGGTCCGTATACACTATGCTTTTGGATAAGACAAGATATGGTCTAAACTTCTCAAAAGCGTAGACAACGGCCAACAACTCTTTCTCGGTAGTAATATAGTGAGATTGAGCGTCGATCATTGTCTTGCTAGCATAGTGTATCGACTGAAAGTATTTTGATTTGCGTTGCCCCAGGACTGCACCAATAGCATAATAGCTAGCATCATACATTAGCTCAAAGGGCAAGTCCCAATCGGGGGCAACCAATATTGGTGCTTCAGTCAATTTCTTTTTGAGAACCTCAAATGCTTCGATGCATTCGGGAGAGAAGAAGAACGGAGCATCTTTTTCAAGAAGATGGGTCAGAGGCCGGACGATTTTAGAGAAGTCTTGAATAAATTGTCTGTAGAAACCGGCATGACCAAGGAAACTTCGGATTCCTTTAACAGTAGTTGGATGAGGTAGTTTTGCGATCACATCAACTTTGGCTTTATCTACCTCAATCCCGGCATTAGAGATTTTGTGGCCGAGGACAATGCCCTCTTCGACCATAAAATGACACTTCTCCCAATTTAGCACAAGATTGGTGTCTTTGCACCTTTGCAGCATTTTGTCTAAATGGGAGAGGCACGAGGAGAAAGAATTTCCATACACAGAGAAATCATCCATAAATACCTCCATTGTCTTCTCGATCATATCATGGAATATGGCCATCATGCACCTTTGGAACGTGCCTGGAGCGTTGCATAAGCCGAAAGGCATACGTCGGTAGGCAAATGTACCATAAGGGCAAGTGAAGGTGGTCTTTTCCTGATCTTGGGGATCAATTAGTATTTGGAAATACCCGAAAAAGCCATCGAGAAAACAATAGAACTCATTTCCCGCTAACCGCTCTAACATTTGATCCATAAACAGTAGTGGGAAATGGTCTTTACGGGTGGCATCATTGAGTTTTCGGTAATCGATACACACTCTCCATCCGGTGACGAGACGTGTGGGGCATTCGTCACAACGGTCATTCCACCTTTTTTGGGCACACAATGGACCGGGCTAACCCATGAGCTATCGGAGATGGGATAAATCATCCCGGCATCGAGGAGTTTAAGAACTTCCTTTTTTATGACGTCATGGATTTTTGGGTTAACCCGTCTTTGTTGTTGGACGGCGGGTTTAAAGTTATCTTCGAGTAAGATCTTGTGAGTACAAAAATGAGGGTCTATGCCCTTTATGTCGGAGATATGTCAAGCGATGGCACTCTTATGCTTCTTAAGCACGTCTAGGAGTTGGGTCTTCTCCTCATCTTTTAGGTCTTTAGAAATGATGACGGGAAATTTGTCGGTATCTTCTAAGAAAGCATATTCGAGATGAGGAGGTAAATCCTTGAGCTCAAGCTCCGGAGGATTCTCAGTAGACGGCTTAACTTCTTTTATTTCTTCATGTTTAAGTTCCTTTGGAGGGAGAGAAGGTGACGGGTCTTCATTCAACAATTTTTCAAGCAAAAGAATATCTCCCTCCGGATCAAGATAAGAATCATCAACTTCCGGTGAAGTTGGTGTATCAATAGCAAGAAAGTCATCGACCTCTTCCAAGAAGAAATCACCTCCCTCAAACGGAGTGAGGGACGGAGAAGGGTCGGAAAGAATAGGTTGAGAAGAAGGAGTGGGATTGCCACTCGAGGATTTGTCGGAAAATCCAAGAACTTCTTGAGAATACTCCTCCGAAGCAACATCAATCACATCAATTCGATTAACCGGAACAGAATCATGATTGGAGGAGTATTTGAAAGTTCGATCAAGATTAAAGGTGACGGCCTCATTATCCACCCGCAGCGTTATTTCTTCACCATATACGTCAATCAAAGCTCGCCCGGTCCTCAAGAATGATCTTCCGAGAATTAGAGGAACTCGGGGGTTAGCGTCAAATTTTACTACCACAAAATTAGCAGGGAAATGGAACTTCCCAACCTTGACAAAAACATCCTCGGCTATGCCAAGTGGACGGGTGATAGTACGGTCCGCTAGCTCGAGGGTTATGCAAGTCGGGGTAAGTTCCGGGAGAGAAAGCTTTTCCCAAACGGACAATGGCATTAGGTTGATGCTTGCACCAAAATCGGCCAAGGCGTGGCAATCAACCATCCCCGGAAATTCACATGGAATGAGGAATTTTTCGGGATCTCCAATCTTTTCCGGAAGCTTTTTTAGGAGAACAGCTGAGCAGTTTTCATTCAGAGGAGTTTTTGCCAGTTCAAATAATTTTTCCTTGTTACTCAATAATCCTTTGATTGTAGAAGCAAACTTAGGCATCAGAAGCAAAGCATCCGCGAAGCTTATATCAAAATGCAAATCTTGAAAGATTTGAAAGAATTTCTCCATTTGATTTGAAGCTTTTTCGCGGAGCTTTTGATCATTCAATGTCAAAGGATAAGGAAGCTTGGCTTTTACAGGAGCTTTTTCGGGCTCAAGCACATCCTTAGACGGTTGGACAACCGGAGGTTGGACGTCTTCAGTCCTTCCGTTATTAGTAGGAAGGTCTGTGTCCTTTTTCGCCTTGGTCTCACGGTCGACTACCTTGGGAGGTAGAGAAGAAGAGGTAGTCGGAGCCGTGGGTCCATTATATGATACACCACTCCTAGTAGTGATCGCTTTCACATCGCCCCGGGTTAGCGATCGTATTGCTAGGAAGAGTTCCTGAGCCCGAGGGTCGATTATTTAAAGATTTCTTCATCTCAGTCATTTCCTTAATCAAAAACCTAGTTGTTTCTTCTTGGGATTTATTGAAATTTTGCTGATTCTGATTTTGAAGCATTAATTGTTTTAAAATCTCATCCGAGGCCGATTGATTTTGAGCAAAGCCTTGATTGAAATTTTGCCCTCGGTTGTTTTGATAAAATCCATGATTCTGATTTTGAAAATTACCTTGATTCGAATTTCCTTGATTTTGGTTAAAACTTCCTTGATTAAAATTCCCTTGATTTTGATAACCTTGGTTTTGATTTTGATTGTAATTCTCTTGATTTTGAAAACCTTGGTTCATCCGATTCTGATTTTGATTACGGTTTTGCACATTCGGATTTGGATTTTGATTAAAGCCGGGTGGTCCGAGAATATTGTTAGAACGGTAGCTGAGAAGATTACGGTCTCCTTGCGGTTGGTAACCGTTACCTCCCATGTTGTAGGTTCCCGTTGCAGCATAAACATTCTCTTGAGTGTAGCCACCGGAGGCTGGGCATTCGAAATACGGATGAGGACCACCACATGTTTCACAACTTTGATTGACCATATTGACTTGATGATTATTGTAATTTTGAGGAAAATGGTTTTGATTGTTTTGGAATGAATAAAACCCGGGTGGTCCCATTTGGTTATTAACACCTTGAGGACGGAATATTTGAATCTGATTGTAGGTTACTGATGTTGCGGTAGCATTCAAACCTTGGCCACCGGAGGCTTGACAATCATAATAAGGATGTGGACCACCACAAATCTCACATTTTTGATTCACAACATTGACGGGCTGAGAAGGTCTTTCTCTAATTAAAAGCCCAATTTGTTTAGTGAGAGCGACAAGATTCTCTTCTGTTTTGCTAAAAGCTCGGGTCAAAGCATCATCTGATTTGTTACTCATACTTGAAACTTGAGCTTTGGTTCTAGAACTCCTCACTCTGGCTTTATTTTCAATGATAGTCAAAGCTTCTTGAGTATTTCTAGTCAGAAAATTTCCACCCGCAGCAGAATTGAGTGAATCTTGATCAGATTGGTTCAACCCATTGTAGAAAGTATAAATTTGGTGCAAGGTTGAAAATCCGTGATTAGGACACTTTTTTAACAACTCTTTGAATCTATCCCAAGCTTCGTTGAACGATTCATCGAAAGCTTGCTGAAATCGAGTGATTTGATTTCTGAGATTCGATGTTTTAGAAGGAGGATAAAAGTAGTTCACGAACTTGGAGGCTAAGTCATCCCAAGTAAAAATCGAATTAGGAGGTTCCTTGTCAAGCCAAGTTCGGGCTGCTCCTACGAGAGAAAAAGGGAATAACTTCAATTTAAGCACATTATGAGGAACGTGATTTAAGTTAAGTGTTTCAGTGATGTCGATGAATTTCTGGACAAGGGAATGAGGATCTTCATTTTCAAAGCCGTGAAAGGAAATACCGGTGATAAGATTAAGTAACCCAGTTTTAATTTCAAATTGATTTGCAAACATATTGGGTATCACGATTGCTTTGCCAACACCATTGAAAGGTGATTGGAGTAATTCTTCCATTGGTCGGAGATCGGGAGCCGGATTATCCAAATTTTGAGGGGGTGGCCCCTCATCTTGGTTGTGATTATCCATAGTGAAAAGTGATGGGTGACGACGACTACTTTGACGTAATAACCTCTCGGGGTTTGATATAGGAGAATTAAGCTCAAAAGACGAAGATCGAGTGTGCATGCACTAAAACAAGACAAAATTTAAAAAGAAAAACAAATTTGAAAATGAAAATCTTTTTGGGTTTTTATATTTAAGAAAAATACAAACACAATATTTTTGGTAACCGATTCGTTAATCGATAATCGTTTCTCTCAAGACTACTCGCAGAGTGGCGGAAGAGAAGAATGGATCTCTTTTCGGTTTGCAATTTAATATCAAAACCTCCTTAAACCCCTTGTATAGGTTGTAATCTCGAGATAATCCGAAAACAATTAATTTCACGATTTCTTTTGTTGTTTTTCGATTTTTTTGGTATTGTTAACACTTTAGGAAAAGTGTTAGTGGTATTTTTAATTTTTTTGGATTTTATATTTTTGAAAATATTTACAAATAAAAACGATAACTTCCCGGCAGAAGGATCTTCAAAACACGAATCGAAAAACGGAATCACGAATTCACGTCAACCTTCCCCGGCAGCGGTGCCAAAAATTGATATGTTCAATCAATTATAGTCCAATGAATTACACAAGAAATATGTAAAACCCGAATTCGTTGTCCCGATGAAGATTGAATGGAATTGTGATTTCGGGATCGTGAAACGTGTAGTGAATGGGTAAGAGTGAGATATTTTGGATTTTAAAATAAAATTATGAAATAATAACTAGAAACAACTAATTAACTAAGGTAAATGCTAATCTAAAGTGCTTAAGGCCTAAAACGCAAGGAAAATCTAATCACGAGTTTAAACCAGGAAATCCCGAATCTAAAACGTCAAATCTATGAAATACTAATCCTAGGGATTCCAAATTAATTTTCCTAAGTCCTATTTAATAAAAGAAAATTTTAGGAAAAAGAATTATATTTTGTTGATTTTTATTTTAATTTTTATGATTTAAAAACTAAATAAAAGAAAATAAATGATTAAAAATATTAAATGAAAAGAGAAAAATCTGAATTTTTTTGGAAAAATACTTTAAAGTGTACTGGTTCTAGAAAAAATAGGAAAAAGATTTCAGCTTATAGAAATAAGCTGTTAATAAGCTTAACAGTTTTTAATTAAGCAAAAGGAAAAGTATGATAAATAGAAAATGTTGTGAATCTTTGACAGACAAAGACCCAAGGGCAGAGTGGTAAGGAGTGTGTGTGGTTAGCCGGGTAGCCAGGGTTCAAATCCCAGCAATGGCTTTTTTGAAAACTTATTATTATTATTTTTTTTATATTTTTCTTTTTAAAACTGTTTAAGCACTTAATTATAAGGATTTTTTATAAAGCAAATATTTTTCAAAACTCTCAATAAGCTCAAAACAAGCTGAGCTTATTGAGATCAGTAGCAAAAAAAAAATGAAAACAAGGTGAAACAAGGAAGCAAAAAGGGGAATAAGCTAAGATAAGCTATAAGGGATTATAACTAAGCTACTCTAACCAAAATCCAATCTAAATAATCAAGAGAAATAAAAAACAACTACTTATAACCACAGATAAGCTCTAAATATTCCAAAAAGCAAGAAAGATAAAAACTTATGCAGGCTCAAAAATGGCAACCGAGGTTCTGAATTGGGCTCAGAAAAGCAATCAATAAGCAGTTCTAAAAATTTGAAAAACTATGAGATCATAAGATGAGCAAGCCAAGATTACTTGTACCAATTTAGAGCTTATAAGGACTGACTATGAAGAAGTTAAACATCAAAAGAAAAAGCTAAAAACCAATGAGGGCTGCGGAAGTATACTGATGCAGCAGTTCTTGATTTGTGTCCTTAAATCCTTTAATATTTAATGAAATACTACCAGCTCTTAAACCCTCACTTTAACTACTGAAATGCACCTAAAGATGCCAAAAGTTAGCACCAAAACAAGTTCAACTTATAGGAAGCTTATAAGGGTAGGTTGAGTTCTAATTTTTCACCCACTAATGCATAACCTCAAAAGCTATCAAAACTGCTCAATACCTAGTGACCACAGCTTATATAACCTAAAATAAGCTTGATCAAAACTCAGGAAAGGGCAATTGAACAGTACCTAGCTTCTTTAACCAAAAATCACCCAATACCAAACACTCCTTTAGAGACTGTTTTTGAAAATTTACACTACTAGCCACCAATTTAAGCAACAATTCTGATTCAATGAAGATTATCTATCTTAATCATCAACTAATAAGCAACTCCCAATAGAAAATAAGTACTTAAATAAGCTAGACTAATATATGCTATTTTTGGCTTTTTATGACTTTTTTAAGAGAAGACTAGGATAAAGCTACTAACTAATATCAAGTAGGTTCAAATAAGATCAAATAAGCTACTGAATTTTAGAATAAGCACTATACTAAATGGAAATAAGCTACTGAACAGAATAAGCTAGATATTACATATGCAAATTTAAACTAAATTTGAACTTTGATACTCACTTTTGGCCCTAGCTAAACAAGGGCTCCCAATTAAGAGCAGCTACAAGCTCCTAGCTTATCAAGGATAAGCTAGGTAAAGTCCTTCTTGCCCCTCCATTGTAGGCAACTTTCAAAAGCTTTCCACAAATATGCATAGGTATAGGATTTTGATGTTTTGGACTGTTTTGATCACTAAATAAGCTCACTAAAGCTATAGAGAACTGAAATGAGCTTATACAAATGGAAAAGAGCTTTCTGCAAGCTGTTTGTGAAATATTTTTGTATTTTTGAATATTTTTTCTATTCTTTGGATTTTTTCTTTTGATGAAAATCAGGACTATGAAAATATTTAAGGAAAAATCTTTTAAAAAGCTTCTAGGAAGATTGTAAAACAGAACACAAGCTATTCTTTGCTATTACTAATACTATCAAAAGACATAAGCAGAGTACTCAAAAAAGGATTATAGAACAAACTTAAAGGAAAATTTCATTAATCATTAAACTTTAGTACAAATGATCACTACAAAACTTAAAAACACTGAATTGAAGATTACAACTTAAAAACTCAATAAAACCGACCCTAACTTAACCCTAAACTAGACTCTAAAAATTCGACTCCTTGCTGTGAGGAAGAGGCTGCTATTTATAGGCACTAAGGAAGCTAGGGTTTCATCAGGAACCTCATAGACTCTCAAAATCAGCCCTTGGATCCAACTTGGGCACCACTCCTTTCAATCTAAGGCGTTTGATCATGATTAGTGGAGGAATAGCCAATGATATTGCTGGGTTTTTACCACCTGACATTTTCTGACTTGTCAGCGCTTCTAGAAGGCTTTAGGGTGAGGTAATTAATGAGAGAGGGAGCAGGGTAAAATTAGGGACGATGGGTGAATAGTGCTGGGGTAAGTTTTGGCGCGTAATTTAGTTGGGGGTTGACCGGGTATTCTGGGTTTGACTTCGGGTTAAAGTGAGTATACGGTTTAAGTTTGATCCGGGTTAAGTTATTTAAAATGGGATGGTGGGTTGGGCTAGGTGGGCTTGGGTTTGTAGTGGGCTTGGGTTTATTTGATTTGGCTATTTAGTTGTAGGAATTAGGTTTAAGGGTAAATTATGCCAAGTTGTAAATTCAAGGGACTTTTTCTGCTATTTATTCAAAGTTGATCCAAGGGCCATTTTTGACAATCTTTGCTTCTTCAAGGTTGACTTTTGACTGAATGAGCATATCTTTGATCCAATATTGCAAATTGCTTCCCCAGCTTCGGCTTTTGACACTTTTCCAAATCTCGTGCTCGTTTTTGCCTGTTTTTCAATGATTTTTATCCTTTTTCATGATATCCGTACCTGCATATTAATAAACACAAAAACACAAATATCTTTGGCATTTTGGTTAGTTTTTGGTCATTTTGGTCTTAATTTGGTCAAGAAAAGGTATGTGTTTAAGCACATACCAATGATCTCACTACCCTCTTCAGAGAATATAACTCTACACTTATTGTCTATCATTTGACTAATGCTAAGCAAGTTAAATCCTAAGTTATCTACATGCTCAACATCTTTAATAGTGAGGGAGTTTTGAGTAATCGTACCTTTGCCTATTATGTTGCCCTTAAGTTTGCTACCGAACGTGACATTACCTCCATTGTATGCCTTGTATGATGAGAATAGACTTCGGTTACGCGTCATATGATTAGTGCATCCACTATCCTTGACCCATTCGTTTGGCTCCAAGTCGATTTCCAAGCATATCTCATTAGAAGCCTGATCCATTAGGCATGTTTCATCGTTGTGCTTCTTCTCTTCTTCTTCACCGCTATCACTCCAAGAGCCTCCTATGAAAGCTCGTTGGTTGTTGGTTCTCGGTGGTTTAGGACATTCTCCTATGAGGTGATTAGGATCTCCGCATCTAAAGCATTTCCTATCACTTGTCCCTTTCTTTTCAACTCGGTTCTTTTGTGATAGCTTCTTGTCATTACAAGGTTGCCTAACGAACCTACCTCTTCTCCTAAAGAAATTTTTAAAGTCTCTAATGGCTAACGCATACTCTTCATCTTCATTATCGAAACTCGAACATTCCTCATCACTTGACTCCTTTTTGGCTTTCAATGCTAGAAATCTAACTCTCTCGTTTTTGCCTTTGACTATATCGGAGTCTTTCTTGATTATCATCTCGTGAACCTTCAAGTTTCCTATTAGTTCATCGAGTGATAATGTCGCCAAGTCCTTTGACTCTTCAATGGCGGTGACCTTTGCTCTCCATTTAGGATGTAGAGCCCAAAGAAACTTCCTAACATAATTCTTGCTAGAGTAACCTTCATCAAGAGCTTTAAGACTAGTAATAATAGTATTAAATCTAGCAAAAGCATTATCAAATGACTCATCTTCCGAAATGAAAAATTGTTCATATTGTTGAACAAGAAGATCTATCTTGTTCTCTTTAACTTGATTATTACCTTGGTGAGTGACTAACAAAATTTTCCAAATATCTTTTGCCGTATTACACATGAAAATTCTTTCAAACTCCTTTTTAGGCAAAGCATTATAAATCATCATTTTAGCCTCATTATTTTTGGCTAGTTTTCGTTTAAGTTCATCACTTTGTTTATCATAAGGAACTATTTCATCCCTTTTGGTTTCCGGATTCTTTTGAATCGGTTGAAAGTCACCCTCGGCAACAATATGCCAAAGATCAATGTCTTTTGATTTCACATACGTTTCGAATCATGTTTTCCAATAAATAAAACAATCGGTTTCGAAAAGTGGTGGTCTTTGCATAGATTGCCCTTCTAGATATTTGTCAGAATCCATTGATCGATTCAAGTTTTAAAATACAATTTACTTTAAAATCTTGACTGACGTGGCTTCTGATACCAATTGTGGAAAACTAGAGGGGAGGGGGGTTGAATAGTTTTATCAGTTTTTAAAACTTCTTAAAAACTTTTCTATTGAAAACCTTGATTCGAATCTTATGTGTGATCAATCAACACCAATATGAACACTACACTATACTATGCAATATAAACACAATATAACTAAATGAAAGTAAAGGAAAGAGATGGAAAGATCAAACCGGGACAAAGAGATTTATAGTGGTTCGGCTACGAAGCTCTTCTTCGCCCTACTCCACTCCCCGAGTACCACACTCGAGAGTTTCAAGCAATATGTCAACAAGACCTCCCTTCAGGCGGAGAAAACCGTACAACGTCGCTTATCCAATTTCCGACACTAAGCTAGATGTCGAGTGCTAATCTTAGCTAGCACCAATCTACCATGATCTACTTGATCCTTTCTACTTCACACTATCACAAAAGACTCGATCTACCCGATCTACCAATGATCCTCTTGATCAATCACACAAGCCCAATGGCTTCAAGAGATCTCCAAGATCTCACAAGATCACAATGATCAACTCTTACTTCACTCAATTTACTCTATCTACCCTTGATCAACACATAAGCCCAATGGCTACTAGAGATAATAAATATCTCTATAAGATCACAATGATCTTCCCTCACAAACTCTCAAAAGAAAAATGATCTTGATGTATACTATGATACAATCAAGTGTGTAACAAATGTTACAAGTGCTCTAACCACAACTACAACACTTTGTATCTACTTGGATACCTTGTGTTCTTCTCTTGCACTTGAAGAGGAATGAAGAGGATCACTTGAATGGATGATTTGTTCACTCTTAAACAAAAGAAAAACTAAACTAAATGATCAAGAAGAGAAAATGTGATAAGGGTATTGAACTCAGAAAGTTCTGTGTGAAAATGGATGCCCAAAATCTGTGAAGTGGGCTGGTATTTATAGGTAGAAAAAATCTGGCCGTTATGAAGGCACGGCTCCACTAAATCACACACGGTACCACTAAATTTAGTGGTACCGTGCCAGACAAAAACGCTCCTCTTTTTGTCTTTTCTGGTGAAAACTTATTTGGGGAAGTTTGGAACTGATTTTGGGGGGAAAAATAGCTGTTATGATATTTGAACTTATTTTTCCATTAAAACATTTCTTAATTATTCAAAAATAATTTGTAAAGTATATTTTTGAAAGAAATGTTTTGTCACATTAAAAATGTGATGTCTTAAACACAAATTCACTTCTTTGATCATTTGTCAAGTTGTAAATTTGTTTGTGCATACCTAGAGTGATTTGCGTAGAAATGGGAACTTTCGATTAAAAACTTGTTTACGTTAATTTTAACGTAACGTGTTTTCACATTTTGTCATCCTCAAAACGTGAAGTTATCGAAAGATATAAATAACATTTTTAGAACATTATTTGCATCAACAGACCAGATGGATTAACAGCATTATCAAGTCTCTCATGTAACATTAAAATGTTAAATTTACTGGAAATCAATTGGCAGGCAGAGACAATCAAAAGCATGATTTATAAAAAAAAACTAAGTAAAGTAAATAAAAGTTATATTTACTTTACCTCGTAAAGTAGACATCCTTTACGATTATTGTCAAGTCCGATTAAAGAATCCCAGAAATAATGATCGACAACCACATCAGACCAAGGGAACACACAATTACGCCACCCGTCCGTAATCAGGAATCGATCAATTTCGTAGCTAAGATAAATTTTGTCGATGTTTTGGAATGGTCGCTTAAGAACCTAAACAGAAAACAAAATAAACATAAATGACCATCATAAAATTATTAGTTTAATGATTTATTAGTACTAATTAAAAGTTTATATTAAACCACAAGGGAAACGGTGCCGTTTCATGTTTTTTTTCCCCGCCAAAAAAATGGCCCACTGCACTCTAACCCAACAGCCCATTTGAAGCCCACAAGAATAGATACCCTAAATAGGGTTCACTTTCCATAAACACAAACCCTAGCCCTCATATCCCTCCTCCTCTCTCTCCAAGATCCGGCGCCACCACTGTTCACTTATGCCACTCTCTATAAACCGGCGCATCACCACCACGCCGTCATCAGCATAGCCACCATCGTCCTCCGCTATTACCACCGCATCCATTCTCCGCCACCACCATTTGAAGAGAAGGAGCTCAAGATTGTGGGTTATTGGTTTAGTTGTGACAAGGGTCATGTTAGGGTTTGATTTAGTTCGGTTCACCACTACAGCCGCACCTCCCACCGTCTTCTTCCTCACCATCGTATACGGGTATAACTCCTCCATCTTTGTATTCATTTCCTTTTTACCGATTCTAAATGTTTGGCTATTCTTTCGTGGATTAATTTGACTAAAAACGTTTTTGAATATACTTCGTGTGGTAATCCTTGATTAAAATGGTGTTCGTGTAGTAAATATATATGTATGCATCGTATAGGTATTAACAAAATTTAGGCGGATCGATTGGGTTAGTCGTTGTTTTTTTTATCCGGCCTTAAAGTAAATTGACTGGGTTTTTTGAGTTTTTACATTTTGGTTATGTGTTTAAAGAATTTTTTTATGACTAATCTATCTATGGTTTGATGATTTTCTTATAATTTTCAGGTTTGCAAGTTGTGTTCAAGAAATTGCCTAGGCATTCTCCTTTTGTGTCATTTCCGTAGTAACAGGTTTTCTTAACTGAATTAAGATGTAAAAATGTTTTCTTTATGTATACGATGTTTAGTTTATGCGCTTATAAGTAGAAAAGTGCCATAGAGATAGGTAGTTTAGGAATTAGTGTTTGGATTTGCTTATTATGTGCAACAATGTGACGAAAAGATAAAAAAAGGCACAAAGGAATAAGATAAGCCTTATAAGCAGTTTCGCTCCAAAATAAGTAGAAAAAATAAGCAACTATGAACATCCTCTTAGTACGTTATTGTCAAAAATATGTTTTTTAGATGTATCTGATGTTGAATCTATAGGTGTTTCAGGTGTAATTTGAATGTCTGAACTCTGAAGTGCTTATGACCACGTGTTTTTTCAGCCTGCCTGCAGGTATTCCCGAAGAATCTTGCACCAACCATTGTGATTGCTGTTGAGCGCTGTAGGCAGAAACCACCGGTTTCAAGAGGGCTAACGTGCCGATATCAAAAGCTATGTAACAGTTGTGGCCTTGCTTATTAGATATCTTAGATACCTTTTATTTTTTCTTTGAGGATGCTAATTGGTATTTCTTGCTTCTGCAGTTCCTTCACTTGAAAAGTTTCCCGTTATAGAACATGGTAAGATTCCTGCCGAACTAATCCTTCGAAATGGCCATATATTGCTTAATTCAGGATGGGAAGTTGTAATCCTTAAAGTTACTACCGATGGAACAAGACGAATACATGTGTTTTCCATAATACATTTTCCGAGCTTTTTCATACAATTTCCACTACTTCAAGACACTGTTATTAATGCCATATATTGCACAGGTGTTTTCCATAACGATGGAACAAGATGAATACAGGTCAGTGACAAATTGGAGAGACATCACTTACAGAAACAAGGCGGTGAGCAATGATGAACTGATGATTTGATTGTGTGGTTGTGGTTTAGACATAGATACGTGTTTGGTTCATTGAATTTCAACAAGTGTTTGAGGTTAGAGTAATTTTCCTCACTGTGGTTACTTTAATATAGTATGATAGTATATAAGAATTATGTTTGTATAGGATTAAGATACCAAATAGATCTATTTTTCAAAATCGATTCTTTAGTTGATATTTTTGGCAGCTTGCAAGTTAAAAAACATATAAGCTTCTTTCTAATGCAATTCAGTCTTTCGTTGGCATGAGTTCATTCTTCGCTTTTGTACATGCCATTACAATGTTAAAGACTGAATTTCATAACCTGTTGTTGCAGGCATCGCCATCTGTTGCAAATGTCGCTGAGTGGATCTGCCGAGACAAACTGTTGTTGTGAAACGTGCAGATAAGCGGCAGCT
Organism: Artemisia tridentata subsp. tridentata; assembly: GCA_021014915.2. Lineage (NCBI taxonomy): Eukaryota > Viridiplantae > Streptophyta > Magnoliopsida > Asterales > Asteraceae > Artemisia > Artemisia tridentata. The sequence goes on along the minus strand of CP139502.1, from coordinate 139,714,566 downwards.
AGCTATTTTTTGCGCAAGGGTTTAATTTTGTTCAGATCCTTTTTGTATAGGGCAACTTTTATGTGCGGTAGAAAACCGAACTTTGACGTCACGGCTGAAGGAAAGGATGAACTCACTGAACTTACTTGCAATGACTTCTTAACCATGACTTGATCAACAATCAACAACAAAAGTAATATGGCTCAATCCTTTTTTTGGTTCAGTTTCAAGTCAGTTTAATGGTGTTTTGTATTATCTGAATTTTGACAATGATCTTACGAATCTTTTGGGTGCAGGTCAGATGATCTAAAATTGTTGAGGGGAAAATGTAATTCACCTAATTGGAAACGATGCGATACTAACACTCCTTATTCCTCTTGCAGTTGAACCCGGTTCATCAGCCAACGGTATTTAGCGTGTGACACTGATGAAGCGAAAAGTGTACCGCTTTTAAGGGGTCATTTAAGCCCTAAATCGTATTTATTTGATCAAATATTGCCCTAAATCGTTCCTTTTGTCATTTTAGGTACTTTTGAGGAGAAATCTGGAAAAGGAGGCATTTTGGACGTTTTTGGAGCATAAAAGTGAAGAAAACGACAAAGTCTCAAAAATCGGCTAAAAGTTACCTTTGACGGCGTCAGGATTTACTCTGGACGGCGTCATGGCTTGGCAAGAAAAGGTGGATGTGAAATTTACTCATGATAAGCCAGTGAAAATTGCATGTGAATTCTGACGGCGTCACGCTTTAACCTGATCAAGGTCGTCACGGCTTAATTTAGAGAGGGACGGCGTCACGTTCAAGGTCTGACGGCGTCAAGCCTTGATAAGCCAGAACGGATTTTGGAGAGCTAAAGAGGGACGGCGTCAAGAAGGTCATCCGGGAACCCTAAAAGCGGCGAGGTGACGGCGTCACACTCCATAACGTGACGCCGTCAGATGTAAAAATCTATATATAGTTTTGCAATTCTTTGTCATTAGTGTGGAACTTAGTGTGGAATTTTTGGGAGAAAACCCTAAGACGATTTTAGCATCTTTTTCAAGGCTTTTTGCCTTGAGATCTTCCATGTTACATTGAAGATAAGTTATCAATTAATCATTCAATATGTCTATGTGTTGTTTGATTCTATCTTGTTCTTGTCTTTTGGTTAACATGTTAGGCTAGATTTATCTTGTGTTTGCTTAGATCTAATGAAACCTAGCTATTGATTATTGGTTATTAGTGTGTTATTAGTTGTATTGGATGATTGTTTATCTATGTTAGGCTTAAGAAAACTGGCTAACTTCCTATTCGGTAACTTGCTTGAACGTCTAAGAAACATGAACCAAATGCGTACTAAAGGTTTTTATGGTTGTATTTAATGCATGAGCGAATTCTAGTGATCCCATGTTAGGAGCTTCCTAGCCGGCTCGACATAGGAGTGAAGTAGGAGTTCATAGAGTTGGGGAAGTACGTACGCCACCCCACGATTGGTATTAAGGAATACACCCGTCATCCACGCAACTAATACACACTAATCAACCGGTAAAAGATAGTTAGGGAGTAAGGAAATCTAAGTAAACACATTTCTCTACACATAAGTTTCCACCACATTTTCATTTTTGTTATTTTATTTTATTTGCATTCGTAGTAATTTGGGTTAGTTGATTAGCAACTAATTCCGCCCACTCTTTCAAACCCGAGATTTTACTTGCTTTCATAAAATTATAAAAACACAAAAAAGAATCTTCCTCAACCCTTAGACCTAATTAGAGTAGTCTTTCATACCTAACGAACACTATTCCCTGTGGAGAACGATCAATCCCCCGTACTTACCACTACACTATACTACATCGGTTAGGTACACTGCCTGGTGGGGTTGTAAGCCTCTTGAGATCCCTTGAGAGGTAAAACCTGCTGTAAGGCTGCAAAACCACGCATCAAGTTTTTGGCGCCGCTGCCGGGGAATAGTTATTGTTTAGGTTGAATTTTTATTTCTATTAGGTCTACTCACTAGATTCCTTTCTAGTGAGATTTTTATTTTATTTTTCTAGGTTTTTCTTTAGTCTATCTTATTTCTTTGTACTTTTGTTTGTGATTCCTTCCACCCACCTCATGAGTAACATTGATCATTTGATCCCTGTTATTCGTATTTTCCGCCGTGCAAACTTTCAAATTCCCGTTCCCTCCCCCATCGTAGAAAACAACAACTTTTCACCCGACCACCACTTTGGTAACAATTCTGAGATGGAGGAGTCTGACCATGAGAATGACTATGTTAGTCCATTTTACTACTCAGACTCCGATGAGGATGCCGGTGATGGTGAAGTAGTTAACGAGGAATGGGGAAAAGAGGAAATTGATCCCTTTAAGTATGTTGACCCTAGGACTAAGATCGAAAAGGATGGCCTCTTTAACATGCAATTTCCGTGTAAGATTGGTTATCATAGTTTTTATGCTTATCTTAACTCATCTTTGCCTATGAACATTATCTCTCGCGCTAATTATAATAAAATCATGGTAGATGAGCTTGAATATCAAGGAGATAACATTGTTGCTAGGATTAAGCCACTACACGTGTTCGTAGGAAGTTTTGTATATTTGGTGGATTTTATGGTTATGGAGAACTTAGGAGAATTTATCGATGACAAATTAACCCAAGTCATTTTTGGAGAACCCTTCAAAAGGTTGACCAACCTTGACGAAAAACTTGTGGATGGGTTAATTACATTCTCGGATGGGGATGAAGATTTTGTTTACCAAATGCCCCGAGCACATCCTAGGTTTAAGAACTACTCCATTGAATCTTGCAATAGAGTTATGCCTATCGACTTGTTAAGTGAGAATGATAAGGGGAAGGGGCTCAAATATCCACATGAGAAAAACAAGAGATACTATCATGGATGTTTGGAGCTGAATGATGAATACAAGAAAGATGAGGCAACAATTAGATGGCTCACACTCGGGTACGTGAGCATAAGCGACACTAGGTAGCGTGACTTTGAGTCTAGCTACAAGACTCGTTAATAAAGAAAAGCGCTTCTTGGGAGGCAACCCAAGCTTTATTTGCTTTGTGTGTTTATTTATTTGTTTGTTTGATTTTATTTGTTTCCGTATGTGTGTTTAATTTTTATTCTTATTGATTCATGTTCAAAACTAATTTGTGAAAATGCTTTATCTTGTTTTTAACTTCGTCTTAATTACATATAAAGGTATTTTGCAAAAGATAAGTGTAAGGGAAATCCAAATTTGTTTATTAGAACACAAATGAACATGAATCGTAATAATATTAAATTAGCATACATATTAGTATTTGTTTGAGTCAAATGCTTGTATCGAGTCATAGTGATGTTTTGCAGGATTTCCAGGAAGTAAGGTAAAGGTTTTTCCAGAAATTTTCCGGAAACTTAAAATGAGAATTTTTGTCAGGTCATTTCTGACGGCGTCAGGGTTTATAACCTGACGGCGTCAGATTTAATTTTCAAAAATTTTTGAAAGTTTTGTTTTTAAAAAGTTTTTATTAAGATCTCCAACTTATAATCTCCAGGAATCTGCAAAATTATCATTCCACAAGCATTATATCCTTATATATAGATTTATCCCGCCGTTGTTATGCAGGTTTTCGTGTTTGTTTTCTCAGGTTTAACAGGTTATTTTGGACAAGGAGATGTTTATGGAATCAAGCTTATGGCGATGCATTAGTCATGGAGCTTCTACATTACCTTGGAAGAAGATTTAACCGTGTTATTTCATTATCCACCGAGCGAATCAGGGGAGTATTTGATTTCATTCTTTTACTTTTTGCTTTTACATCTTGTTATTTGAACATTGGGGACAATGTTCATCTTAAGTGTAAGGGGAGGGTAAAAGTACGATTTTAGAGAATACTATTACGCTTGATTTTTGTTTGTTTAAAAGTATATGTGTAATAAAACTGAGATAAATACCTGTTAGAGCAATTTTAGTGCCAAATTTAAAATTTTTTACAACATATAGGAGTGAAACTTTGGTCTTAATGAGCGTCTCATGGATAGGAGTTATATGACTAGCACAAAAACCGTACCACTAAAAAATTTTCCACCCCCAAATATGTGAGGTTCGCCCCTAGAATTGGTAGGAAAAGCATTTATGCTATGATGTGTGTACCGGTAGCACTTAGATTCTAGAACTTGCGTTAGGACCATTCCAAGGCCACAAGTGAGACTACATTCGTGTAGTTAGATTTACTACATGATAAGAGGCATTAGGATTAACCCATTGTTTTACACCTGTGTTTTTGTTATAATTACTTTGGCTACATTGGTCAAGTAATTCTCCCACACCCTTTGCGTTGTACTCATTCTTAGTACACGATACCCCTAGTACACCCCTCAGAGCCTATCTTTTCGTTTCGACCTTTAAGCATTTTACTTAAAGGAAGAATTTTTTTACACCCCACCTAAATGTACACCCAAATCGCCTTAGCCTACCTTGTATGCACTCATTTTTAGTGCATTATTGTGACAACATTTGTTTAAAACCCAAGTTAATTATCTAGTTGATTACATGGTTGCTAAGTCGAGTCATATCCTTGTACATATTGTTTTGGGACGATTGGGACTCATGGGTAAAGTACTAGTGTAATGGAGTAATGGGGAAGAACATCATTTATTACCCCCATATGTGCTAAATATTTTAAAAGTACTCCAAGTTTTTCAATTATCTTAATTCGAGTCATTAGAATAGTATTTGTAAAGTTATGTAAAAGTTCAAGTGTAAGGGGATGCAATGCCCCTATGATGTATTATTTTGGATGGTAGGGCAAGAGTGTATGAAAAAAAAAATCAAGAAAAATACAAAAAAATGAGAAAAAGAAAAATAGAAAAAACATACGGACTACCATCCCGTTTCATTTTATGTTTATTTTATGTTTTTGTTATTTTCTTTCATTAGCTTAAATCGAGTCTAGTCTTGGCTTAGCAACATTGTATAGTACATGTAATTGATCAAGATCTTTAACTCGCCACCAGTAAAATATCCTTTATCCAACAAAACCGTGTTTTCCTTTTCCCTACACCTAACGTTATAACCCATTTAAAAGCCCTCTTTGATAGTTTATCTTAGGTGCTTACGCCTAGTGGAGGAGGTTTTCGATCCTTTCCCAAGCCTATGGTAATCTATTTGCTATGACAGGTAGTGAGAGATATTATCCGTTTTCATTTATGAGATTTATTTTGATGACACTTGAGAGATGTGAGTATCTAAACACTACTTGTGAGGTGCTAGTATGTAATCTCCGTGCTTATTATGATTAAAGTGGAACGAATATTTGTTGTAATTACTTTTATGTTAGCATTAAATGACCCCTAACTTGTATTTTGATTAGAATAAAAGCGCATTTGCTTGAGGACAAGCAAATCTCAAGTGTAAGGGTATTTGATGAAGCGAAAAGTGTACCGCTTTTAAGGGGTCATTTAAGCCCTAAATCGTATTTATTTGATCAAATATTGCCCTAAATCGTTCCTTTTGTCATTTTAGGTACTTTTGAGAAGAAATCTGGAAAAGGAGGCATTTTGGACGTTTTTGGAGCATAAAAGTGAAGAAAACGACAAAGTCTCAAAATCGGCTAAAAGTTACCTTTGACGGCGTCAGGATTTACCCTGGACGGCGTCATGGCTTGGCAAGAAAAGGTGGATGTGAAATTTACTCATGATAAGCCAGTGAAAATTGCATGTGAATTCTGACGGCGTCACGCTTTAACCTGATCAAGGTCGTCACGGCTTAATTTAGAGAGGGACGGCGTCACGTTCAAGGTCTGACGGCGTCAAGCCTTGATAAGCCAGAACGGATTTTGGAGAGCTAAAGAGGGACGGCGTCAAGAAGGCCATCCGGGAACCCTAAAAGCGGCGAGGTGACGGCGTCACACTCCATAACGTGACGCCGTCAGATGTAAAAATCTATATATAGTTTTGCAATTCTTTGTCATTAGTGTGGAACTTAGTGTGGAATTTTTGGGAGAAAACCCTAAGACAATTTTAGCATCTTTTTCAAGGCTTTTTGCCTTGAGATCTTCCATGTTACATTGAAGATAAGTTATCAATTAATCATTCAATATGTCTATGTGTTGTTTGATTCTATCTTGTTCTTGTCTTTTGGTTAACATGTTAGGCTAGATTTATCTTGTGTTTGCTTAGATCTAATGAAACCTAGCTATTGATTATTGGTTATTAGTGTGTTATTAGTTGTATTGGATGATTGTTTATCTATGTTAGGCTTAAGAAAACTGGCTAACTTCGTATTCGGTAACTTGCTTGAACGTCTTAAGAAACATGAACCAAATGCGTACTAAAGGTTTTTATGGTTGTATTTAATGCATGAGCGAATTCTAGTGATCCCATGTTAGGAGCTTCCTAGCCGGCTCGACATAGGAGTGAAGTAGGAGTTCATAGAGTTGGGGAAGTACGTACGCCACCCCACGATTGGTATTAAGGAATACACCCGTCATCCACGCAACTAATACACACTAATCAACCGGTAAAAGATAGTTAGGGAGTAAGGAAATCTAAGTAAACACATTTCTCTACACATAAGTTTCCACCACATTTTCATTTTTGTTATTTTATTTTATTTGCATTCGTAGTAATTTGGGTTAGTTGATTAGCAACTAATTCCGCCCACTCTTTCAAACCCGAGATTTTACTTGCTTTCATAAAATTATAAAAACACAAAAAAGAATCTTCCTCAACCCTTAGACCTAATTAGAGTAGTTTTTCATACCTAACGAACACTATTCCCTGTGGAGAACGATCAATCCCCCGTACTTACCACTACACTATACTACATCGGTCAGGTACACTGCCTGGTGGGGTTGTAAGCCTCTTGAGATCCCTCGAGAGGTAAAACCTGTTGTAAGGTCGTAAAACCACGCATCAGACACTGTGACTACACGGTCCAAAAAACCAAGCCAGCTTAGACAAGATGCCAGCAATAGGTAATAAGTATGGAATATCGATTGCAAATGCACCTACCTTTTGCTTGCAACAACCATTTACTCTTTCATTATTTATGTATGCAACTTTGTCAGGTTTCGGTGTGCTCTGCTCAAGATCACGTGAATCCAAAAGGGAAGTAGAAGGCTGGACAAAAGGAACCTTGTTGTTACACTTCTTACGATGTCCCTTACACCTACACTTTGGCTCTGTTTCTTTAGCCCAAGGTGAATGTTAATGTTCGTTTCACTACGCTGTAGCATGCCGACATTTGCACTGACCCTTTTTATAACAGTGTGTGCAGACGTTTGGCACGGAACGGTGGTGTTGGAATTTCTAACAGGGAGTGTGCAGCGGCAAACATTTGATGAGCCTTCTGGAAGTGACCATATTGGAGGTGCCGCTCAAAACTTTGAAGGCATCGAAATAGTCGCCATCCCGTGCATCAGCTGACCCACAACAGGCGGTAACCGATCAATGGAAGGTACTATTTGGAATTCCAGAACAGGCGGTAAGCTTAAAAAACATCAATTTCAGATCAAAAGTTTAGAACTTCAAGCTTATATCATCTGATAATTTCGCCTAAAACATTAATGGTTATAATTACATCAACGTTTGGATAGTTGAAAGCTGCTACTATATGACAAGTTAGATAATAGACTTTTGTAATTTCAATCAGTGATATGTGCTCTAAAACTTTGAGATTTTACTTCAAAATCTGATTTTTCCCATTGAATAAGGTATTTTGAATAAGCAGTCAAGCAGTGCTTTTTTCAATAAGTTGTTTTCAATTACAAGCTTTGTAGTCCAGGAGTTTGTCTTTTCTTATTGTTAAACCAGCTAAGACCAAAATATCTCATAAGTTGTTTTGTAGTCCGAGAGTTTTTATCAATAAGATGTTTTCAATTAGCAACTTTTTACATATTTTCATCTAGCATGTCGGTATCTTCCTCTTTTCAATTCTGTTGCAACTACGCTATTTGACAACATTGGTATATTGCAGAATACAAAAAGGAACAGGCGACGGCACTGAAGGTCATGAAATTTTTGGCCTGCAAAAGGAGAGATCCGAGGGAAAGGTAAATTTGAAATCACATATATGCTTGATGATACCATTTCTTTTCAATGCAAGATGCCCAAATTTAGACTTAGTGGATTTGTTTGGATGATTTATTTTTCAAAACGAAGTTAGTTTGTAGTGTTAGCCATGAGTGATACTCACACTTTTTTTCAATGACTGTTGTTGTTATACATCTTCCATTGTGAAGTAGATCTATCACAAAGTCTTTTATATATTCAAAATATATAAACTTCCTAATTCATCGAGTAACAAAAGATGGTGCCCTGACTTTCTTAAATGCACAGGGTGTAATATATGCTTCTCATATGATATACTGTAACTGTTTTATTCAAAAAAAAAACTGATTATCTGCTTTAATGGACTGAACAGATTGTGGAGTCAAACAGGCAAGCCAGGGAAGACCATTCCCGAGTCACACTTACACCAGATGTTAGGGCCATTGTGCAAGGCCATTGTGCTGCTTAGAATAGGTTCGTCCACTGATGAATCACTGTTGCTATAACTTCGTTAGGATGTATTTTCATGTATTTAATTTTCTGTCATGTGTTGTTGCCAAAACATCTGAAAACAATTTGACGGAATAAACAGGCACGCCTGCAACGCGGCGACCATCGCCAATCTTGTAATTACAATAATCTTTGAAAACCAGCATATATCAGATTAGCATACTTCGAAAACCAATATACACTTGCAAAAAACCGGGTACACTTCTAGAACCAATATACACTTCCAAAAAAAATATCATACCTCTACCCATGGTCTGATGTCTAGTAACTTCTCAGTGATAACTGGATCTTGTATACTCTTTCGACCTCTAAGTTCTTCTGGGCTAGGAACTTCAGAAGTTTTACTTAGCTTCTCGACATAGAGTGGCCTAAGAACATTTTCAAACCTCCTCTTCTTTGTTACGCATTGCTCTAGAGCCCTTTTCATGGAAGGTGAATTCAGTTTCTCAATAAGTTTCCTTCTATTTTCAACTTCAATGCTCATTTTCAGACTCTTTTCCCTCTGCTCTTCCTCATCCTCTTGCTTTTCAGCTTTCTCAAGATTTTCTTTTGAGACGTTGTGCAATCCATCTACCTTGTTATCCACATCAACAGCCAGCGAATCAAACAACTTGAAAAAATCATTGTCTTCACTACAATACTCATCAGCAAGATCTATAACCTGTGAATGATATGAAAAAAAAAAGTTACCAAACTTTTATTAGCGCAAGTTATTAATTATGTCAGAACCGAAATAAGAACAACATCATCATGTAAAAACCTGCATACCAAAGTGGTTGTGTTAACTTTGTCTAGCTGTTCTGATTTGCATGTAAAAACCTGCATACCAAAGTGTTTAACACTTATTAGTAGAACTTTATAATTAAAGATATACTCACATGAATACAATGATAAATTACCTTTTCATCGTTATCTCTGTTTACTTTGGCTCTGTCACTTGTTATAACCTGCAGAATAAAGTATTTCGAAACAAAATTCGCCTATTAGCATACCACATGGTAAGTTTTTCATAACAAAGTAACTTGGTCAACAATTGCAAAAGGTAAAATACTAACTTGAATAATAGTCTCAAGTTTGAAAGTGCGGGCTTCCAAATCCTTAACCCGTTCCTCAAGAGAAACAACTTCCACCGCTTTACCCTTTCTATCCACTGAACAACCCTCTCGAATGCTTTTATGCCTAGCCCTTTTTGCAGCCACTTTCTGAAAATATTCATTCCATGGTCCCCCTTTTGCAACAGGCGGTGCTCTAGGGGTATACCACTTAAAAAATCCCAGCTTCGTGTATACCATTTAGCTTCAGCCTCAAATTTTGTTGGGGTAACAATCAAGTTTGGTTTCGAGTCATAGGAAAAATATAGAAGTTATTTGGTATATCAAATTGTTTATATGTCAAGTTGACCAATCAATTTAAATATATATATATATATATATATATATATATATATTTACCTTGGCAAAAAGCTGGTCGAAATAATCAATTTTTCTAAATGATGTGTGTTTCTAAATGATGTGTGTTTCGACCATGCAAGTGCTCTTGGGATCACCCCTGGAGCCTTGTTCCACCAATGTTCACTTTTATCAGTAGTCTCTATGATCCATATCTACAAAAAGTTAAGAAAACGAATATAAGTTACCACGACCAGAAACATATATGATGGATTTTTTTTAATTTTTTTTTATTATTTTTTTATTTTTTTAGAACGGCTTGTTATATATGGTAAATGATAGAATTTAGTCATGGAATATTGTCAAATGCCCATTCTGTTAATTTCATCATATTCTTTTTAACATTTTCTTACCGCCAAAATGGTATTTGAAAAGTTTTAATAGTTTTGAACGGGGAATGAACGGGGAAGGGTTTTCTTAGGTTTTAGGTATGTTTGATTCATTTTAGGTCACACAGAACTTTAATCTTTCATTGAATAACAAAAAAACCGTCTTTTTCCTAGCAAGGAGTTTTAAATAAGCAGTACCAATAAAACAGTGAAGCAAAGTCTCATAAGTAAGCACTTGTAACCTTAATAAGTACTAACCAGTAAACAGACTTCAAAATTTTAAATTTTTTAAAAATGAACAAAATGAAAAAGAATGTTAACAAAGTTTGTTAGTATTAACCTTGAAAGCAGCAACGAATCCATTCAACCTATAGATAGGAAGATCGTTGGATTCTTTATGACCCTTTCTTTGACGGTAATCCGGTATATGCTTTGAAGAGACATTTCTAATTGAATCATAAAGCTGCCTCCATACATGCTCCCCCCATGGAAATGCATTCCATTCATCAAGATCCTCCTCCATCCTCAGAAAAATATCATCAATGATAGACCCTAAGTCTTTACCTATGAATATAACCTCAAGTGTTAGCAAGAGGCAAACACGGATAGCATCCTCATCAGACAGTTTTATAAACACCTCTTCATCTTCAATAACTGATAATAGATCAATTAATTTCACATGCTGCCCAACCTTGTGCGGGAAAACACGGTCACGAAAAGAGATATGACCACTCCGCCATTTCCTAAAACTGACAACACCAAATCTAAACCCAGTAATCAGGCAGAATTCCTGTCGACCAAAATGAAGACTGTGTCCATTCAAATAGTATACAAGCGGAAGATCATAGTTATCATCTTTTTGGTGGAATTGTTTCTGAAGCATGTAATGAACAAGCCCTTCTTCATTATCCACATAGGTCAGATCAAGCCATGGTCCAAAACATGTGGCATTAAACATGGTACGGCATGGCTAGTCTAATCGATCCTTCATAAGTACAAAGTAATGCAATTTGCTTTTCACGATAACTCTAGCATCGTACGCCTAAAATAAATAACAGATTGAAAACATTAAAACAAACAAGACATACGACATCTAAACTACAAGTATCTATATTAACATAGTGGCTAAAATTCTATTACATAACACTAAGATAAGGCATAAAAGAAATAATAAACAAGTCGCAGCCTATTCAAATTTAACTGTGTTGTAGTTTGAAGGAGATGAGTACCAATGGACTAAGCTCGTTATGCTCACTGAGCCTTATCTATGTATTAAGCAAAGTACTAAAACCTAGCATTAAACGCGTTAATAAGCTCCTTATACTTAACAATTTCACATTCAATTCAGCAAGTTACAGTAAACTAAACTCATTAAGCTCACGAGCCTTATCAATGAATTAAGCAATGTGCTAAAACCTAGTTTAAACTCATTAATTAGCTCCTTATTACCTAGCATACTTCCTATTATAATTAACTAAACAAATGAGCTAAAAACCAAAACATTTACAATAAAACCTAAGATGTGTACTAACACCTAATTAGCTTGAAGCAATCCCAACAAAACAATGAAAAATGAAATAAGCACTTAATAAATAAGCAATAAGCACTTACTAAAAAGCACTTTAACATAAGTTGCATACAAAAAATATGTTTTGACTAAGAGTATCAACAATCATTTTTTGCTTAGTGGCTAACAATGAAGCAACAAAAATAAGCATTTACAATAAAAGGATTGCTAAAAAGCAACAAAAATAAACAATGAAATAAGGATTGCCAGAAAACATGAACAATATCAAAAAAAAAAAAAAAAAAAAAAAACAATGAAAACCTTAAAAAGCAGTATGGAACAAAAATAAATCAAAGCCCTAATAAGCACTTAAAAAACTTACCATTTCGTTTTTTTGGGTTTGTGTTCTGGATCAAAGGTTTAGAATGTGTGATGGATCATACACATTCATGTACTTGTCGTAAATGTAGATATCTACGTGTGTTGTTCGATCTATCACTGTGTGTTGTGTGTGTGTTTTTTGAAACGGTAATAAGTTATTAAACCAAAAAAAATTAAGGTACAATCAAAAGATATTGTAAGGATCTTTTACATTTCCAAAGTAAAAAGTAAGCCCCCGGCCGAGCACCGTCAGTCGAGCACCGTCGGTTAAGCATTGACTTTTAATAAAAAAAAAAACAAATTAGTAAATAGTAAAATAGATTGTATAAAGATTTGGTGGGATACTTAGTAGGCCAAGGATGTACCAGAAAAAGGTACAATAGAATGACACGTGTCACAAAATTAATGGAGTCGTGCAGTTGATCAGTTGAGCATGACGAAAATGGGAAAAGGGTGTTAAAAGTGTCTGGAAAGTGGATCAACCTTGGATTTTTCTACCTTTTTGGTAATTTTCTCATAAAAAATGGACATAAAAAATTACGAATTGCTTAATATGGACCTCATTGATTGATCAAAGAATAGGGGAAGAAAGAGCTAAAAAGGAAGAAGAGGCCAATCTTGTGCTCATTAAACAAATTCAAGAGTGGGATAATGAAAGAGCACAAAGTGATGCTGATTGGGAGTTAGTTCAAAAGCTGATGCATGAAGAACAAGCACAACTTACTATTGAAGAAAGATCTAAGTTGCTGGCTGATGAACTCTAATAAGTACATTTTATTACCGTCATTTATCCTATTTATTTGACTTGTTTTATTATATTATCTGTGAGAATTGATACTTAATCGTTTACTTTTGTAATTCTCAGGTAAAAACAAGTATTTGGTGAAACTTGGCGATTTTGGACTAATTATGGAGCAAAACAAGCAAGAAGTTAAGAGTCTACTGAAATGTACAAGATCAAGATTATTCTGCTCCAGATACGCCACATCTTACTTATTACATACGGCGCATGATCAAGATTTCACAAGATACGATCCAAGATACAAGAGGATATGCGCCGCATCTATAAATGGAGTTACGCCGCATCTTATGGCGGTGTACGAATATTCCTGAATATATTAATCTTGGACCCACGCGAAGTTAAGTCAATGAGCCGCATCTACTTATTAGATGCGCCGCATCTTACCTCAGACAGAAACTATAAATACCCCAAAGTCAGACGACTTTAAGAGACTTTTGGTACGTACGATATTCAAAGGACAGAAGCCCTAGGCCGAATTCAGTCGAAGTAGCAGCACAAGACACACCTTGAACAAAGATACGAGAGCTGTAAGAAGGTCCTGCATGTATTCAATTCATTAAGTAGTTTTGTTTTATTGTATTAGTACACTTTAATTGATCAGGATTGATGGGCTTGTGTTATGTTATCATTCACTTCAACTCCCCTTAAAATTGCTTTCCCATTAATTAAAGTTTATATGTTGATGTCTTTGGTGACTTTTATTAGTGCATTGATAACCTCTGTGTCTAGTTGAGCATTGCTTGGGTCGCCATGCCCCTTCCTCGCCTATTTATTAGATCGCCTATGCATTCTATCGTCTGTAGAAAAGTAGGAAGAAAGATAAATGGGATAGTCATAAGTAATCATTAAGGGTTTACTCGCCGATAAGATTAGAACCAACGAGAAAGGACTTAATCTCGGTGCGTTGCATCGAACTATACACTTCATATAAAACTAGCAATAAAACAAGTGACAAGCTACTTAACTATCAGGACAGGTCTTCTTATTGTCTCGAGTATTTATCTGTGTACGTGTGTGCTATTCGCTGATTCATGCCTATTAGTTAGTTTATTATTTAATTGCAACCAAACCGTGCCAGTCTCTCAGGCTGAAACCCCCTTGCGTTAAATTAGGTTGTATAGCTAACTTAAGATATTAAAATACTGGTTAGAATAACTAGATAATACGTTCCACTCTTAGTGATCGACACTCTACTTACCATTATATACATACTGACCGGGTACACTGCTCGTTAAAGTGTGTGTGTTATTGATAAGTCGGCTAAATATAAATATAAAACTTGAATACTGCTAAAACCACAACGACATACCGTGGGTATAAATTAGAGCACTTGCACGCACACATCAAGTTTTTGGCGCCGTTGCCGGGGAGTGAATTGTTATTATCTGTTAATTTGATTAGTATTTTAATTAGGTTTTTAATTTTTAATCTAACTGCTAACTGTGTTATATATTAGTTAATTTGCATTCATTGTATTATTTTGCATATTTTCTGTTTTTGAGTGTTTTTATTTTTGTTTGTTTTCGTTTGTTTTTATTTGTTTTTATTTTTCGTATTTTCTGTGTTCTGCTATCGTTGTACTGAGCTTATTCAAACGATACGGCGCATCTATTTTCATAGATACGGCGTATTGCGTTTAATTCTTATAAAATACAACGCGTTTAATTAATTCGATACGACGCATCATTCCCCAAGATACGGCGTATCTGTTTTTAATAAGAAATTTTTTTCAAGCAATAACGCGATACGACGCATCTGCCTTAGCAGATACGGCGTATCTATTATTTTAATTAAAAACGGTTTTCGAATTATTAAACAGATACGACGCATCGATCTTCGTCGATACGGCGTATCTTCTGAATCAAAAATCTTATATTTTGAAACGTAACGAAAATACGGCGCATTAACGTTTGTTAATACGACGCATTTAATTTTAATAAGTATATCGATTTTTGATAATTAAACTGATACGGCGCATTCTACTTTATAAGCGGCGTATCTATTTTCTGAATAAAAGTCTGATTAAATTTTAACGATTATAAGATACGGCGTATCCAACTTTTTGGATACGGCGCATCGTCAGCAGATATCAGTAACTTTAATTTTTCGTATTCCGTTTTCGTTGTTAATTCTCTGATATATTACTTTCTTGAGCATACCCTACTGATGTTTTTTTGTTGATTTCATGAAGTGCATGACCAGGAGTTCTACGAAGAACTTGATTCAACCTTTCGAAGATCCTGAACGAGTCTTTCATTCACTTAAAAGGCTTTTCAACACAAAAAGCTTTGATATCTCAAGTTCATTCTAGTTTGATTATTTTTCTGTAGAAAAAGAGGAAGAAGAAACGGAAACAATGGGCGAAAACACAACTATGGAGGAATACATGAACAAAACCCGTGCTGATTATACTTCAGGAGTTGCTAGACCAAAATTTGATGATAAGTCAAAGTTTGAATTGAAGGGTCAGTTTCTCAAAGAGCTAAGAGAAAATGCTTTCAGTGGATCGGAACATGAGGATGCTAATGAGCATGTTGAAAAGGTCCTCGAGATTGCGGATTTGTTTACTTCAGAAGGAGTCACTGACGATCAACTCATGCTAAGAATCTTTCCACTCTCGCTAAAAGGAGCTACTAACAAGTGGCTAAGGAATGAACCTGCTAGTTCAATCACTACATGGGAAGATTTGAAGAGCAAATTCCTGAAGAGATATTGTCCACCTGCTAAGACTGCTAAAAAGATGGAGGCTATCAACAGTTTCAAGCAAGAGCCTGATGAAACTCTTTATCAAGCTTGGGAACGATTTAAAGATTTACTGGTAAAATGTCCTCAACACTATCTAACCCCTATGCAGGAGATAATATTGTTTTATCAAGGATTGGACGTGCCTACTAGACAAATCTTGGACGCTAAGGGAGCTGTGCCTCAAATGAGTGCAGCCAATGCTAGGAAAGCGATCCAAGAAGCTGCTGATCATTCTCAAAAATGGCACGATGGGACCTCTGCTAGATCTAAGAGCAGCACTAATTTTGACGGGTTTGCTGCTATTCAAGCTCAATTGGATAAAATTAGTAGAGAGATGAAGAAGCGTGATGAAAAAGTGTATGCTGCCCAAGTTGGATGTGAAAAGTGCGAAGGACCTCACTACACTAAAGATTGCCCGAATAAGAATGAAAGTGAGACGTTTGAAGAAGCATATTACACCCAATTTGGACAACCATTCCGACCTTCAGGAAGATTTAGGGAAGCCACCCCGGGATTCTATCCAAAGAACAACTTTAATCCCGCTTATCAAGAAAGGAGGCAGACTTTAGATGACACTCTAAAGCAAATTATGGCCGATGCTGCTAAAAGACATGAAGATAATACTGCTATGATCAAAGAAATCCAAGCTTCAACGGACACTACTACAAGAAATCAAGGAGCTTCGATCAAAGCATTGGAACAACAAATTGGTCAAATGAGCAAAGTTCTTCAAGAAAGGGGATATGGAAGTTTACCTAGCTCAACTAAAACCAACCCAAGAGATCATGTCAAGGCCATAAGCACCACTGAAGAAGTCACTCCTAACATTCCTTTTCCTAGAAGACTGATGAATGGTAATGATGGTGCAAGACCCGAATTTTTCTTTAATTCTTCAATCAGTTTAAGGAGACTACTCAAAGAGAAGACAAAGATTGAAGAGGAGATCAAGGCTACAATGAAAGAAGAGAGCTCTGCAACCGACTTACATGCCTTGCCTCATAAAGAAAAGGACCCAGGAAGTTTTACTTTACCTTGTTCAATTAATAATATATCTTTCAATAATGTGTTAGCTGACTTAGGAGCTAGCGTTAGTGTAATGCCCCTTAAGACATTCACTACCCTAGGACTAGGAAAATTAGCACCAACTAAGTTACTTATTGAATTGGCTGACAAAACGGTAAAACGACCTGAAGGGATTGCTAATAATGTGCTAGTTAAGATTGAGAAGTTTATTTTCCCTGTAGACTTTGTTATATTAGATATGCCCGAGGATGCTAAGATTCCTTTAATCCTTGGAAGACCTTTCTTGTCTACCGCCCGAGCTAAGATTGATGTGTTTAAAAGAAAAATCTCATTAAGGGTAGGGAATAATAAACTAGTCTATAAGTGCCAAGATCCTGTTAAAAGCATAATTAGAGGCGTCTATGTGCTAGGATTAAGAGAGCGTATGGACCTCAATCTTGAAGCTAGGGTCATGGGAGAAACATTGATTCAAAACAACTCAACTAATCCTAATCATGAGAACTTTGAGGAATTTATTGACCTTAATGTACCTACCGAACTTAGACGCAATATTGTTAATGATTCTGATGATGAGTGGTATGATTGCGTAGTAATTAACAAACGTAGGATAATAGTTGAGAAAACGAATTTGAATAATGATGTGTTTATTGAACTACCACCCCACCTTACTTATTTATGCCTATATGATAATAAGAATTTCCCGTCTATCATTTTGGCATCTCTGCCCATAAGGGACAGAACTTTGTTTATACAGATATTAAAGAATAATGGCGTGGAAATTAAGGACGAGCAAGGAGTGTTCAATATTACTGAATTGGCAATGAGGGAGCGCGATGTTTCCGACTCCTTCAATGATCGATATTAATGAGCTGAACGTGAGTCTAACTTGAAGACTCTGGAATAAAGACAAGTGCTGACCGGGAGACAACCCGAAAAACTTTTACTATTATGTTCTGTGTCGAGTCAGTCAGGCCCGCAGAGGATACGGCGCATCTCAATCCTAAGATGCGACGCATCTCCTGCAATGGTCATAACTTACTTTATTTTTCCGCATTTTTATATTTTAACTTTAAGAACTTTTTATCAGTTTATTTTAAATGCGGCGCATCCCTGGTTAAGGATGCGACGCATCTTCTATTCTGATCCGTATTTATTCCAGGCTCGATACGGCGTATCTTCTTCCATAAGATACGGCGCATCGACTGACCTGATGATTTTCAGTTTTAATTTTTATGTTTTATTTTTCCTAACTACTAATGTATTATGCAAGTTTGAACTTTCTTAACTTAGGTGTGTTTAAAGTCTTGATGGTATTATAGATTCCTGCATTTCCTGTGGATACATTGATTATGAAGCTTATACGTTCTCATCCACAAGAAAGATGATTTTTGCTCTTATACAAATGGAGGATCATACCGAGCAAATCTCAGGGGAGTTTTTCTGTTCTAATTCTTTTATTTTCCAGTTTTTAACCTTTGATACAAACAACGAGGACGTTGTTTAACTTAAGTGGGGGGATTGGAGAATTAGAACACTTACTTGTCCTAAACTTTTCAAAAATTATGCTTAAAATGTGCTTAATATATCAAAATTAAAAATTTTTTTTTGCATGTTTTTGTTTAAGATCTAAGTTGCATAGCTGCACACATGACGTTATTTTCAAAAATTGTGATTTTTCAAAAATTCACAAATCTATGAGTGTGCCGGTGACTTGTAAACTTTAGAACTTGGCTTGTATACTATTCGAGACCACCATAATAAGTATTATTTTATATAATTGGAATGACTTGTCTAAATTGGTAAAATTCTAGGATTACACCCAAATAGCCTTTATATGTTATGTGATATTAACTAACTACACTGGTTAGTTAACCCCCGTATAAACCCTTTTGTTACTCTCATTTTTAGAGTAAGATACCCCTAGAAAAACACTCAGAGCCATTCCTTTCGTTTCTTACACCTTTGTTAAAATGTTTCGTTACACCCTTACACCTTAGCCTACCCTGTAGATTAAAATCCGTGGTTGGTTAATTGCTTTAGGCAAAGTGTGTTTCCTTACATTACCTGTGTTCGCGTGCGTAATTCATTATCTATGGTTAGGTCGGGAAATTGCACAATGCAATTGGAGTGAAAGTAAATATTGTATATCTTTGAGTTTATTTTTTTCGTGTGTTTACTACTTTCACTATTACCGTTATTTCTGAAGTCATGAAAAGTATGGAAAAATTATCCAGAATTATCATTATAGTGATGTGGTGAAATTTTACACATCTTTGTTTATGTTGAAAAAAAAAAAATATATATATATATATATATATATATATATATATATATATATAGAAAAGAAAAAGAAAAAGGAAAAGTTGGATGTTTGATTTTTACCAACTTATGTAAAGTTTTGTATTAAGTGGTCGATATCACCACTAGTTGTTATATATTATATCTATGGATTGAATGGGAGTTGGCAGTTATGGGAACGCCAACTAAAGGATATTCTTTGATTAAGATCTTGTTGAGTATAATTCGTGTCTACCTAAAGCGTGTGTTTCAAGTGTTAAAGCGTGAGTTATTCAATGATATGAGTCTTATTCATGGGATGGTTGGGATAGTGATTAACCACACTTAGGATTTTAATTTATTTGTTTCGTTTATTTTTCATTTTACACCAATTTGTATCCCAAATATTATCCATACCCTATATTGTTCTTTATCAAAACCTTTGATTTATTGAGATTAGGGATTTGAGCAATCTTAAGTATCGTAGTCGTGGATTCGGCTATGTATTTATGATTTTGTCGCCCTTTTTGATATAATATTATTGGTGAAGATTACTTGGTCCTATCTTTAGCCTATTCGAGTTAAGGATTTGAGCAATTGCAAGTATCGTGTTTGTGGATTCGATCATGTATTTGTGATTTTGTCGCCTTTTCTGGAATTTGAGATCGATAGAGATTAAGGAGAATGATTAACCCTTAAACCTATAAACCCTTTTTACCGCTTTAGACTTGTTATTCCTTGACTTTAGTGGGGGAGATGTGTATACTTGCCAAGCTTATGATAGAATATTCGTCACGACTGGACAGTTAAACGATTAGATTTGCTTCTATCGAAATATTTTATTTTACTTCTAATTCGTTAAGTGTTTGGTTGTGTGATTATGACAAAAATGAATACATGCTTAAATATAAAAATAAATCCTAATATCTTTTAGGATACATTTTCATAAGATTAATTCTAAGGTTTACTTGGGGACAAGTAAAGTTCAAGTGGGGGGATATTTGATGAACTCAAATAAGTATATTTTATTACCGTCATTTATCCTATTTATTTGACTTGTTTTATTATATTATCTGTGAGAATTGATACTTAATCGTTTACTTTTGTAATTCTCAGGTAAAAACAAGTATTTGGTGAAACTTGACGATTTTGGACTAATTATGGCGCAAAACAAGCAAGAAGTTAAGAGTCTACTGAAATGTACAAGATCAAGACTATTCTGCTCCAGATACGCCGCATCTTACTTATTACATACGGCGCATCACTATCAAGATTTCACAAGATACGATCCAAGATACAAGAGGACATGCGCCGCATCTATAAATGGAGTTACGCCGCATCTTATGGCGGTGTACGAATATTCCTGAATATATTAATCTTGGACCCACGCGAAGTTAAGTCAATGCGCCGCATCTACTTATTAGATGCGCCGCATCTTACCTCAGACAAAAACTATAAATACCCCAAAGTCAGACGACTTTAAGAGACTTTTGGTACGTACGATATTCGAAGGACAGAAGCCCTAGGCCGAATTCAGTCGAAGTAGCAGCACAAGACACACCTTAAACAAAGATACGAGAGCTGTAAGAAGGTCCTGCATGTATTCAATTCATTAAGTAGTTTTGTTTTATTGTATTAGTACACTTTAATTGATCAGGATTGTTGGGCTTGTGTTATGTTATCATTCACTTCAACTCCCCTTAAAATTGCTTTCCCATTAATTAAAGTTTATATGTTGATGTCTTTGGTGACTTTTATTAGTGCATTGATAACCTCTGTGTCTAGCTGAGCATTGCTTGGGTCGCCATGCCCCTTCCTCGCCTATTTATTAGATCGCCTATGCATTCTATCGTCTGTAGAAAAGTAGGAAGAAAGATAAATGGGATAGTCATAAGTAATCATTAAGGGTTTACTCACCGATAAAATTAGAACCAACGAGAAAGGACTTAATCTCGGTGCGTTGCATCGAACTATACACTTCATATAAAACTAGCAATAAAACAAGTGACAAGCTACTTAACTATCAGGACAGGTCTTCTTATTGTCTCGAGTATTTATCTGTATACGTGTGTGCTATTCGCTGATTCGTGCCTATTAGTTAGTTTATTATTTAATTGCAACCAAACCGTGCCAGTCTCTCAGGCTGAAACCCCCTTGCGTTAAATTAGGTTGTATAGCTAACTTAAGATATTAAAATACTTATTAGAATAACTAGATAATACGTTCCACTCTTAGTGATCGACACTCTACTTACCATTATATACATACTGACCGGGTATACTGCTCGTTAAAGTGTGTGTGTTATTGATAAGTCGGCTAAATATAAATTTAAAACTTGAATACTGCTAAAACCACAATGACATACCGTGGGTATAAATTAGAGCACTCGCACGCACGCATCACTGGCTGAATTTGTTGAGAAAAGAAGAAAATTCTATGCAGCCCAAAGAGCACAAGCAAAGAGAAACAGACCACCCACCAGAACTCAAAGATGGAAATTCATGTGTGACTATCTCAGGAATATGGACAAATGAAAGCTCAAAGATTTAAACCATTTTGATGATGGTAAAATTGCAGAGTTATATGAGATAGCCAAAAGAAAACCAGATAGGTTTGTGCCATATGGAAACTGAAGTGATGGGGAGTAGTGTTAAGAGAGCAGGTGAAGAGCTAGAGTCTGAAAGCAGTAAGAAACAAAAACTTGATGAGCAAATAGAGCAAGAGCAAGAGCAAGAGCAAACAGACCAAGAAGATGCTGAAAAAGAAAAAGCTGAACTGCAACAATTGATAGTCATTGCTTCAGATGATGAAGAGGAAATAGTTGATGTTGTTCCTTTGAAGACAAAAGTACCTATCATTGATTGAGATGAATTATTGTTATACGTTATCTAGAGCATGCTACAATTATTATTGTTTTACGTTTTTATTACTATTTTCTGGAAAGTAGGTTTGTACAACATGAGGTCTCTTTATTGGTTTAACTTTTCCCATCCCATCTTGGCCTTATCCAAAAATCCAATATGCATTGAATAATTCATGGTTAATTATTGGCCTATCTTTTAATACTAGTCACACCCCCATGCATTAAAAAAAAATAATGTATCCTTATTATTTTTTGTTAGTAATTACAAATAAAATAAAAATTTTCTAGATGTTATGTCATACACAAGTGGGAGTTTGTTGGATTAGTGTGTACGTCATAAAACAAAACTATACTACCGCTTACACACGAGCCGGTAGGAGCACACTATTAGCATGATCATCATGCTTGTTATTTTCTAGATGTTATGTCATACACAAGTTGGAGTTTGTTGGATTAGTGTGTACGTCATAACATAAAACTATACTACCGCTTACACACGAGCCTACGGGGTCACACACAATGAACATTTAGATATCCGAATATATGTATATTGTATACATATATATAATCATCAAAATATTTAATTAATAAATAGTTTATTAATTAATCAATGAATAGTGGGTTAGTTAGGTATATGCCTATTATTATTTTGAGTGGGTTAGGAATGTATTATCATGGAATATAAGCATGGACTTTTAGCTAGACTTATGGTGCTCCTAAATTTTCCACTCGTTCATAATGCCAAAGAGAAAAAGTATGATATGAATGGATTGACTAGCCACCTTGACTTTTGACTTTTGACTTTCTCTTTACCTACAAATGCTTCATTTAAATCTGATGGACTTTTTCAAATAACAACCTGCGGTTTTCATAAGTTAAATATATAAAGAGATAATATTTGAAATTCAAGTGGGTTTTATTTTATCAATTGGACTTTCACTATAATTATATACTTGATAATCATTGTTCTAAAATCTAATAATAAGTCATGTATTATTTTCAACTTGTTCAATTATTTTACATTGAAATGTGTAAATAGATAACTTATGATTGTACATTTCACAACTTTATAATCCATCTTTCTTGAACATATATCCGTGGGGTTCGTACATATGGACCCCATTGTACGAGCAGTTATGGGATGCAATAAAACTATGTTGGGAAGCGCACTTTGTCGCGGAGAAGGATCCTAAAAAAGTTCCTCCAAAGTATTCATTGATGGGCTTCACGTGTGCCTTTAAGGTATGTCATATGTTAATTTGTAAGCTTTATGTTACGTGTAACGTTAATGAATTTAAACGTGTATTTATTTTTTCTAGACGTGGATACTGGAGGCATTTCGAGAAGGGGCTCTTATTTATTTTGGACATCAAACTGGTTACCCTAGATCAGTTGCTTGGCATTTTAGAAAGAGGTTTTTAAGAAAACACATCGAGAACTTCTTCGATACGGATGTGAGTTCTTATAAATTATTTACTGTAGTTTTTTGTACACATTTAAAATATGTATGGGATTATGTATTTAATTTCGTTGTTATTTTAAAGGTCAATCGACATAGTCCGAGGCTAACACCAAATGACGTTGAGGCCAAATCGGAGTAGTGGCGTTTAAGCAAATCATTTTTAAATGGTCATAATACCGTACCACCAGTTATACCGCTGCCTAAAAACCAACATAGCCGCGACGATAATTTGTGGAAGGAACACGATGATTTGTTAAAGGAACATGATAAGAAGATCAATTATATTTATGAGGTAAATTGGTTACGTTAAATTAAATAAGGTTGTATATAAAGATGAATTAACATTTGTCAATAATTTTGTTTAAAAATTTAATGCAGGCATTTCGAGCTGGGACTAAACCGTCATTACCAAAAGGACCGGCCTTTGATGGTGAACCAAGTCGTTTACGTGATACCATGGTCCTTGACCATAATACGGGTAATTAATCTTTAAAAGGGTTGGGTCTAAATTGTCGGGACGGACACCAAAACCAAAGACCATTTTTGGTGAATCAGGTTGAAGTAACAAAATAGGGACCAATATTCCTACAGATTTTTTTATTGATGGGTTCCAAAGAAAAACCGCCATATTAGAACCATATGAAAAGCACCAGACACCTTCAGAAGTAGCAATTGGTGTAAGAGTTCGAAGATTAAAAGGTGTATCTAGATGTGTGAAGGCTAAGTTATCATTTACTGAAAACATAAAACCTACAGTACTGTTGGGAACACATTTAATAGTATCAAGTATCGGTCATAGATTATGTAATAGGTTGCTTTATTATTTAGGCATTTATGTTAGTTATTAAGGTTCGGCCTATGTAGAAGGCCCATGGGCCATGGCTTTTTATTTATTCTTACATTAGGGCAATGCCCCTACCTTATTGTAAAACTATAAATACCCCCTCCCTTGATGGGAGAGGGTGTTGGTTCATGTTATAATACATTTCATTATTCATAAACATGTCCTTTCCATTCTTTCTCTCTCTAACTTTCTCTCTCTAGATCTAGTAGCTTATGTTGATAGATTTGTGACCTAACAAGTGGTATCAATCGCCAAGGGGTAGATTAGGTTGTTTTAGATTAGATTTAGTAGAAAATTTGGAGATTTACACATTCTGACCTTCGAGTAAGAAGGAATTCTTCGAGTAAGAGTTGAAGATCTTCGAGTAAGAATTGAAGATCTTCGAGTAAGAAGACTTTCTTCAACTTAGTCCTTCGAGTAAGCCTAAGTTCTTCTAGTAAGAGTTGAAGTTCTTCGAGTTAGAAGAGTTCCTTCAACTTAGTCTTCTAGTAAGCATTAATTCTTCGAGTAACACTTCGAGTTAGAAGTGCATCCTTCGAGTAAGAAGAATTCTTCGAGCAACACTCTTCGAGTTAAAAGATTACTCTTAAGTTCTGTGTATACTTTCCGAGTTAGGAAATCATAACTTCTTCATTTATAATCCTTCTACTAAGGGATTATATACTTGGTGAAATCTCATTCTTCGAGCAAGGATCCTTCGAGCAAGGGTTTCTTCGAGCAAGCAAAGTTCTTCGAGTAAGGTTTCGAGTAACAAAGTTTTGGTGATATTTTCTGAGTTAAGAAATCAGAACTTATAAGGATTTAATTTCTTCAAGTAAGGGAACATATACTTCTTCTTACTTCATTCTTCGAGTAAGGAATTAAAACCTTTGTGTAACAATCTTTCGAGTAAGGGCTTCGAGTAAGGATTTCTTCTAGTAAGGACTCAATTCTTCAACTAAGGATTTTTCTTCAAATCTTCTACTTAGAGATCTTAACTACAACAACAACCGTCTTTATCCTAAAAAGATCCATCATCCACAAGTTACTTCTTCAGAATGTCTCAACCACCGAACTACAATTACTTCTACAATCAACAACAGCAGTATCGTCAGCAACAATTTTATCCTCAACAACCACAATATCCACAACAAAAAATCTTCATGCAACAACATCAATTTCTCCCACAACAACAATTCCCTCAACAACAACCATATCAACAACAACCAATGCAGTCCTACCCACTTCCAGCAAAACAACCACAATGGTTTAATCAGATGTGTGAAGTAATAAGTAGTCAACAATCAAGACACGAGGCTGGATCACTAGACACACCTCCTATGCTCATTCCGGGTAACTATGTGCAATGGGCAAGTCGATTCTTACCGTTCATCGAACTCAAGAAACCGCATGGCAAATACATGAAAAAGGCTATCATTAAAGGACCATTCCAAATGCCAACTACAACGGTTCCTAGAGATCGAAATGCTATTCCTCCAAGAGAAGCAACTGTGACCCCTATTCCTGATGCTCAGCTTACTGCAGAACAAATACTTCACAAGGAAGCAAATGAGCTTGCAATGTCCTACATTCTTCAGAGAATTCCTAATCCAATCTTCCGAAGTATTGATGCTCAGAAAACTGCAAAGGACATGTGGGAACACGTTCATCTCCTCATGGAAGGTACAGAATTGAACCAAGAAGATATGGAATCAAAACTCTACCTTGAATACAAAATGTTCATGATTGAAGCTGGAGAATCATTAGAGTCTTATTACCATACGTTCACGAATATTATAAATGACTTGGACAAACACAACATTATTCTACCCAGGATTGTAGTAAACACAAAGTTCCTCAGTTGTCTTGGACCAAATTGGCATAAATATGTCACCTTTGTTCGACAAGCAAAAAATCTACACAATGCATCGTATGGATTGTTGTATGATTATTTGAAGCATCATCAGTCAGAGGTTGATAAAGATCGAGCTGCTCGTGGTAGTTATTCAGTCAGAGGTTGACAAAGATCGAGCTGCTCGTGGTAGTTATTCACCGTCAACAACACCAAACTCACTTGCACATATAACTCAATCTCATTTTGCTCCACCGTCACAACAAAACCATGCTTTTGTCCAACCACAACATCACGTTGCTTATCCTCAACAAACCTCATCGAATCAACTCATTCCATATGAATCAACACCGCAATCAACTGACAATCAACTTGTTCCATATGAAAACACGGATACCATGCTTTACTCCAATGCAAACGGTGATGAAGATGATGCATTCAATTCATTGAATGAAGGATTTGCATTAATTGCTCGTGCTTTCAGCAAGTTCTCCAACAAATCCAACAATCGTCTTCGCACTTCATCCAATACAAGAAATCAAGTTGTGGTACAAGATGGAAGAGTTGAAATTCAGAATCGAGCGTATGGAAGAAATGGATCGGGTGGTTACATGGGAAACTCGGGAACTGGACTAAGGTTTAATGCAGCAAGTGGCAGTAGAAACAATGCTGGTACTCTACAGAGAAGGGCTGAGATTGTTGAAACCGGGAATCAAGGGATTGGAAATACAATGGTCAGATGTTACAACTGCAATGGGAAAGGTCACCTAGCAAATGCATGCCCCAAACCAAGAACAAGAGGCAGTGAGTATCACAAACAGGTACTACTTCTTGCTCTTAAGGATGAATCTGGGGGAACTCTTACTGAGAAGGAAAACAACTTCATGGCCAATGCTTATTCTGATGATGATATGGAAGACTTGGAAGCCAATGCAGCCATGATGTTGATGGCCAACATGCAGGAAATGCACATGAGTGAAACAGGCCCAGTATATGATACTGACGGGCTATCTCAGGTACCTCATTCAACGTGTCTTATACATGAAATTGTATCACCATCTGCATCAAATGAGGAGCACTTTGTTCAAGATGATTCATTCTTATCTCCTCAAGACGATGATCAAATGAACACAGTTGTTACATTTGATGAAGATCAAATTAACCCAGTTGTTACATTTGATTATCCAATTGATGACGATAACAATGCTCAAATTGAACAAAATGATCTTTTGCTTGGTCCAGATCCAGAACTCATGACCTTGCTATTGACCACTCAAACCCAGTTGGACTCACAAAAATCCCAAATTGATAAATGCAATGAGATCAATAGAAACTTAAAAGAAAAAGTTGCATTATTGACTAAGGATCTTGAGTGCTATAAAATTCAACTTACAAATTATGAAACCAAAGAAAAACGCGAACAAAGTTTTAAAGTTGCATTCCAAAAATCTTATGTCAAAGAACAAGAGTTAGAACATCAAATACGAGAATTAATTGTTTCAAAAAATAACTTGATTTCTGAAATGGAAAAAGAAAAAATAATTTTCAAACAACAGGTTGAACATCTAAACTTTGAACTTTCAAAAACAAAAACAGAGTTGTTAACTTGTCAAGCTAGTCTTTCTGAACATAAACAAGTATCAAGGAAACGGATTGATTCTTATCTTGAGGAAATCATAGAGTTGGAATGTAAATTAAAAGAGTTTCAAAAAGTTGTTTATAAAACTGGTGAGTCAGTTACAATAATTCAAAAGTTTACTCTAAAGCAAAATCCCCAAGGATATGGCTTTGCTATTGGGGATGACAAACCACGTTTTCTACATAAAGCACTCAAGGAAAATCCGAAGTTGTATAGTGCAGAACATCTTTTTGATGACTCTATTATGCGTGTTGTTGTACATAATTATGAGGAAGAACGGGAACAGGAAGAAGAGAGTCGATCTAAAATAAGCAATGTTAAGTTTAATAAACCATTTGATTACTCAAAAGTACCTCATATTACCGACACCTTCATTCCTCAACAAATTAAAACAGAACAATCATGGTTTGTAATGCAAATTCATGAATCTTCTTCTGAGGTTGGTCCTGTTAAACCAGTGGCACAAGTAAATGGTCCTTTACCAAATTCTGGTGTAATTGTACCATTACCAAAACATTGTCGTGTACTTAGGTATTTTGATACGTTTATAGAAGACATAAAGTTTTTGGAATAAGCAATTGAACATAATTCTGAAATAAAAGTTTCCACTTTTCTATCTCCTTATGAAAAAGAAAAGAGATAAATTTTTCAAAAACAATTTTTGCCATATGTTCAACACTTGCGTCTTTGTGCCACACATTAGGAACAGGAACTTCAAACAGAAGTAGCATTCATGATGAACACTTTCAATGCAACTGAAAATGCGATCTCGAAACAAAAACGTCGAAACAAAGTTTTACAAAAAGAAGCAGATCGACTCTTGGAAGATGTTCTATGTTCTGATATTATCTCTGTGTTCATGAATTCCATTTATCTGTCTTGCAATGTTATGCTTGTTGATGATCATTCTGCTGATACTGAAATGTTGAGACTTGAAATTGTGAATTTAAAAGGAGAAAATGAGAGAATCAGCAAAATCAATGATGATGTGCAAAATAAACTTTCAAAAGAGATTTTTCAACTCAATCAAAAGTTGCAATGGTGTCAAACTCAAAGTCTGGATTTTGAATTAAAGTTGCAAAGTAAAAAAGAAACAAAGTTCTTTCAAAACAGTCAAGCTTCCAAAGTTAAGAATCTTGAAAAAGAAAATGCTGTTTTAAAAGACCAAATTTTCAAATATGAAAAGGACATTGATGAAGTTTGTCAAAATCGGAATGACACTATTCGCTTAAATTGATAATTGGATTCAAAAATACAACAAAAGAATCACATCATCATTGAACTGAAAGAGGAAATTAAATTACTTGAAAATGGGAAGTTTGTTCACACAAATGTGATTGCACCAGGAATGTATAATGTGGATAAAACACCTAGGCAAGCATCCCCTCAGACTACTAATTTGAATGCTTCGACTTCTACAGGAAAAGTCGCCCCTCATAGCGTTAGCAAATCCAAGCCTAAACAAAAAGAAGACTAGTATCTGGCAACGTAAGAGCGGCACACTAAAAGATCAAGAAGTAGAAGACCACCTTAGAAGTTTGAATAAAAAGCATGCTGTCTCTGATGTAGAATTAAACTTAAAAACTTGTAATTCTAATCTTGATGTAATAAATGCTAAAACCTTGAATGTTTTGAATGTTGATGCTTCTTGTGTGTTTTGTCGACAAAGCATGTTATCTGGTGATCATAAAAAGTGTGTTGCAAAGTCTCTTTTGTCTCGTAATCAGAAACGTACATACGGCATTTCCTCTAGGCCCACCTCTGCCTCTAAGTCTATATTAGGAAAACCGCCAAGTGTAGTTTCTAAGAATGATGTAGACAAAACCATAGTTGCAAATAAACCTCCTAAGACAATTCGATCACCTAGTGCATGCACTAAGAAGAAAGCTGAAATTAGTTGGACATGGAAACGTTGGCTACAAAGGAAACCTAGTTTTACATGGTTACCTAAAGTGCTTAATTACTGTGCTACTAACCCAACGGGTTCCACCGTTACCATCTCTCCATCTGCGTTGTCTTCATGTGATGCAGGTGATTCAAATTGTTCTTTGGATTGTTGATAGCGGTTGTTCCTGACATATGACAGGTAACCTCAAACTTTTAGTAAACTTTGTTGCAAAGTTCATCGGAACTGTCAGATTCGGGAATGATCACTTCGCTGTTATAATGGGCTATGGAGACTATGTCAATGGCAATATCGAGATTAGCCGTGTATATTATGTCATAAACGACTGTCTTACTTGAATTTCAAGACAATGACTGAACTTGCGCGTCATAAACTAGTAGACGGTCTTCCAAGGTTTCGGTATGCAAAAGATCATCTATGTCCAGCATGTGAACAAGGGAAAAGTACTCGTGCTCATTTTCCTTCTAAAACTGAAAATAATACTGATCATGTTCTTCAACTTCTCCATATGGATTTGTGTGGCCTGATGCGTGTTCAATCTATCAACGGGAAACGCTACATTTTGGTAATTGTCGATGATTTTTCCAGATGGACTTGGGTCTACTTTCTATGAACCAAAGATCAAGCTCCTTCGACAATCATCACCTTTCTCACTAAAATTCAAGTTCAGCTTCGCAATACAGTCAGAAAAGTCAGAACAGACAACGAAACTGAATTCAAGAAACAAAGTCTTCGTGAGTATTTTGAGAAAGTGGGAATTGAACACAAAACATCTATTGCAAGAAGTCCGGAACAGAATGGGGTTGTCAAAAGACGCAACAGGACATTAGTGGAAGCTACAAGGACGATGTTAATCAACGCTCAATTACCTGATTACCTATGGGTTGAAGCTGTCTCAACCGCATGTTACACTCAAAACCGTTGTATGATCACAAAAAGGCATCACAAAACTCCATATGAGCTTGTCCATAACCGTAAACCGAATATAAATTACTTTCATGTATTTGGTGCTCTCTGCTACCCAAATAATGATCGTGATGACTTTGGAAAACTTAAAGCCAAAGCTGACATTGGGATCTTCATTGGATATTGCGAGAACTCCAAAGGTTTTCGAATCTGGAATCGTCGCACTAGAGAAATTCAAGAGACAATACATGCTAATTTCGATGAGCTGACAGAAATGGCTTCTGAGTAAAACAGGTTAGGACCCACAACTAACCGTCTAAACCTTCCTGATCAATCAGCTGCACCACTCTCCCTCAACCGTAAGGATTTTGAAACCTTGTTTGCTCCACTGTTTGATATTTTTTTGCAAGTCGTGCTCCAGATGTATCTACAAGTTCCGCTGCACAACCTGATCATAATCCAGTACCTGATACACTTGCTACTACAACAACAACCGTTGCTGTAGATGCACCTTCAACTGAATCTCCATCAACAGAAGAACAAAGCGCTTCCAATACTGAGCATACAGCTGAAGATCTCCCACAACAAGAAGTACCCACACCTGCAAATTATGACGAAAATGCATTCTTTAATCCATTTGCTCCGGCTCCAACCGTTCCCGATACTGCTGATTCGTCCACAAGTAACTTGGATCCGTCTAATATGCACCATCATTTTCAACATTACCCTTCTACACACAAATGGACAAGAGATCATCCTCTAGTAAATGTGATTGGTAATCCAAACAATCCAGTCATGACACGAAAAAGACTTCACACAGATGGTGAAATATACATTTATGCACTTACCGTCTGTCAAGCAGAACCAAAGAATATTAAAGAAGTCATGACTTATGACAATTGGATTGAATCAATGCAAGAAGAACTTGATCAATTCAAACGTCTTGAAGTCTGGGAATTGGTAGAAAGACCAGATGGAGTCTATGTTGTCGGACTTAAATGGATTTGGAAAAACAAACTTGATGCTGCTGGAACGGTTATTCGTAACAAATCCCGTTTGGTTGCCAAACGTGATGCGTGGTTTTGCAACCTTACAACAGGTTTTACCTCTCGAGGGATCTCAAGAGGCTTACAACCCCACCAGGCAGTGTACCTGACCGATGTAGTATAGTGTAGTGGTAAGTACGGGGGATTGATCGTTCTCCACAGGGAATAGTGTTCGTTAGGTATGAAAGACTACTCTAATTAGGTCTAAGGGTTGAGGAAGATTCTTTTTTTATGTTTTTATATTTTTATGAAAGCAAGTAAAATCTCGGGTTTAAAGGAGTGGGCGGAATTAGTTGCTAGTCAACTAACCCAAATTTACTACAAATGCAAATAAAATAAATAACTGAAAATAAAAAGTTGGTGAAAACTTATGTGTAGAGAAATGTGTTTACTTAGATTTCCTTACTCCCTAACTATCTTTTACCGGTTGATTAGTGTGTATTAGTTGCGTGGATGACGGGTGTATTCCTTAATACCAATCGTGGGGTGGCGTACGTACTTCCCCAACTCTACAAGCTCCTACTTCACTCCTATGTCGAGCCGGCTAGGAAGCTCCTAACATGGGATCACTAGAATTCGCTTGTGCATTAAATACAACCATAAAAACCTTTAGTACGCATTTGGTTCATGTTTCTTAAGACGTTCAAGCAAGTTACCGAATAGGAAGTTAGCCAGTTTTCTTAAGCCTAACATAGATGAACAATCATCCAATACAACTAATAACACACTAATAACCAATAATCAATAGCTAGGTTTCATTAGATCTAAGCAAACACAAGATAAATCTAGCCTAACATATTAATCAAAAGACAAGAACAAGATAGAATCAAACAACACATAGACATATTGAATGATTAATTGATAACTTATCTTCAATGTAACATGGAAGATCTCAAGGCAAAAAGCCTTGAAAAAGATGCTAAAATCGTCTTAGGGTTTTCTCCCAAAAATTCCACACTAAGTTCCACACTAATGACAAAGAATTGCAAAACTATATATAGATTTTTACATCTGACGGCGTCACGTTATGGAGTGTGACGCCGTCACCTCGCCGCTTTTAGGGTTCCCGGATGGCCTTCTTGACGCCGTCCCTCTTTAGCTCTCCAAAATCCGTTCTGGCTTATCAAGGCTTGACGCCGTCAGACCTTGAACGTGACGCCGTCCCTCTTTGAATTAAGCCGTGACGCCCTTGATCAGGTTAAAGCGTGACGCCGTCAGAATTCACATGCAATTTTCACTGGCTTATCATGAGTAAATTTCACATCCACCTTTTCTTGCCAAGCCATGACGCCGTCCAGGGTAAATCCTGACGCCGTCAAAGGTAACTTTTAGCCGATTTTTGAGATTTTGTCGTTTTCTTCACTTTTATGCTCCAAAAATGTCCAAAATGCTTCCTTTTCCAGATTTCTTCTCAAAAGTACCTAAAATGACAAAAGGAACGATTTAGGGCAATATTTGATCAAATAAATACGATTTAGGGCTTAAATGACCCCTTAAAAGCGGTACACTTTTCGCTTCATCAAATACCCTTACACTTGAGATTTGCTTGTCCTCAAGCAAATGCGCTTTTATTCTAATCAAAATACAAGTTAGGGGTCATTTAATGCAAACATGAAAGTAATTACAACAAATAATCGTTCCACTTTAATCATAATAAGCACGGAGATTATAAACTAGCACCTCACAAGTAGTGGTTAGATACTCACATCTCTCAAGTGTCATCAAAATAAATCTCATAAATGAAAACGGATAATATCTCTCACTACCTGTCATAGCAAATAGATTACCATAGGCTTGGGAAAGGATCGAAAACCTCCTCCACTAGGCGTAAGCACCAAAGATAAACTATCAAAGAGGGCTTTTAAATGGGTTATAACGTTAGGTGTAGGGAAAAGGAAAACACGGTTTTGTTGGATACGGGATATTTTACTGGTGGCGAGTTAAAGATCTTGATCAATTACATGTACTATACAATGTTGCTAAGCCAAGACTCGACTCGATTTAAGCTAATGAAAGAAAATAACAAAAACATAAAACAAACATAAAATGAAACGGGATGGTAGTCCGTATGTTTTTTCTATTTTTCTTTTTCTCATTTTTTTGTATTTTTCTTGATTTTTTCGATTTTTTCGATTTTTTTTTTTTTTTTTTTTTTTTTTTTTTTTTTTTTTTTTTTGCATACACTCTTGCCCTACCATCCAAAATAATACATCAAAGGGCATTGCATTCCCCTTACACTTGAACTTTTACATAACTTTACAAATACTATTCTAATGACTCGAATTAAGATAATCGAAAAACTTGGAGTACTTTTAAAATATTTAGCACATATGGGGGTAATAATGTTGTTCTTCCCCATTACTCCATTACACTAGTACTTTACCCATGAGTCCCAATCGTCCCAAAACAATATGCACAAGGATATGACTCGACTTAGCAACCATGTAATCAACTAGATAATTAACTTGGGTTTAAACAAATGTTGTAACAATAATGCACTAAAAATGAGTGCATACAAGGTAGGCTAAGGCGATTTGGGTGTACATTTTAGTGGGGTGTAACAAATTCTTCCTTTAAGTAAAATGCTTAAAGGTCGAAACGAAAAGATAGGCTCTGAGGGGTGTACTAGGGGTATCGTGTACTAAAAAATGAGTACAACGCAAAGGGTGTGGGAGAATTACTTGACCAATGTAGCCAAAGTAATTATAACAAAAACACAGGTGTAAAACAATGGGTTAATCCTAATGCCTCTTATCATGTAGTAAATCTAACTACACGAATGTAGTCTCACTTGTGGCCTCGGAATGGTCCTAACGCAAGTTCTAGAATCTAAGTGCTACCGGTACACACATCATAGCATAAATGCTTTTCCTACCAATTCTAGGGGCGAACCTCACATATTTGGGGGTGGAAAATTTTTTTAGTGGTACGGTTTTTGTGCTAGTCATATAACTCCTATCCGTGAGATGCTCATTAAGATCAAAGTTTCACTCCTAAATGTTGTAAAAAATTTTAAATTTGGCACTAAAATTTCCCTAACAGGTATTTATCTCAGTTTTTATTACACATCTACTATTAAACAAACAAAAATCAAGCGTAATTGTATTCTTTAAAATCGTACTTTTACCCTCCCCTTACACTTAAGATGAACATTGTCCCCAATGTTCAAATAACAAGATGTAAAAGCATAAAGTAAAAGAATGAAATCAAATACTCCCCTGATTCGTTCGGTGGATAATGAAGTAACACGGTTAGATCTTCTTCCAAAGTAATGTTGAAGCTCCATGACTAATGCATCGCCATAAGCTTGATCCAAAACATTTCCTTGTCCAAAATAACCTGTTAAACCTGAGAAAACAAACACGAGAACCTGCATAACATCGGCGGGATAAATCTATATATAAGGATATAATGCTTGTGGAATGATAATTTTGCAGATTCCTGGAGATTATAAGTTAGAGATTTTAATAAAAACTTTTTATGAAAACAAATCTTTCAAAAATTTTCAGAAAATTAAATCTGACGCCGTCAGGTTATAAACCCTGACGCCGTCAGAAATGACCTGACAAAAATTCTCATTTTAAGTTTCCGGAAAATTTCTGGAAAAACCTTTACCTTACTTCCTGGAAATCCTGCAAAACATCACTATGACTCGATACAAGCATTTGACTCAAACAAATACTAATATGTATGCTAATTTAATATTATTACGATTCATGTTCATTTGTGTTCTAATAAACCGATTTAGATTTCCCTTACACTTATCTTTTGCAAAATACCTTTATATGTAGTTAAGACGAAGTTAAAAACAAAATAAAGCATTTTCGAAATTTACTTTTGAACATGAATCAATAATAATAAAAATTAAACATACATACGGAAGCAAATAAAATCAAACAAGCAAATAAACAAACACACAAAGCAAATAAAGCTTGGGTTGCCTCCCAAGAAGCGCTTTTCTTTATTAACGAGTCTTGTAGCTAGACTCAAAGTCACGTACATTACGTGACTCCATCATCGGTCACGGTTCCTAGGCCATTCTCCTTTGATTCTCTATCAGAATCACTTTCATAGTAAAGGTATTTCGGGTCCACGAGATCAAAAGGATTGTTTCGGTATTTAGAACTAAGCTCCTTATCGTGCTTAAAGAATCCGCTTGACAGGTCAAAAGTGTCCTTACATCCCCTTCTCACATCATCATCACATAACACGAGTTGGGAACTTAACCCATCGAGCCCTTCATAATCAATCTCCTTGAATTCTCTCATCTTGTAAGGCGTTTGGTATGAGATTTCCCTAATCCCATCGGTGAAAGTCATGATCCCATTGAGCTCATCCACAACCAAGCTTGTGGCCTTGCAAAAAGGTGCCCCAAAAACGACTTGTGATAACCTGGGATCGATGTACTTTTCGATATTATCGATGATTGCGAAGCTCATAGTGAATGTCATGTTTCCTACAAACACCTGTACATCATCATCTATGCCAATGTCGTCCTTTCCTTTATGAATCATTCCCCATCTGCAAATGTTGTTATAATGAAATAAGGACATCACATTTCTGGGTAAACATGTGTCGATGTAAACATTATAAAAATGCTTGCGACCAATCATGCAAGGTATCTTGAGATTATTCGGATCATATCGCTTAATTCGGCCAGGCCTCCTACCGCATAGTCCCCATGTGTTGCCACATGCTGATGGTTGATACTCATACACTTCTTCACAGCCATCCCGAAAAATCACTTTCCTGACACCATCGGTAAATAATGCACTCCTGTCATCCTCATCGAGTATCACTCCCGTTGCTTTTATGAATGGTTTGCCTAGAACAAGGCCAGTTAAGGATGGGCTAATGATAGAGTTCATGTTATTAATTATAGTTAACTCGATATGAAAGAGGAACTTTTCTATCACAATTGGTACCCTCCTTATTACCCCGATGATATTAGACCCTTCATATTTGACTTGTTCGGTGAAGGCTTCGTTATATAGAGAGAGGGATATTGCGCTCATAGAAGAGTTGGGGTTTATGTAGGCATCTTTTATAAACTTTTTCCTAGTGGTGCAAGATATCTTAAAGACCCTAGGAGCGCCATCCTCTATTCTCTCTCCGAATCCCATAGGCAACCTTGCTGTGCCCCTCTCAAGTTCCTCTACCAGGGGGCGGTCTAGCAGTCCTGGGAGCCCATGAGGCATTTCGGATTTCTCTTCCGAGCCCTCCTCATCACTCACCTCTATTGTACTCGAGTTCTTTGGTGAGTCTAGATAGTCGTCGGGCGCCTCGGGTTTCTTTTCGGGAACTTCACCCTCCATTTCATTGTCCACATTCTTGGTTGTTTGTTGGTCCAAATTTGGTTTAGGAACAGGTATTGTTGTAATGGTGTTCACGAAGTGGAGAGGTTTCGAAGGGGTATGAGTATCTCCTGTTTTTTTTTTTCGTTTTGTGATATGTATTTGAAGAGTTTACTAGGGTGCTTGATTTTTACAGGAGGGGGTGTTTGGTGAGTCACCGTAACAGATTTGATCTCATTAACTCGTGCCAACTCACAAGTTGACCTGCCAGCAAGGCGATCATTGATAACCTTTAACAGGTTATCAACCTTGTTGTTCATATCAACTTGCTGTTGTCTGAATTGATTCTCAAGTTTGGAGAGCTGTGTTTCTTGAGAGAGAATGAATTTTTGTAGTGATTCCTCGCGATTTTGTTGTTTATGTGTATGTCGCTGAGGATAATGTTCAGACCAGGTGAGCGGGGTAGAGTCATTGAATGATACGCTACGAGTTTGGTTCCAACTAAAATTTGGCTTATTCTTCCATGCCTCATACCTATCTTCGGAATTCTTGTGTCCATAATTAGTAGTGAGCCACTTATCTCCCGCCTTATCGATTCACGAGGATGCGAATTCTTTGAAAGCCTGTTTGGGGAGTTCCATGCAATTATGAGTGTCGTGGAGACCACTACATAATTCACAAGAAGAAGTGATTTTGTTCACTTGGCTTGAAAGTTTAGGGGCCTCGTAGGATTTCATGAGAAACTTGACTTGGTCTTCAAGTTCTACGATCCTACGGTCGGAAGTGCTTGAATTGTTGGAAGGAAAAGATATTGCCTTGACCGTTTTATTCAAATCACGGGAATCACTCCAACTTTCGTTGTCATAAAGAGCAAGATCCTCTAGGAGAGCCCATGATTGTTCCGCACTTAGATCACGTAGCTTGCCACCGGCCGATTGGTCAATGGTTTGCCTCGTGGAGAGATTGATATGGTCATAGAAGATTTGGACTTGGAGCCAAAGTTCTATGCCATGGTGAGGGACTTTTTGGAGTAAGTCCTTGAATCGAGTCCATGCCTCGTAGAGAGTTTCGCCTTAACGTTGTTGGAACATCAAGATATCATTCCTTAGCTTGGTAGTTCTTCCCGGTGGGAAAAACTGAGCAAGGAAACGAGTGGTTAGATCATCCCAAGAGGTAATGGATCCTGCGGGTTGACGTTCTAGCCACTGACTAGCTTGGTCCCGCAAAGAGAATTGAAAGAGACGCAATCGGGTCGTCTCTCGAGTGGCAACATCAAGGTCTATAGAATCAACGATTTTGAGAAAGTCCTTGAGATGTTGATTAGGATCTTCAGAACGAAGTCCATGGAATGCGCATCC
Organism: Artemisia tridentata subsp. tridentata; assembly: GCA_021014915.2. Lineage (NCBI taxonomy): Eukaryota > Viridiplantae > Streptophyta > Magnoliopsida > Asterales > Asteraceae > Artemisia > Artemisia tridentata. Next base: position 139,676,394 of record CP139502.1, on the reverse strand, counting down.
GCTTTGCACCAACCGGATGGTGTCGGATCGCAAGGGTGTGATATTGGCTCCTTGAGTGAGCTCAATGGTGTTTCGATAGCCATGGTGGCTAGGACGGGAATACTCTCCTAAGGTACGGGCTCTAGGAGGTGGTGGTGGTTGTTGTGGTGGTGGGTTGTTGGGGTTAAGGATATTACCATCTTCCATGATGTCGGATGGTAATGGTTACGAACAAAGAAACGAAGAAAATAGATAGACTAAAGAAAACCTAGAAAAATAAAATAAAAATCTCACTAGAAAGGAATCTAGTGAGTAGACCTAATAGAAATAACAATTCAACCTAAACAATAACTATTCCCCGGCAACGGCGCCAAAAACTTGATGCGTGGTTTTGCAACCTTACAACAGGTTTTACCTCTCGAGGGATCTCAAGAGGCTTACAACCCCACCAGGCAGTGTACCTGACCGATGTAGTATAGTGTAGTGGTAAGTACGGGGGATTGATCGTTCTCCACAGGGAATAGTGTTCGTTAGGTATGAAAGACTACTCTAATTAGGTCTAAGGGTTGAGGAAGATTCTTTTTTTATGTTTTTATATTTTTATGAAAGCAAGTAAAATCTCGGGTTTAAAGGAGTGGGCGGAATTAGTTGCTAGTCAACTAACCCAAATTTACTACAAATGCAAATAAAATAAATAACTGAAAATAAAAAGTTGGTGAAAACTTATGTGTAGAGAAATGTGTTTACTTAGATTTCCTTACTCCCTAACTATCTTTTACCGGTTGATTAGTGTGTATTAGTTGCGTGGATGACGGGTGTATTCCTTAATACCAATCGTGGGGTGGCGTACGTACTTCCCCAACTCTACAAGCTCCTACTTCACTCCTATGTCGAGCCGGCTAGGAAGCTCCTAACATGGGATCACTAGAATTCGCTTGTGCATTAAATACAACCATAAAAACCTTTAGTACGCATTTGGTTCATGTTTCTTAAGACGTTCAAGCAAGTTACCGAATAGGAAGTTAGCCAGTTTTCTTAAGCCTAACATAGATGAACAATCATCCAATACAACTAATAACACACTAATAACCAATAATCAATAGCTAGGTTTCATTAGATCTAAGCAAACACAAGATAAATCTAGCCTAACATATTAATCAAAAGACAAGAACAAGATAGAATCAAACAACACATAGACATATTGAATGATTAATTGATAACTTATCTTCAATGTAACATGGAAGATCTCAAGGCAAAAAGCCTTGAAAAAGATGCTAAAATCGTCTTAGGGTTTTCTCCCAAAAATTCCACACTAAGTTCCACACTAATGACAAAGAATTGCAAAACTATATATAGATTTTTACATCTGACGGCGTCACGTTATGGAGTGTGACGCCGTCACCTCGCCGCTTTTAGGGTTCCCGGATGGCCTTCTTGACGCCGTCCCTCTTTAGCTCTCCAAAATCCGTTCTGGCTTATCAAGGCTTGACGCCGTCAGACCTTGAACGTGACGCCGTCCCTCTTTGAATTAAGCTGTGACGCCCTTGATCAGGTTAAAGCGTGACGCCGTCAGAATTCACATGCAATTTTCACTGGCTTATCATGAGTTAATTTCACATCCACCTTTTCTTGCCAAGCCATGACGCCGTCCAGGGTAAATCCTGACGCCGTCAAAGGTAACTTTTAGCCGATTTTTGAGATTTTGTCGTTTTCTTCACTTTTATGCTCCAAAAACGTCCAAAATGCTTCCTTTTCCAGATTTCTTCTCAAAAGTACCTAAAATGACAAAAGGAACGATTTAGGGCAATATTTGATCAAATAAATACGATTTAGGGCTTAAATGACCCCTTAAAAGCGGTACACTTTTCGCTTCATCACAAACGTTTTAGCCAAGAAGAAGGCATTGACTTTGAAGAATCCTTTGCACCAACGGCTAGACTTGAAGCTGTTCGCATGTTTCTGGCGTATGCTGCCCACAAGAACATCACCGTTTATCAAATGGACGTGAAGACTTTATTCCTAAATGGGCAACTCCATGAAGAAGTGTATGTCACACAACCAGAGGGCTTCATCGATCCAGATCATCCGAATCATGTGTACAGACTCAAGAAAACCCTTTACGACCTTAAACAAGCCCCGAGGGCATGGTACGACAAACTGTCCGCATTCTTGCTTGTTAATCACTTTACCAAAGGATCAGTTGATCCTACACTGTTTATTCAAAAACATGGGGAGGACATCTTAATTGTTCAAATTTATGTTGATGACATCATTTTTTGTTCAACACATAAAAAGTACTCAAATGCATTTGCAAAATTAATGAAACAAAATTTTGAGATGTCTATGATGGGTGAACTTATATTCTTCTTAGGACTACAAGTTTATCAATCCCCCCATGGTATTTTTCTAAACCAGTCCAAATATGCTCAAGAGATTTTAAAGAAACATGGCATGACAAGTTGTGACACATATAATACACCTATGTCTGCATCATCCCTAAAGCTGGATGCTGATTTACATGGGACACCAAATGACCCTACAAAATACCAAAGTATAATTGGGTCACTCATGTATCTAACAGAGATCAGATATTGTTTTTGTTGTATATCTTTGCTCCCGCTATCAGTCTCGACCTACTAAAAGACACCTCTCTGAGGTTAAAAGAATCCTTCGATACATAAAGGGAACCATTCATTTGGGAATCTGGTATCCGAAGGATTCTGGTTTTGAACTAATTGCTTTTTCAGATGCTGATCATGCAGGATGTTTAGATACATGTAAAAGTATATCTGGGGGAGTGCAATTTCTAGGTGACAAACTTGTATCTTGGCAGTCAAAGAAACAGGATTGTACCTCATTGTCATCAACAGAATTAGAATATGTAGCCATGTCAGCATGTTGTGCTCAAGTCATATAGATGCAGTCACAACTGATGGACTACGGTTACATTTTCAACAATATTCCCATGTACTGCGACTCCAAGAGTGCCATTGCCATTTCATGCAACACCGTTCAACACTCAAAGTCAAAACACATTGCACTTCGATATCATTTCATCAAGGAGCATGTGGAACAGGGTACTATTGAATTATATTTTGTGGGTACTGAACACCAATTAGCGGACTTATTCACCAAAGCATTTCCCCATACAAGATTTGTGGAATTACTACATAAAATTGGTATGCGGTGTTTGGCTCTAGATGATTTAAACAACTTTCTTACAAACAACTAAGAAAAGTCAAACACCAAAACTATCTTTGTAAATATTTTATCAAAAACACAAAAAGATTTTCTATTTTTTTATTCATAATTAAAAATAAAAAAATAAAAAAAATAAATAAAAAACAAACAAACAAACAAACAATTTTTCATCTCTTTTCAGTGTGCAAAATTAAAAACGAATCAAAATATGTTATTGAATTCCACCTTTAATCAATTTTAATCATGAACATATTTTGAGGGGGAGAATTTTTTATAATTTTTGCACAATCTTATCAAAATCTTCATCGTTAACTAAAATCTTCATCATGCAATATTTCCGTGATCTCTTAAACTAAAAGTTTGACAAAGTTTTAAAAGTATGTGTTAGTTTAAGGGGGAGAAATGTAAATCACAATAATTTACAAACATTTAGACCAAGGTTTTAACAATAACAAACCTCAAGGACTGGATTTGTCAACTATTAAAATATTACCACATTTGGATTGCGCTTGAATGGATTTACGGGTTGAGGGACTAAAAGTGACACATTTTCAAACTTTGGCCTATATAAGCCCCAACTCAAATTTTTTAAATCACAAAAACATATAACGTTAACTACATTACCGCCAATTTTTTCACCACATTCATCCAAGTTTTTTATTTTCTTCAAACTCTCGATTGTAAGTGTTAAATACATTAAGTTATGCATATTAATCACTCGCTCGAATTCTTGATTCATTTCTGTGGCTAAATTGCTTAAACGACGAATTAGGGTTTAAGGGTTCGAATTGGGCATTTCTTGTGTGTTAGCTTTTGATCTAATTAAGTTAGTTCTATAGCATAACAACATGTCTAGGAGTGTTATAAAGATGCTTAATTGTATTGGATAACATCATTGAATGCAAGTTGAGTATTCTAGGGTTTATGTGGTCGTATAGTTGGCTGGTACTTATTGATGTATTGTATATGTGTTTTGAGGAGTATGTTATGCTTATACGAGTCTCTAAATAGTGCGCAATAAGTCTAGTAACCTAAAACAATTACATGGTCTTAGTCGAAGAATTGCATAAGGCATAATCATATGTGGTGACGAATGTGCATGTTTGTTTGGATTTCTGGGTGCTGGGATATGTTTAGTATATGTTTAGGAAGATATTTGATGATTGCTTGATGTCTAAAACTGTCTAACATGGAAATTCAGTAAGTTTGAATGTCTTTGAGTAAGCATGAAATCCTTCAACTAAAGATGAAGGTCTTCGAGTAAGGAGATAAATGTTGCTTACTTAGAAAATTTTTATGAAATCCTTCGAGTAACAGATCAAATTCTTCTACTTAGAAATATTTTACAAAATTCTTCGAGTAAGCAGTATTGTCTTCTACTTAGAAAAGTTTTGTAAAAATTCTTCGAGTAAGGATTATTTCCTTTACTCTTCGAGCAAGGAAATATCCTTCAACTAAGGAAATTTTATTAAACTCTTCGAGTAAGATATCATTCTTCGAGTAAGGAAATTTTTATAGAACTCTTCAAGTAAGACACTGATTGGATCTAAACACACTCCTTGTGTTGAAGATACTTTGAGTATATATTAACTAGCACGCGGAATTTGCTAGCTAATACTTAGAAGCTTGTTTATGTGATGAATGAATGTAACAGTAATTGTATGAACACAATGTAAAACAACCAAAAAGCTTCAATATTATTATCAATACGAGTGATCTTTTGTTTATCACTAAGGTTACAAAAACCTTGAAGCTCTATCTATTAAATTGTACTCAAACTCTAACCTAGGATCTTCTTTTATAGCACAAGAAGTCCTTTACAAGTAAAACTAATATACGTATCAAACTATAATATTAAGATATACACAATATCTATTCTATATATATCTTCACACGTCTTCTTAATCTTTGTCTTCATCTTATAATCAGTACTAACCATCTATGCTAACAGTAGTAACTGACTTAGTACTGTTAGTGTAATCTTCAGCAGTTGTAACTTCATGCTTGACAGTACTAACTATATGCTTGACAGTACTAACTGTTAGGTTTAATTCCCAACAATCCTCCCCTAAACTTATGATTTCTGTGCAAATCATTAAGTTTTTTTCGAATTAAACTCCAATGTTGATAATGGGGGAATTCTTTCAAACACTTATCTTCAATCTTGAATGACTTCACTTTAAATATTTGAAGAAACCATAACAACAAGCACTCCAGTATTAACTTCATTATTCAGTTATTTTGAACTAATATCCTCCCCTGAATCACATAATCATCTTAACAACAACTGAACAAATTTGAATTCCTCTATTATGAGCAATTTCCTCCCCTGTTTGGAAGAATTTTCACCATCACTTGAATTTGAACAGCCTCCAATATGACAATTTGTACAAGTTTCCATCAATTCATTGTAATTTCAAACTACTCTCATCACTTTCAGGTGTGTAACCTCCTGAGAGAGGTGAATCATAGAGTATAAAAGTAGTTTCAAAGCAACTTTGAACTAGCAGTACAAACTGTTTAGCAAAAAATTTCAATGAGCAGTAGAAATTCAATGTGGACTTAAAAACATTTTTGTCCACTTATAGTTTTTAGCAAACTACCAGCTATCAACGGATTTGATGTGTCTTTACCAATAGCCATTTGCTTTGGACTAGCCAACTCTTTGCTGTGAAGTATGGTGAGTTGATTACCATAGAGTTTTTGGTAAACTATCAACCATAAATGGATTTGATTAGTCTTTACCAGAAACCGTTTGATCTGGACTAGTTGGTTCTTGATGTGGATTAGACATGGTGGTGGACCAATTACCATTTGTTGTGTGCTAAGATCACACACTTTACATTCCAAAGCACCATACTTTCCAAATCACAACCTTGTTAATTCACATACTCAAAGCAATTTGCTTATTCAACCTGCAAATGTTAGTCTAAAACCAAAGAAAATACAAGACATTTTCTTTTTGACAGTTATCAAAAGTGACTAACATATATAAGCAGTACCAAAATTAAACAAACAGTACAAACTATACATAGCAGACACAACTAGCACAACTAGCAGTACACAATCCTTTTTGTAACAAAAACACTTAGACATTGGATTTTCAAGGATTAAGTATTCCAATACCTGTTACCAAGTAATGAAACCTTGTCACATCAAAACCTTTAGTTAATAAGTCAGCAAAGTTGTCATCAGTATGAATTTTGACCACTTGGTATGTGCTAAAACACACACATTTTCTTGACCAAAACCGGACCAAAATAACCAAAAGCCCGACCAAAATGCCAAAAGATATTGTGTTTTTGTGTTTTTGTATGTGCAGGGATGGATATCGTGAAAATTAACAAAAGACACGGAAAACCCGGAAAACGAGCACGAGATGTGGAATGGACTCAAGCCGATGCCGGGCAAGACACGTTTGGCCAAAAGTTAATAATCACCCTTGGATCAAATTTGGAAAGTTAGCAAGATCAGTCCCGTGAAATTCAGAAAATACATTTAGTCCCTAGTGTTTAAAACACTTAAATCCTTAAAACTATAAAAACCCGGATCTACTTCAAATCCAACACCAGCCCAATTAAAATATTAAACCCATCCCACACCTTAACCAATCCACCAGCCCAACTAATAAACCCTTTACCCGTTTCCATATTAAACCCGATCCAATCCTCTAAAACCCGGGGTCAAATTATCGGTCAAAGAAACAAATAAAAATAAAAATAAAACAAACACACCCCTCTCTCACTTCACACGCGCCAAAACCTTTTCCCCAAAATTACCACCCCATGAACCCTAGTTACTATGCACACAAATTAACCTCATACGCATGATATCCTCATGATTGGTAAATTCTGGAAGCTCCTGACAACTCAAGGGACACGTGGGAGGAGCTTATTGGACAGGCCACATCATTCAATCTAATCCTACGGCCAAGATCGAGCGTGGGAAGCAAGCAAAGGATCCAAGGGTGAAGATAAGCTCAAGAGCACGAGGATCGCCAGCGTGGACAGCCCAGAAGGTTCCCTCAAGGCCTATAAATAGAGCCTTTCTCATCACTGCAAGACCGTCCAATTTTTATGTATTTAAAAAATTGTTACCATTTTACTTCTTTGTCATTTACATGCTTGTAATTTTCTTAAGGTTTTAAAATTAGTGTTTTATTGTAATTTTTAATTTTAAAAGTCAAATTCTAATTGTATTCCGAATATTTCTTTGTAATTTTGTTTCTATTAATGAAAATTTTTATTTCAGTTTAATAGTTGTTTTAAGTTCTTGAATTAAAATTTTATTTAGTATTGTTTTTATCTGAGTATTATTTCAGTTTAAATATATATATATATATATATATATATATATATATATATATATATATATATATATATATATATATATATATATATATATATATATTATAATCAGCTGATAAGCTGGATAAGCTATGGAGTGGAGCTGAGCTGGATAATGGGTATTTTTATTGGCTATAAGCCTGGGTTGAATTAGGTTGATAATCTGAGTTCTGAGATCACTAATCACAGCAGGATCACTTGTGAGTCTAATATTTGTCTTAGCTTGTTGTCTGCTTATTCATATCCAGATTATAGTACTGCTTTTGTTTGTTAGTTATTTCTGCTTTAGTAGCTTATTAAGATCATAGGGTAGTAGTAGCTTGTTTCATTTACTTTTAGAGTGATTTTAGTAAATCAGATTTGATAAGGTATGTTTGGCTTATTTGATTTCTGAGGTTTTACTGTTCCTGTGCACTTTAGCTCAATTAGTTTAAGTTGTTTTAAGGTTAAATGGGTCAGAATCAGTAGGTAGGTTGAGGTTTAGAGTTCATTAAAAGCATTTTGTTCTTATTTGATCTATTGAGCCCAAATCTGTCCCTAATAAGCTCAGCAATAAGCTGAGCTTAGATTGAGTTTTTTTGTTGATTTCTCAAGTAGTTGATAAGTATTTCAATAGCTGGATAGGATAGGAGTAGTTTTGGACTGACTTTGCGCAACTTTTTATACTCTGCTGTCACAAGTTCTTTTAGTGCAGACCCAGATTTCTTGCTGCTGATCTAGGACTGTTTGTAGCTTAATTAATTAAGATTAGGACCTAATTTTTGGTTTGTAGGTAGATTATACAGTAGGTTAGAGGTGCAATATCTGGGATTTAGCTTTTCAGCTTATTAAGTAGCTTAAATCTGTCTGCAAAAGCCCGTTAAAAACTGTTTTGACTGCTGCAGTTTTGATTTGTTCTTGGATGATCTGATCTTAGCGTAATTTGAACAAGCAATTGAGTGTTATAATTGATCATTTTGAGTTTTTAAGAAGCTAGTAGTATCGCCTCCTTAGATCAGCTTTTGGTTTGCCTTTAGAAGCTTTTGGCCAGCTTTTACAGCGGGTTGAAATTGGCTGCTCAGCCATATATTCTGTCCAAAAATCAAAAGCTGCGCAGCAGCTTTTGGATCTTTCCCATGAGCTTTTGTGCTATATTCAAGTTGTTTTAAGCTTGTGTTACTGTGTTTCAACATATTTGAGCTTTTGAGAATTTTTGGCGCTTTCTAGTTTAATTTTTCAAGCTTATTTAGGTAGATTGTTTGCCCAAATAGCTTATTCAGATTTTGAAAAGTTAAAATTTCATTTTTCTTAGCTTCTTTATATTATTTTAGATTTTTCTGAAAATTTTCATATTTTTCTAAAATCGTTTGCTATTTTTAAATCATTTAATTAGTTTTAATTAGTTTTTAATTCATAAAAAATTATTAAAAAGTCAAAAAAAATATTTTTCTTTTTCCAAAAATTTTCTTTTATCAGTTTTAATATAGGAAAATTATTTTTATATTTTTAGGTTTTAAATTTTAGAAAATCATTTTTATTCACGTTTTTAAATTACGTCGCGTAACGTTTTTAAATTCAATTTTCGTTTTTAGGATTACATGCTTAGCTTAGTTGTTTTCTTAGCATAATTAGTTGTTTCTTTTATTATTTAATTGTTCGTAGTATAAAATCACAAATCAATCACTCTTATTCACATTCACTACACGAATCACGTCCCTGGAACACAAATTCCATTCGATCTTCGTCGGGACAAACGACTCGGGTTAACACATATTTCTTTGTGTGTTTTCCTTGAACTATAATTGAAACGAATCAATTTTTGGCGCCGCTGCCGGGGAAGGCTTGAAACGTTGTCGTTGATTCATATCGTATTTTGTGTTTTGAAGATCCTTCCTCGGAAGTTATCGTTTTATAAAAAATAAAAATACAAAAATATAATAAATAAAACACTTTTTCTAAAGTGTTTTCATAAATACATCTTAATAAACATCCTCGGTCTTCCGTTGAAGGAGGGCGGTTGTAAACCATTCCGAATTACAACAAAACAAATCGTGAAATTGATCGTTATCGGATTACTTTATTACTACAACCTAATTACGGGGTTTAAGGAAGCTTGACATTAAATTGTCGAGCTGAAGAAGGCGGGTTTTTAAGCATCTTCGGAGCTACCTTTGCCTTCCCGCCACGCTGCGCGTAGTTTTAAAGGAAACGGTTACGGTTAACGTAACGGTTACCAAAAAGAAAATAAAGTCTTTTGTTTTTCAATATATTAAAAAAGCCAAAAATAATTCCCAACCAAAAATACAAAAAGATTTTTTATTTTCATTTTTGTTTCCTTTTTGGTGTATGAACACCCGCTCATCTTCTCAAAATCTTATTTCTCCATTATCAAATCCCGAAAGGGTAATTCGACACACAAACCGTGTTCATTTCTCAACCGTTGAGGAAATGGCCAACAACCAACACGATCAACACCCGCCGGTGGGTGTTGACAATCACAACCAAGGGCAAGCTCCCGATCTCCGCACTATGCAAGAGTTACTCCAATGTCCCACCGTGGGATACGGAGATGCTATTGTTATACCCCCGATTCAAAACACAAATTTTAAACTCGAGACCGGTTTAATTCAACTTGTCTCGGGAAATCAATTTCATGGTTTTGATCGGGAGGATCCTCACAATCACATCCGATGGTTCAACAAATTGACCTCAACACACTACCATAAGGATGTCCCTCACGAAACAATCAAATTGATGTTATTCCCATTTTTGATCGAGGGGGCGGCCCGAATTTGGCTCGAGAAAGAACCTCCTCAATCAATCCATACTTGGGAAGATCTCGTCCATAAATTCGTGAACTATTTCTTTCCACCATCTAAAATGACCAATGCTAGGAATGAAATCACAAATTTCCAGCAACGATTTGATGAGAATTCCGGTGAGGCATGGGAACGATTCAAGGATCTCCTACGGAAATGCCCACATCACGGATTCTCGGAATTGCATCAAATCGATACGTTCTACAATTCCTTAACTCAATCAGATCAGGATTCACTCAATGCAGCCGCCGGTGGCAATATCATGAGTCGAATGCCGAGAGAAATTCTTTCAATTATTGAGAACAAATCCAAGGTACCTACCTCAAGGAACAAACCGGTTGTTTCTAAGGTGAGTACCCAAGCTTCTAGCAGTGATGCTAAGATCGACAAGCTTGCAGATATGTTCGAAGCTTTCCTTATCTCACAAAAGAAACAATCTTCTCCACCCGCTCAAGTGAAAGCGGTGCAAGAAAATTGTGTTATTTGTGGTGGTCCCCATCCGTATTATGATTGTCAAGCTACCGATAGCCAAGTTTGCAATGCTACCGTAGCAGCTGCAAACTACAATCAAAATCAAGGATTCCGTCCTCAAGGTGAAGTTAACTACCGAGTTAGCAACCAAATGGGACCACCCGGTTTTACACCCGTCCAAAACAACCAAAATCGTTTACCTCAAACCAATCAAGGTTACAATCAAAATCAAAGCTACAACCAAAATCGAGGAAACAATTATCAAGCTCAACCGCAACAAGTCTATCAACCTCCTCCTCCCCAAGTTCCACTTCCTCCCGACTTTGTGAGTTATATGAAAGCAACCGATGCTAGCATACGAACTATGCAAGGTCAAATCAACAATATGAGAACTGACTTTCGGAAGGAGATTGATACGACGATTAATCGACAAACAAACGACCTTAAGCAAATGATGAGCGGATTTTTTCAGATAAATGATCGACCCTCGGGTTCAGGGACTACTTCTCTCCCAAGCAACACGATCGCTAACCCGAGGGGCGATGCTAAGGCGATCACGACTAGGAGCGGTGTTTCATATGATGGACCCACGGCTCCGGCTACCGATTCTTCTCTACCTCCCAAGGTAGTCGACCGTGAACCCGAGGCGACCAAGGACATGGAACCTCCTACTAACAACGGAGGAACCAAAGACGTCCAACCTCCGGTCATCCATCTATCTGAACCAAAGAGTGTTGAGCCAAAAGAAATTCCCGTCAAAACAAACCTTCCGTATCCTTCGAGAATGAATGATCAAAAGCTCCGCGATAAAGCTTCAAATCAAATGGAAAAATTTTTCCAAATTTTTCAAGAGTTACATTTCGATATAAGCTTCGCGGATGCTTTACTTTTGATGCCTAAGTTTGTTTCCACTCTCAAAAGTTTGTTGAGTAACAAGGAAAAATTAATCGAATTAGCAAAAACTCATCTGAATGAAAACTGCTCAGCGGTAATTCTCAAAAAGCTTCCGAAAAAGCTTGGAGATCCCGGAAAATTCCTTATTCCATGTGAATTTCCGGGAATGGTTGAATGCTCCGCCTTGGCCGATCTCGGTGCTAGCATCAACCTAATGCCGTTGTCAGTATGGCAAAAGCTTTCTCTGCCCAAACTTACCCCCACTTGTATGACTCTCGAGCTTGCGGATCGTTCTGTAACCCGTCCCGAAGGTATAGCCGAGGATGTCTTCGTTAAAGTGGGGAAGTTCCATTTTCCTGCAGATTTTGTGGTTGTTAATTTTGACGCCGACCCCCGGGTTCCTCTCATTCTCGGAAGATCATTCTTGAGGACCGGGCGTGCTTTGATTGACGTCTATGGTGAAGAGATTACTTTGCGGGTTGACAAGGAAAAAGTCACGTTTCAAATCAATCCAAACTCGAAACCTCAAACCGACAAATGCAATGTCGCTACGGTTGATCAAAAGTCCGATCCCGTAATTGCTCCTAAAAGAATTGATCCAAACCTTTCAAGATTCACGGTCAAGAGTATGTCAGAAAAACGTGCTGAGCTCAAGGCTATGAAAATCAATCCTGGATCGAGCAAATGGTTTGAGTGTTGTGCTGCAAGTGCTAAGAGTATTCTTGATGATGATGAATCTGATTCGGAGACCACAACGGAAGAGGTGGAAATTGCTAGCTCTAAGAGCACACCTCTTGTCCCACCTCCGGAGCCGGTTTATCGTGTAGATTCTGTCCTTTCCGACTCTTCCCATCCTTCTCCTCCGATTGAGGGAAGTGAAATCTCGAGGGAAGAGTTCGAGGTGTTGTCTGTTAATACTCCAATTTCGCCGGAAATTGTTGAGACCGATAGTGATCCAGGGGAAGATGTCTTGAAATTTAATGAACCATTATTTCCCCTGGAAGATGTTAAGGAAAAACCGCCTAAATCCGTTCAAATTGTTGATTCAAAATCAGAAGAGCAAAATAGTGGCAGTACCACTTCTTACATTGATTCTCTTCTCGAGGAGTTCGCCGATGAACTCGCTCATATCGATCCAATCCCACCGGGGAATGAGGATGATAACTTTGATTTTGAATCTGACTTAAGAGAATTGGAATTTTTGCTAAACCAGAATCCATCGAAATATGATTCTTCTCACGAGGAGTTCGCCGATGAACTCGCTCACGACAATCCACTTCCATCAGATGATGATGATCTCTTTGACTTTCAAGCTAATCTTGAAGAAGTTAAAAATCTTTTATACCATGCTCCATCATCTGATTCTTACACCAAGCTTAATGATGATGATGACCTCTTCGATTTTAGGGCCGATCAAACCGAATGGAGAAATCTTTTATATGGCAAACCTACTGAAAAAGGCCCTAAAATTGAAATCATAACCGAGGATGCTTCAATTGTCTCTAATGACGTAGCTCCTCATTCTCCCGAGGATGATTTCTTTATTGAGTCCTCCATCGATTACCCTGCTAAGTTTTCTTGTGAGGACAAAGTATTTAAGCCAGGCTTACTCAATAATGGTGAAATTCATCCTTTGATGAAATTGACTCTTGATACGAATTTAAAGTTTCCTGCCTCATCTAAGGAACTTTTAATTCTGAAGAAAAATGATTCCTCTCTGCTTCTTTCTATTCAAAAACTCCCATTCTGTCCGGAGTTATCTCTGCTTGAAACTTTACTATCGTTTCCAGCCGGAAACGAAGACAAAGTTTTTGACCCCGGCATCACCGCTTTCATCTTCTAAAGCCGTGGGTATCTCAATCGGAGTGGAACTTTCGTGTGCTTCAATGTTTATCCTAACCTCTTGAATGAAAGTCCGATTGAGATTATTTCTTCCACATGCTCCCCCAAGGACAATTAAATTCGGGGTCGAGTCAAGCTCATGTGACTCGGTTAACAAAAACAAGCGCTTCGTGGGAGGCACCCCATGCTTATCCATCTATCTTCTTTCTATTTTCTTAATAAAGAGGAGGGGATCCTCTCCCATATCTTGTGTCTCGTTGTTTTTTTTGTGCTGTGTCCAGGAATGCCCGATGATGAAGACTCTCGTGCTCGTAGTTTCCTTCACGCTACTCGAGTTTCATCATCCGCTGCTTATCCAATATCCAAAATCTTATCGTTTACATCTATCTTTTGGCATAATTAATAAACGGCCTTAGATTTATGTAGGAGAACCCTTACCTTTAAGACATTGAGGACAATGTCTCGTTTTAGTCTGGGGGGGTAATCTATCGATTTGATTTTTGCCTTGCAAATTTTGCTGTTTTCTCATGCAACCCCGTTTTTCCTCAAAAATTGAAAAATCCAAAAAAATGAGAAAAATTTAAAATTTTTTTGCAAAAATATAATAAAATTTTGACATTTTTGTTGACTTTCCGCTGGAGAGAGTAGGAATAAAATTCTGACTTGACCGGGCGTGTTGAGCCCTAGCTTGTCCCCTTAACCGTTTATAATCTATAAGCTCGTGCTAGTCTTTTACACAAGGAGCTAGAAAACGCGAATTCTTTTTAAGAATTTGCAAGTTCCCGTATTTGACTTTATATATGCATGGCTTGATTATAAGGCTAAGCATTCGCGGATCTTATTATTTAAGATTTTAAATTTGCGAAGAACGAGAAATGATAGAGTTGTTTATAAGTTAGATTGCTAAACGTGGAGTAGTTGGTTCTCTTTAGAGCTCATCGAAGTTATTTGTGGCTTTTTGTTCCCATAAGCTTGTTTCACCGAGAATAGCACTCTATAAATAATTAAAGCTATTTTAGTTTTGGCGATAATTAGTTTGTATTTCTTCCTTAGAGAATCCTTGCTTATGAAAGTTGGGTACACATCAAGGTACTGCCAGTGTTACGGTGTAATAGACTATTCCATCTTGCCGGCTCGCAACCGATGTTGGGATTGTTATAAAAGCCGTAGGACTCGGGATTTGGCAAAATATATAATGAATAATGAATAATAATAATAATCCAAAGCCATAAAAAGTTTTCTGCATCTTGCCGGTTCGCAGCCGATGTTGTAGACTTCTAATAAAGGCAGAGGAAAAATTCCAAGGTCATAATAGACTATCACATCTTGCCGGTTCGCAGCCGATGTTGTGATTGTTATAAAGGGCCAAGGATTAATAATATGTGCTTAATAATGATAAAAATGCCAAATTTTGACTCCGAGGTATCCTAATAAAGGCTTCTGTCTCTGGACTCGTAGATGAGTTGTTTCGGTCGCAAATAAAAGGGATATCCTCAAAATCGTGTTAAATCAGAGACCTTGATGTGGACCTCATTTTTGTATGCAACGGTTTTCGAGGGAAGATTTGGAAACTACTTAGCGTCTAAACTAGGTATCTTTATCGGACTAAAAATTATCGAAACGAGAATTTGAAGAAATTCATTTCTCACCAAAAATAAAATAAATAGAGGAAA
The DNA here is from genome assembly GCA_021014915.2 of Artemisia tridentata subsp. tridentata. Lineage (NCBI taxonomy): Eukaryota > Viridiplantae > Streptophyta > Magnoliopsida > Asterales > Asteraceae > Artemisia > Artemisia tridentata. The sequence goes on along the minus strand of CP139502.1, from coordinate 139,661,190 downwards.
ATAGGAATTTGGGAACGAGAAGTACACAATTAGCTTTCTGAGTAGTGTTGGCAATTTAACTTGCAAATAACAATGATTTCGTTTTTAAGCTTAGTTTGGGGACTTGTGAAAAATCAGGAACGACGAATTTTATCCGTATGGTCACTTCTTTATGAGTCGTGTTTCCTACTCGAAGACCCTAAAAGTTATTGAAAAATAATGATTGTCAACAAAGCCGTCGCATGGAAAATAAGAAAATACAAAAATATAATAAAAGGAAAAATGGGGAGTTTTTATAACATTGCATGAGGACATTGCAATAGCTTAGTCTGGGGGAATTTGGTATGTGCTAAAACACACACCTTTTCTTGACCAAAACCGGACCAAAATAACCAAAAACCCGACCAAAATGCCAAAAGATATTGTGTTTTTGTGTTTTTGTATGTGCAGGGATGGATATCGTGAAAATTAACAAAAGACACGGAAAACCCGAAAAACGAGCAGGAGATGTGGAATGGACTCAAGCCGATGCCGGGCAAGACACGTTTGGCCAAAAGTTAATAATCACCCTTGGATCAAATTTGGAAAGTTAGCAAGATCAGTCCCGTGAAATTTAGAAAATACATTTAGTCCCTAGTGTTTAAAACACTTAAATCCTTAAAACTATAAAAACCCGGATCTACTTCAAATCCAACACCAGCCCAATTAAAATATTAAACCCATCCCACACCTTAACCAATCCACCAGCCCAACTAATAAACCCTTTACCCGTTTCCATATTAAACCCGATCCAATCCTCTAAAACCCGGGGTCAAATTATCGGTCAAAGAAACAAATAAAAATAAAAATAAAACAAACACACCCCTCTCTCACTTCACACGCGCCAAAACCTTTTCCCCAAAATTACCACCCCATGAACCCTAGTTACTATGCACACAAATTAACCTCATACGCATGATATCCTCATGATTGGTAAATTCTGGAAGCTCCTGACAACTCAAGGGACACGTGGGAGGAGCTTATTGGACAGGCCACATCATTCAATCTAATCCTACGGCCAAGATCGAGCGTGGGAAGCAAGCAAAGGATCCAAGGGTGAAGATAAGCTCAAGAGCACGAGGATCGCCAGCGTGGACAGCCCAGAAGGTTCCCTCAAGGCCTATAAATAGAGCCTTTCTCATCACTGCAAGACCGTCCAATTTTTATGTATTTAAAAAATTGTTACCATTTTACTTCTTTGTCATTTACATGCTTGTAATTTTCTTAAGGTTTTAAAATTAGTGTTTTATTGTAATTTTTAATTTTAAAAGTCAAATTCTAATTGTATTCCGAATATTTCTTTGTAATTTTGTTTCTATTAATGAAAATTTTTATTTCAGTTTAATAGTTGTTTTAAGTTCTTGAATTAAAATTTTATTTAGTATTGTTTTTATCTGAGTATTATTTCAGTTTAAAAATATATATATATATATATATATATATATATATATATATATATATATATATATATATATATATATATATATATATATATATATTATAATCAGCTGATAAGCTGGATAAGCTATGGAGTGGAGCTGAGCTGGATAATGGGTATTTTTATTGGCTATAAGCCTGGGTTGAATTAGGTTGATAATCTGAGTTCTGAGATCACTAATCACAGCAGGATCACTTGTGAGTCTAATATTTGTCTTAGCTTGTTGTCTGCTTATTCATATCCAGATTATAGTACTGCTTTTGTTTGTTAGTTATTTCTGCTTTAGTAGCTTATTAAGATCATAGGGTAGTAGTAGCTTGTTTCATTTACTTTTAGAGTGATTTTAGTAAATCAGATTTGATAAAGGTATGTTTGGCTTATTTGATTTCTGAGGTTTTACTGTTCCTGTGCACTTTAGCTCAATTAGTTTAAGTTGTTTTAAGGTTAAATGGGTCAGAATCAGTAGGTAGGTTGAGGTTTAGAGTTCATTAAAAGCATTTTGTTCTTATTTGATCTATTGAGCCCAAATCTGTCCCTAATAAGCTCAGCAATAAGCTGAGCTTAGATTGAGTTTTTTTTGTTGATTTCTCAAGTAGTTGATAAGTATTTCAATAGCTGGATAGGATAGGAGTAGTTTTGGACTGACTTTGCGCAACTTTTTATACTCTGCTGTCACAAGTTCTTTTAGTGCAGACCCAGATTTCTTGCTGCTGATCTAGGACTGTTTGTAGCTTAATTAATTAAGATTAGGACCTAATTTTTGGTTTGTAGGTAGATTATACAGTAGGTTAGAGGTGCAATATCTGGGATTTGGCTTTTCAGCTTATTAAGTAGCTTAAATCTGTCTGCAAAAGCCCGTTAAAAACTGTTTTGACTGCTGCAGTTTTGATTTGTTCTTGGATGATCTGATCTTAGCGTAATTTGAACAAGCAATTGAGTGTTATAATTGATCATTTTGAGTTTTTAAGAAGCTAGTAGTATCGCCTCCTTAGATCAGCTTTTGGTTTGCCTTTAGAAGCTTTTGGCCAGCTTTTACAGCGGGTTGAAATTGGCTGCTCAGCCATATATTCTGTCCAAAAACCAAAAGCTGCGCAGCAGCTTTTGGATCTTTCCTATGAGCTTTTGTGCTATATTCAAGTTGTTTTAAGCTTGTGTTACTGTGTTTCAACATATTTGAGCTTTTGAGAATTTTTGGCGCTTTCTAGTTTAATTTTTCAAGCTTATTTAGGTAGATTGTTTGCCCAAATAGCTTATTCAGATTTTGAAAAGTTAAAATTTCATTTTTCTTAGCTTCTTTATATTATTTTAGATTTTTCTGAAAATTTTCATATTTTTCTAAAATCGTTTGCTATTTTTAAATCATTTAATTAGTTTTAATTAGTTTTTAATTCATAAAAAATTATTAAAAAGTCAAAAAAAATATTTTTCTTTTTCCAAAAATTTTATTTTATCAGTTTTAATATAGGAAAATTATTTTTATATTTTTAGGTTTTAAATTTTAGAAAATCATTTTTATTCACGTTTTTAAATTACGTCGCGTAACGTTTTTAAATTCAATTTTCGTTTTTAGGATTACATGCTTAGCTTAGTTGTTTTCTTAGCATAATTAGTTGTTTCTTTTATTATTTAATTGTTCGTAGTATAAAATCACAAATCAATCACTCTTATTCACATTCACTACACGAATCACGTCCCGGGAACACAAATTCCATTCGATCTTCGTCGGGACAAACGACTCGGGTTAACACATATTTCTTTGTGTGTTTTCCTTGAACTATAATTGAAACGAATCATTTTGACCACTTGGACTAACTTCTTTTCATTACAATCTCTTATGAAGTGATGTCTAATTTCAATGTGTTTAGTTTTTGAATGTTGAACTCGATTTTTAATGATACACATTGTATTGCTATTGTCTATGTAAATGATTGTGTTTAAGAAATTGTACCCATAATCAAGTAACTGATTCTGAATCCAAAGAACTTAAGCACAACAACTAGCAGCAGCCACATATTCAACATCTGTTGTAGAAGTAGCCACCATAGTTTGCTTTTTGCACTGCCATGAGATTAATCTACATCTCAAAAACTGACAACCACCAGTTGTAGACTTTCTATCCATACTAGCACCAGCATAATCACTGTCTGAAAATGCTATCAAATCAAATGGAGACTCTTTAGGATACCACATACCTAGATTAGGTTGACCTTTAAGATACCTAAAGATTCTCTTCACTGCAGTCAAGTGAGATACCTTGGGATTCACTTGAAATCTCGCACAAGCACATACTGCAAACATAATATCAGGTCTAGATGATGTAAGATACATCAAAGACCCAATCATAGATCTATACATGTGCACATCCACAGCTTCACCACTTTGATCTTTCAAAAGCAAATGTCTCTCCTTATCAATAGGTGTACTAGCAGCTTTAACATCTGTAAATTGGAACTTCCTCAATATTTCAGCTACATATTTATCTTGAGAGATAAATATTCCATCTGATTTCTGCTGTACTTGAAGTCCTAGAGAGAAAGTAAGCTCACCCATAGAGCTCATCTGAAATTGATATTTCATTAGCTTTTCAAACTCTTTGCACATTTCCTTCTTGGTAGAACCAAAGATGATATCATCTACATATACTTGAACCAAGAGTATATCACCTTTGTTCTTCTTGATAAAAAGAGTCTGATCAATCTTTCCCCTATGGAACCCATTCTTCAGTAAATAATTAGCCAGAGTTCCATACCAAGCTCTTGGTGCTTGATGTAAGCCATAGAGAGCTTTCACCACCTTATAAACTTTGTCAGGATGATCTGGATCTATGAAACCTGGAGGTTGAGAAACATATACCTCCTCATCAATTGTACCATATAGAAAGGCACTCTTCACATCCATCTGATAGACCATGAATCCCATAAATGAAGCATAAGCTAGAAAAAGCCTTATTGCTTCAATCCTGGCAACAGGAGCAAAAACCTCCTCATAATCAATCCCTTCTTCCTGAGTATAGCCTTGAGCTACAAGTCTTGTGTTGTTCTTTATCACAATACCTCTCTCATCCTTCTTGTTCCTGAATACCCACTTAGTACCAATCACTCTCATGCCTTTTGGCAAATCAACCAGAACCCAAACTTTTTGAATTTTGAATTGAAGCAGTTCTTCTTGCATTGCTTCAACCCAACTTGAGTCCTCCAATGTCTTGAGCACATTTTTTGGTTCTATCTGTGATAGGAAGCGTACAAACAAACATTCATTCTCATCTTCATGTTGTTTTTCTTCATACACAACACTTAGAAAACCATGATGATCTGGATTTTGTGTTTGTCTTCTAGTCTTCACACCAGATTGTACATCTCTAATCACATTAGTAAGTGGATGATTCTTGTGAACTGTAGTATGGGGAGTAGAAGGAACTTCATAATTTATTGGCATGTTGTTACAAACATATCAAAAGAATCCATTTGTGGAGCAGTAGTAGAACTTGAACCAGCAGTAGGAATAGTACTAACTCCACTTGGCCTAGCAATACTAACTTCATTTGTACTGCTCTCAGGAACTTCTGTTGCTTTATCATCTTTTCCATTATTTTCACAAGCATTCTTCTCTTTAGCATCATCCTCAGAAGAAGAAAAACACAATGGACTATCTTCCAAAATTGGCATCAAGATATGATCTTCATCATCTTCTTCTGAACCTGCATCATGGTTAGTATTTGTACCTGTAACAGGTACATAATTCATAGAATCTGAAAGCATATTAAGATCAAACAACCAATCTGGACCACCACCTGCAACATTTGGTATATTCTCTTGAAACTCAATGTGCAGATTTTCCTCTACATGCCTAGTGCTCTTATTATACACCCTAAAAGCCTTACTATGCAAAGAATAACCAACAAAGAAACCTTCATCAGATTTCCCATCAAACTTTTCTAATTGATCTTTGGTATTAAGAATAGTGACATGGCAACCAAAAGGTCTCATATAACTTAAGGCAGGTGTTCTACCTCTGAAAAGTTCATAAGCAGTCTTATTATGAGGTTGCACTACTAAAACCCTATTCTGAACATAACAAGCAGTACAAACTGCTTCAGCCCAAAATGAAATAGGTAACATAGAGTCAGCTAACATTGTCCTAGCAGCCTCTATTAAAGTCCTATTCTTTCTTTCAGCTACTCCATTTTGCTGTGGGGTTCTAGATACACTAAATTCCCTTTTAATACCCTTTTCTTTGCAAAACTCATCCATAACCCTGTTTTTAAATTTTGTTCCATTATCACATCTGATTATCTTAACTTTCTTATCAGCTAGGTTTTCTACCTCAATTATAAATGACTTAAGGATCTCACTAGTCTCATCCTTAGTTCTCAAAAAGAAAACACATGTAAACCTGGAATAATCATCAGTAATAACCAGACAATATCTTTTATGATTCAAGCTATTCACAGAGGTAGGACCAAACAAGTCCATATGAAGCATGTATAAAGTTTGATAATTAGAGTTATGAACCTTGGGCTTACAAGAGGCTCTGTGTTGCTTACCCTTAAGGCAAGAAACACATGTTTGGTCATTCTGAAAAAATTTATTAGGTAAACCTCTTACCAAACCATATTTAGCAATCTTATTAATGGTTTTGAAATTGATATGACCAAGCCTTCTATGCCACAACATTGACTCATCCAATGTGCCTTTTGCAACAAGGCAAGTAAGAACATCTTTAGGAACAAGTTTATTCATCTCAACACTGTATGTGTTACCCTTTCTAGGGATTTTAAGCAATACTTGACTTTCATCAGGTAGCTTGAAATCAGGAGAAAGAATAAGACAATCAGTATCAGTGAATAACACCTTGTTCTGTTTATCACAAATTTGTGATACACTAAAAAGGTTGTACTTTAGCTCTGGTACAAAATACACATTTTCAAAGTCAAGATTACCAGTTTTAATAATACCTTTACCAGTAATCCTACCACCAACACCACCTCCAAAGATAACAAGTCCTCCATCCAAAGGTGTAAACTCTGAAAGGTATGACATGTTACCAGTCATGTGCCTTGAACATCCACTATCTGAGTATCCTCTATCTTCTCCATCTTTTGTAGGATGTTCCTGCACACAAAATAAAGGTTTTAGTTCCTTTTGGGGACCCAAGCCATCACTGACTTGGATCTGCCTCGTGCATCAATATAATTATATCTATTGAAAGTCATTGATGCATCATTGGGTTTGGTAGGTTTCCATACCCAACGTGCTGAGGCCTTCACAGTATTGCCCCATTGACCCTTAACACTCATATGCCTAGCAGTAGGAATTGTTGGCCTAGCAGTAGTAACTGCTAGCCTAGCAGTTGGAACTGCTGGTTTAACTTTAGGCACCCATTTTTGATTATTCAAAGATGTTTTCATGTAAAAGGGCCTGTTAACTGTTTGTGCATGATTTGAAAATGATTTTGCACTTGAAACAGTTTGTTTGTTATTAAACCACTTGTTTTGTCTAGCAGTAGAAACTGATTTAATGCCAGACTTCAACATGACTGCTCTTGGTGTCATCTTATGATTCATATTAGGGTTAGTCAATCTATTGGGACTGTTTTGATTTACCCTAGCATTGGTATTCCCATACACCCTTGAATTCCCAAAAACCCTCTTTTTCCATGGATTTGAGTCACAATAAGCAGCCAAATGATCAAAATTACCACACACAAAACACACTTTGTTCTGCATAACAAACTCATCACCTAGTTGTTGAGATTTTAAGTTGTTCCAGTTCCTTTGATTTCCCCTAGGAACTGAAGATCTATGTGTAGACCTATACATCTCAGCATACTTAACATTTTTCCTAACTGGTTTTATATTTTCATTTTTGACCAATTTAGGAACATGTTTCACTTCTACCTTAACAACATCAGGTTTAACCTTAACCTGATCATCCTCATCTTCAGATGTCCAATCCTCTATGGTTGGTGCATCTGAGTCCCTTCCAGAGGACACCTTATCCTTAGAAAGTGATGTATCACTTGCACTCACAAAAGAATCCTCAGCCTTAACAAATTTAGTAGGATTCTCATTTGTTTTAGGACCATATCCAGTAAAATCAATATCCTTAAACTCTTCTAAACCTGTATGAGCTAAGTCAATTCCTGGAGGTACAAACATTCCTCTGTTGGGGGGTGCAACAGACTTGTATCCTAAACCAGATTTAGCTTTATTAAGTACTTGACTCTCTATTATTTTCTGAACTCCTTTTGATGTATGTTCAAGAGTGTCAACACTTAACTGTATGTTTTCTTTTTCTATCTTAAGTTTCTCTAGTTCATATATAAGTCCACTCATCTTATCATCTCTCAGTTGCAAGTCTCTTTTTAGAACAGCTATATCATCATTAAAGTTTGATTCATTCTTTCTATAAAAAAACAAGTTGTTCTTCTAAAACAGCTATTCCTCTTTTATGATTAGAAAGACTAAAGTTTATTTCATTAAAATCTGTCCTAAGATTATCATATTGTATCTTAAGAGACTCATAATCTTTCAAAGCTTGACAAGAATTTGAACATTTTATAACCTCATGTACCTCTGAGTCTGAGAAGGCCATCAATCCCAAGTTGGCTGGTTCTTCCTCTTCATCCATGAAGCTCCAGTCAAAGCCAGCTCCATCAACAGCTACCATTGCCTTGGAAGAAGTGTCTTCAACATTCACTGTTCTCCTGTTCCCCTGCTGACTCTTGTACCCTTTACCCTTATTGTCTTGTTGTCTGGGGCTTCTACACTCTCTGGCAAAGTGTCCCATCTTGTGACAATTATAACACTCTACCTTGGACTTGTCATATCCAGCAACATCTCCTCCATTGAGAGTAAGCTTCTTTCCAGTCCTTTGAAAATACCTCTTTGCCCTAATACTTAACAAGGCCATTTGCCACTTCAAGTCCATTGCATCCAAGTCATCTTCATTAATTTGAAGCAGGTCTTCATTGTAGATATGAGACCCATTGGATTGCTCAGATACAAAGGCATATATAGTTTCATCACTCAAGCTAGCAGTACTAGTTTTTACACTAGCAATACTAACTTTAGGGCTAGCAGTACTAACTTTAGGGCTAGCAGTACAAACTGCTTCATCATCCTCAGGACTGCTTTTGCTAGAAGATGACAAAAATGCTATGTTTCCAGAACTAGAACTGGTATTTCCTGCCTTCTTCACCTTTTGTTCAACAATCTTAAGATTGTTGTACAATTCATTGAGTGTCATCTTTTCCAATTCAGGCTTGTTGCTCCAGACAATAACATGAGTGTTCCAATCAGCAGACAAACTATTTAGAAACTTTAAGTTTAGGTCTTCCTGTGGAATCACAATCTTCAAACCAACAAGCTGACTCACAATTCTCTGTAGCCTATTAAAGACTTGATCAAGAGTTTTAGTGCTTGTGGCACTAAAATTCTCATAGCGCTGCTTCAGTAGAGTTCTCTGTGCCTTCTTTGTGGCTTCATTACCACCAATTCTTTCAACAATAGTTGCAAAAAGTGTCTTTGCAGTCTCATAATGACTGAAGTTAAACACTTGATCATTGGGAATTGCCATAAGTAACAAATTTCTGGCCTTTTGATCATTCTTCTTCTTGATCCTCTCATCATTTATGGCTGGTTCAGTGTTGAGCTTTGTGGTTTTGGAACCATCAGCAAGTTTTTCCTCAAAAGTCGTTGGCTTGAAGGAATCACCATTGATAATAATATCCCATAGTGGATAGTCTTGCACCATGAAATATTGCTCAATTCTGAGCCTCCATAAATCATATTCGTTTTGTTTTAGCATGGGGAGTTTGACAAGGATTGAGGTTTGTGGTGTTTCCATGTCCATCTTCTTGGTTGCAAGAGATTAAGTACTTCTGGATCTTCTAATTCAAAGTATCAGAAAACCTGTCTCTGATACCACTTGATTGGATCTAAACACACTCCTTGTGTTGAAGATACTTTGGGTATATATTAACTAGCACGCGGAATTTGCTAACTAATACTTAGAAGATTGTTTGTGTGATGAATGAATGTAACAGTAATTGTATGAACACAATGTAAAACAACCAAATAGCTTCAATATTATTATCAATACGAGTGATCTTTTGTTTATCACTAAGGTTACAAAAACCTTGAAGCTCTATCTATTAAATCGTACTCAAACTCTAACCTAGGATCTTCTTTTATAGCACAAGAAGTCCTTTACAAGTAAAACTAATATACGTATCAAACTATAATATTAAGATATACATAATATTTATTCTATATATATCTTCACACGTCTTCTTAATCTTTGTCTTCATCTTATAATCAGTACTAACCATCTATGCTAACAGTACTAACTAACTTAGTACTGTTATTGTAATCTTCAGCAGTTGTAACTTCATGCTTGACAGTACTAACTATATGCTTGACAGTACTAACTGTTAGGTTTAATTCCCAACAGACACCATTCTTCGAGTAATCAACTTTTTATCAGATTCTTCGAGTAAGCAATTTTTATCAAATTCTTCGAGTAAGGGTGAAATTTCTTCAAGTAAAGAATGCATCCAATTTCTCCAAGTTAGGAGGGTTTCAAAAATTTCCGAGTAAGGAAAATGGTTTTCTCCAAGTAAGGGTTGTTCTTTTCCAAAATTTGTCTAAATCCTTCGAGTAAGGATGTGTTTCTCTCTTTCTTCGAGTAAGCTATATTCCTTCGAGTAAGCATATATTTTCAGACTTAGTAAATAAATTTCTAAGTATAGAATTGTGTTCAGGTGAAAAAATGTGTTTGCTCCAATATGGTTGTTTACTTAATGTGTTCATATTATTCATGATCATCTTACATGTCTCTCTATATGATGCATCATATCAGTTAGGCACAGATCATGTAATAAAAGACTTACACTAACACAAATATGTAATTTCCATTGTGTTTCTTTGTTGATGTTTGTGCTACACAAGTTCATTATGTCTCAAACATCCATGGCAAGGAATGAATTGATCCCAGAAGGTGATGAAAGAAAGATTGGAGAATCCAACTCCAGAGTTGACTTGGAGAAATTGCCATGCCATCCTTCTTGTCAGATCATGGTGGAGATTCTGAAGAGACATTTCTGCAGACATGTTCTAACAAAGTCCGCTACAGTACCAGAAGTCTACCTGAATCAGTTCTGGCACACTTTGATGATCAGTCGGGACTCAAATACCATGACTGTCACCCTGGACAAGAAACAGATCAAGTTCAATGTTCATCTTCTTCACACCGTTCTTGAGCTTCCTCCAACAGTATTTGGCAAACAAACAAAATTTCTTGAAGATCCTCCTTTTGAACGTATAGTCAGGTCATTAAAACATCTTGGCTATGACGATTCTTTTGATGAGCTCACGTCACATTCAAAAGTAGACCGTAGATACATTCCTCAACCATGGTTAACCAAGTACACTATCTTGAGCCACTGCATAACGGGAAAGGAAACGGGTCACGAGCACCCCAGACTTGAACATTTAATGTTCTTCTGGGGTGTCATCAACCTACATCATATGGATTATGCCAAGTACATCTGGATAGACATGATCTATCAAGCCCGCCAGTTTGGACAAAAGAAGGGCTACAAGATTCCCTTCCCACGCTTCACCAAACTTCTCATAGCTCACTTCATGGAAAGAGAACAAGAAATTGATAAACGTCCGACTGAAAAGGCCCGCACAGTACAAATGGACCATGTTCTTTCTAGAGTAAGAATTCATACCACCAACACCACCATACAAGGTCTTAGAATTCGAGACAAGTTATTAACGGAGGCGGTGAAGGCAACTGAAGCATATGTAAGGTATGACGAAGCAGAGAAGGCAGGTACAGTAGGTATAACAGTGAAGGGACTACTAGAACAAGAGGAAGAGGAAGAGGTATTAAAGCAGGGTCTACAAGAATAAAGAAAGTCGCTCGAGCTACCAATAAGAAACCAATGCTCAGGGATGAATCAACTGAAGAAGAAGAAGAAGAGGAACCAAGCTTAAGGGAAGAAAGAAGAAAAAGAATTATGCAGATAAAGAAGGAAATGCATGATGAAGGTCTTGGCAAGGGTAAAGGCAAATCAATTAAGATTCAAGACAAACCCGATGACACCCTTCAACCATCTAAGACACAAGAAGAAGAAATTGCACAACTCAAGAAAGCCATACAAGAAAACAAGGCAAAGTATCTGGCTAATATTGAGAAACTCGAGAGGAGGAAGAAAGGTGAAGGCTCTGCATCTAAGGTTAGTGAAGAAGAAACCTTGTCCAACACTGACTATGACTCAGAAGCAACTATGTCTAAATCAGCAAGTGCCTCACTAAATGAATTTGAGGGTGAATCAGAAGAATCAGAACAACTCATTCACACACCCTCAGAATCAGATTTTGACAAAAATGATGAAGAAGAGAAGAAAGATGATGATGATGATGAGGAAGAAGAAGGTGAAAGTAATGATGACAAAGACAGTGAAAGTGATGAGGATGACAATGACCAAGATGATGATGATGATCAAAATGATGATCGTATCCCAACTCCACCTATTATACCATCATCCGTGGATCAAACCTCCAAGACCAAGCCTCCATCACTGATGAACTCAAATAAGTACATTTTATTACCATCATTTATCCTATTTATTTGACTTGTTTTATTATATTATATATGAGAATCGATACCTTAATGTTTACTTTAGTAATTCTCAGGTAAAAACAAGCATTATGTAAAACTTGGTGATTTTGGACTAATTATGGAGCAAAACAAGCAAGATGTCAAAAGCCTACTGAAATCCAGATACGCCGCAATATACTTCTAACATACGGCATATCACTATCAAGATTTCACAAGTTACAATCCAAGTACATGCGCCACATACAAAGATCAAGATACGCCGCATCTGAAGACGGTGTACGGATATTCCTGAATATATTAATCTTGGACCCCACTCGAAGTTAAGTCAATGCGCCGCATCTAACCACTAGATGCGCCGAATCGATCCCTCAGACAGAAACTATAAATACCCTAAGGCCAGACGAATTTCGAGAGCTTAAACTTTAGAGCTTAGTTTTTAGTCGAAGACAGAAGAACCCTAGAGTCGAATTCAGACGACCAAGCAGCACAAGACACACCTAAATGAAGATACAAGAGCTGTAAGAAGGTCCTGCATGTATTCAATTCATTAAGTAGTTTTGTTTTATTGTATTAGTACACTTTAATTCATCAGGATTGATGGGCTTGTGTCATGTGACTACGGAAAATCATGCACTCCCCTTAATATTGCTTTCCCATTAATTAAAGTTTATATGTTGATGTCTTTGGTGACTTTTATTAGTGCATTGATAACCTCTGTGTCTAGCTGAGTATTGCTTGGGTCGCCATGCCCCTTCCTCGCCTATCTATTCTAGCGTATATGAGACGTGGGCATCACAAATGCCCAATATTCTTGAAAAGTAGGATAGACATAAGTAATCATTAAGGGTTTACTCGCCGATAAGATTAGAGCCAACGAGAAAGGTTTAATTACATACACTTCATATAAAACTAGCAATAAAATAAGTGACAAGCTACTTACTTATCAGGACAGGTCTTCTTATTGTCCCAAGTATCTATCTGTGTACGTGTGTGCTAATCGCTGATTCGTGCTCATTAGTTTAGTTTACCATTTAATCATAACCAAACCGTGCCAGTCTCTCATGCTGAAACCCCATTGCGTTAGATTAGGTTGTATAGCTAACTTAGGATATTAAAATAGTGATTAGAATAACTAGATAATACGTTCCACTCTTAGTGATCGGCACTCTACTTACCATTATATTCATACTGACCGGGTACACTGCTCGTTAAGTGTGTGTGTTATTGATAAGTCGGCTAAATATAAATTTAAAACTTGAGTAGGCATTAATACTGCTAAACCGCAACGACACATCGCACGCATCAATCACCAAAACCAACACCTCTACAACCGTATAACAGTGAACTCCGGCTATTAAAGAACAACTCAGCATGTTGCAAGATCAAGTGAAGACGCAACAAAGTGACATCAATGAGTTCAAAGCAATTGATATCCATCTAGCAATGGAAGACTACCTAAATAAGAATCTACCAGAAGAGATCGGAAGACATCTTCATTAGACACTTCCAAATATCCTAAAGGAATATGTCAAGAGGAAGCTTGATGGAATTGTCGCACATCACATCCAATCAACACCGCTCACAATCCAAACACAACCATCAAAGCCTTCCGTCGCTGATCTTAAAGGGCAATTACTAGATGCTATCATCAATGATCCAGAGGAGGACGATCTTTGCAAGGCTTTGATCAAATCTATGAAGAAAGCTAAAAAGAAGGATGAGCCATGCAAGAAGATCAAGCCTAGAAAACGTCGTCGTGATGATCATGACAAGGACGACCAAGCAAAGAGAAGCGAGAAACGTACGAGAATGGCTGGACCTACTGCAACACTGCCTTCCTCTAACATTCAGCAAACGGGCGAAGAGGAACTTGTACCTCAAGAGACTGTAACAATTGATAAAGCTGAACATCATGATGATATCACTATTGATCAAGCTGAAGCTGAAGTTTTTCCTCACAAAGCTGCAGATGTTCCTGCACCACCTGCTGATGCACTCCTCAAACCCGCTCCTGAATGGGTTAATCCTGATGCTGAAAAGTTCAAATGGTTTGAAGAAATGGTGGATGCTTATCCAGACATTCCAGAAGATGAAGTTCCTGCAGAAGGCTCAGTTGTGGACTTCACAAAGCAACTTAAGAAAGAGATGAAGATCCAGAAATTACAACTGTCCGATATTGTCAAAATCCGCAAAGCAGGTTTCTCTTAATTCAAGACTTCAACCTGGAACAAGTTGCACGAGCTTTATCTGGGAACGTTAGCTGGGGTGATGCAAGATCTTCTCATCAAACCGACACTTTCCAGTTTTGTGATTACTCACAACCCTTACCCCTTATTGGTCATGCCCACAATCCCAAGATACCTAAAGTTTACTTCTTCAACAATGACGGGGAGTATCTAATATATGGGAATACTAATCCAGAAAAGCGTTATGCTACATCTCTTACAAAGTTCAAGGCCGCTATCTACGTGCAAAAAGGATTTGAAGAACAGATCGGAGACTTGTTCAGCAACTCGATTGCAAAATACAATGATGAAGCTGTTCTGAGAGTCTTTCACTGGCCTGACATGCGGAAATGGTTTTACAAATGGAAACTTACATTTACCTCTAAACATAAGGTATACTACAAAAGTAAGATTCTTTCCATTAAGAGTGCTGAGACAGAGTCAAACTATGGATACAACTTTCTGACTAAGATCACGGTTCGAAGATAAGACGACAAGGAGTACTCATTCAATGAAGCAGATTATCCTCACTTGAATCTAAACGACATTGAAGATATGTACCTGCTCAAGATTCAAGGAAAACTCGAGCATCTCCCTGGTAGCCTTCAATACGACATCATCAACTCTCTACTCCTTTACATCTGAAGTATAGTGATAAAGACAAGAGTCGAAGATGTTCATCTTGGAATTGAAAGTTATCAGAAGCAGTTGAATCTTATCAGACCTGATCTTAGACCTCCGGGTATTGTAGAAATGAAGCCATATTCCTTCAGCAACAAACCATTTGGAGTAGTGTACGTGAGATCTGGAACAACAAAGTTCATGGGCTACCAAGACATTCACAAGTTTAGCGATGAAACTTTGATACAAGTTAGGGCTGAACTTGATCACATTCTAGAAAATCATACACAAGGAAGGAAACAGGGCTGGTTGAGGCATATGACTTGGAAGAGAAACGATGTGAAGCAGGCAGTTAAGTTCTTAGCACGGATTGGCCACAGGCTAAAGCATCGGGTTCAGATGAGAAGGATGGAAAGTTATGTAGGTGGAAGAGCTCAAGTTTCGAATATTCTCACATTCAGATGTCCGGAGTAAATCACTGGTATCATTGTCAAATTATTTGTCATCATTAATGATTGTTTTAAATATGATTATGACTTGTGCACAGATAACAGCGCACAACCCGTACTTGTAAAGAAAGGACCCTAAGGTACGCTTCAGTGCCTCAATCCTAATATAAGGAGCGAAAGCTTCTTACTTTTGAGTAGAATTAATCATAATTTTTTATAAGTTTTTCAAAAATTCTACTCAAAAGAACAAGTATTCCCTTGTTAAAGGGGAGTACTTGAAAACTAATCTTTGTTCAACACAAAAGTTCTTGTTGAAATTCTTCCCGTAAACTTCAAAAAGCATATTTTAATCAAAAGTTTTCCAAAAATAACATGAATATGCTATTTTTGAGGGGGAGAATAATAAGATGATTAAAATATGGTAACTTAAAGTATGATATCTTGCATAAGCTCGACTCAGATTGTACCCAAGAATTGACGAATATCAAATGTCATTAATCGAAAGGACTTGTCCGGGACGGGTAATAATTTCAAGCTGGTTCATCCAGTGATGTAAACGTGTCTCGCAAAGGACTTGTCTGAGTAGAGTGTACCATTTCGAGAGATTCTCCTTGAATATGACCAGGACGGGTAATAATTTCAAGCTAGTCTAACTAGTGATGTAAACGTGTCTCGCAATGGTCATATTCACTGAAAATCAATCAATTCTAAAGTACTAACTCCACCCAACATGTGCAAATTTATCTTAATAACTTATGAGCACATGTGAAAGGGGAGTATTTGTGAATGAGGCGAAAAGTGTACCGCTTTTAAGGGGTCATTTAAGCCCTAAATCGTATTTATTTGATCAAATATTGCCCTAAATCGTTCCTTTTGTCATTTTAGGTACTTTTGAGGAGAAATCTGGAAAAGGAGGCATTTTGGACGTTTTTGGAGCATTAAAGTGAAGAAAACGACAAAGTCTCAAAAATCGGCTAAAAGTTACTCTTGACGGCGTCACAATTTACTCTGGACGGCGTCATGCTTTGGCAAGAAAAGTTGGACGTGAAATTTACTCATGATAAGCCAGTGAAAATAGCATGTGAATTCTGACGGCGTCACGCTTTAACTTGATCAAGGGCGTCACGGCTTAAATCATAAGGGGACGGCGTCACGTTCACGAGCTGACGGCGTCAAGCCTTGATAAGCCAGAATGGATTTTTGAAGAGCTAAAGAGGGACGGCGTCAAGAAGGTCATCCGGGAACCCTAAAAGCGGCGAGGTGACGGCGTCACACTCCATAAGGTGACGCCGTCAGATCCAAAAATCTATATATAGTTTTCTAATCTTTTGTCATTAAGGAGAGCTTAGTGTGTGGAATTTTGGGATAAAACCCTAAGACGATTTTAGCTACTTTTTCAGGGCTTTTTGCCTTGAGATCTTCCATGTTTCATTGAAAGATAAGTTATCAATTAATCATTCAATATGTCTATGTGTTGTTTGATTCTATCTTATTCTTGTCTTTTGTTTAACATGTTAGGCTAATTTTATCTTGTGTTTGCTTAGATCTAATGAAACTTAGCTATTGATTATTGGTTGTTAGTGTGTTGTTAGTTGTATTGGATGATTGTTTATCTATGTTAGGCTTAAGAAAACTGGCTAACTTCCTATTCGGTAACTTGCTTGAACGTCTTAAGAAACATGAACCAAACGCGTACTAAAGGTTTTTATGGTTGTATTTAATGCACAAGCGAATTCTAGTGATCCCATGTTAGGAGCTTCCTAGCCGGCTCGACATAGGAGTGAAGTAGGAGCTTGTAGAGTTGGGGAAGTAAGTACGCCACCCCACGAATGGTATTAAGGAATACACCCGTCATCCACGCGACTAATACACACTAATTAACCGGTAAAAGATAGTTAGGGAGTAAGGAAATCTAAGTAAACACATTTCTCTACACATAAGTTTCTCACCACATTTTATTTTCAGTTATTTATTTTATTTGCATTCGTAGTAAATTGGGTTAGTTGACTAGCAACTAATTCCGCCCACTCCTTCAAAACCGAGATTTTACTTGCTTTCATAAAAAATATAAAAACATAAAAAGAATCTTCCTCAACCCTTAGACCTAATTAGAGTAGCCTTTCACACCTAACGAACACTATTCCCTGTGGAGAACGATCAATCCCCCGTACTTACCACTACACTATACTACATCGGTCAGGTACACTGCCTGGTGGGGTTGTAAGCCTCTTGAGATCCCTCAAGAGGTAAAACCTGTTGTAAGGTTACAAAACCACGCAATCAAGTTTTTGGCGCCGTTGCCGGGGAATAGTTATTGTTTAGGTTGAATTTTTATTTCTATTAGGTCTACTCACTAGATTCCTTTCTAGTGAGATTTTTATTTTATTTTTCTAGGTTTTCTTTAGTCTATCTATTTTCTTCGTGTCTTTGTTCGTAACCATACCATCCGACATCATGGAAGATGGTAATATCCTTAACCCCCACAACCCACCACCACAACAACCACAACCACCTCCTAGAGCCCGTACTTTAGGAGAGTATTCCCGTCCTAGCCACCATGGCTATCGAAACACCATTGAGCTCACTCAAGGAGCCAATATCACACCCTTGCGATCCGACACCATCCGGTTGGTGCAAAGTGGATGCGCATTCCATGGACTTCGTTCTGAAGATCCTAATCAACATCTCAAGGACTTTCTTAAAATCGTTGATTCTATAGACCTTGATGTTGCCACTCGAGAGACGACCCGATTGCGTCTCTTTCAATTCTCTCTGCGGGACCAAGCTAGTCAGTGGCTAGAACGTCAACCCGCAGGATCCATTACCTCTTGGGATGATCTCACCACTCGTTTCCTTGCTCAGTTTTTCCCACCGGGAAGAACTACCAAGCTAAGGAATGATATCTTGATGTTCCAACAACGTCAAGGCGAAACTCTCTACGAGGCATGGACTCGATTCAAGGACTTACTCCAAAAAGTCCCTCACCATGGCATAGAACTTTGGCTCCAAGTCCAAATCTTCTATGATCATATCAATCTCTCCACGAGGCAAACCATTGACCAATCGGCCGGTGGTAAGCTACGTGATCTAAGTGCGGAACAATCATGGGCTCTCCTAGAGGATCTTGCTCTTTATGACAACGAAAGTTGGAGTGATCCCCGTGATTTGAATAAAACGGTCAAGGCAATATCTTTGCCTTCTAACAATTCAAGCACTTCCGACCGTAGGATCATAGAACTTGAAGACCAAGTCAAGTTCCTCATGAAATCCTACGAGGCTCCTAAACCTTCAAGCCAAGTGAACAAAATCACTTCTTCATGTGAATTATGTAGTGGTCCCCACGACACTCGTGATTGCATGGAACTCCCCGAACAAGCTTTTGTGGACTACGCATCCTCGCGTACCGACGGAGCGGGAGACAAGTGGTACACTTTCAAACCCGAGCCAAACCATTACGGTGATTCATACAACCCCTCATGGAAAAATCACCCGAACCTTAGGTGGAAACAAAACCAAAACTCGCAACAAACCAATTCTTCCAACCCACCTAATCGTTTCCAATCAAGCGGTTCCAACTCGAACCGAACTTTCAACAACAATCCTTCCGGCAATGGTAGTACCAATAACTTTGAAGGATTGATGTCTCAATTTATGGCATCTCAAGAAGCTCGGATAGCTAGATTCGAGACCGAATTCAATCAACAACAAACTGAGATGACCAATAAAATTGACAACTTGTTGAAAGCTCTCCATAACCAAGTGTTATCACCTCCACATAAGGACGCTAGGAACACAAATAGCGGACCCCAAGTCAAAGACCCTTCTTCATCCAAACATGTCCACTTCGTCAACGTTGTCACTATTAAACCAATCGATAGGAGCATGGAAGAAAGTGACAAGAATGAGGGTAGGATAGAAAGTGAACCTAAGGATGAGGATAGGAAGGTCGAGGTTGATAAGGAAGTTAGGACAAGTGTGATTGAAGAAGTAGATGATGATGAGGACTACTTCAATAGGCTACCCACTAAGGAAGAGCGTGCATATCATACAAACTTATTCGAAGACCCCGAGACACCATACTTCCTAGGTAGACCAATCATAGAAATAGGCGACCCTTCTAATCTCAACATACCATGCAACATCGGACATCTACATGTGTGGAAAGCTTACATCGACCTTAGATCGCCCATAAACATCATGACTAGAGCCCACTACAACTTGATAATGAAAAATCAACTTGGGTATAGGATGCTCCCTGACAAGGGTTGGATGAGTAACTTCACGGGAAGAGTTAAGGGATTACCGGTTTATGTAGGAAACTTCACCTATGTCACCGACTTTGTAATTGTAGAAGATATCCGCCCAATAGTCGATGCATCCTTGACTCAAGTGGTTTTTGGAAAACCATTTGTTGAGGTCTCTAGAATGACTTATGAACCTTCCTTAGGGATAGTTAGATTTAAGGATGAGACCGATGAAGTAAGCTACCAAATGCCATATAAGATAGAACAATTCCAACACTTGTCAAATGTTGAGAAGGAGCTTAAACAAGCGGTCTACTATAGGAATGATAAGGATAGAAGTAAAGGAGTAGACTATGTTATGGAAAGGATATTCGGTTTCTACAAGGATTGTTTGAAATTAGGACCGGAATATAAAACCGGGAAGGAGAATGGCCTAGGAACCGTGACCGATGATGGAGTCACGTAATGTACGTGACTTTGAGTCTAGCTACAAGACTCGTTAATAAAGAAAAGCGCTTCTTGGGAGGCAACCCAAGCTTTATTTGTTTTATTTGCTTTGTGTGTTTATTTATTTGCTTGTTTGATTTTATTTCCCGTATGTGTGTTTAATTTTTATCATTATTGATTCATGTTCAAAACTAATTTGTGAAAATGCTTTATGTTGTTTTTAACTTCGTCTTAACTACATATAAAGGTATTTTGCAAAAGATAAGTGTAAGGGAAATCTAAATCGGTTTATTAGAACACAAATTAACATGAATCGTAATAATAATAAATTAGCATACATATTAGTGTTTGTTTGAGTCAAATGCTTGTATCGAGTCATAATGATGTTTTGCAGGATTTCCAGGAAGTAAGGTAAAGGTTTTTCCAGAAATTTTCCGGAAACTTAAAACGAAAATTTTTGTCAGGTCATTTCTGACGGCGTCAGGGGTTATAACCTGGCGGCGTCAGATTTAATTTCCAGAAATTTTTGAAAGTTTTGTTTTCATAAAAAGTTTTTATTAAATCTCCAACTTATAATCTCCAGGAATCTGCAAAATTATCATTCCACAAGCATTATATCCTTATATATAGATTTTATCCCGCCGATGTTATGCAGGTTTTCGTGTTTGTTTTCTCAGGTTTAACAGGTTATTTTGGACAAGGAGATGTTTATGGAATCAAGCTTATGGCGATGCATTAGTCATGGAGCTTCAACATTCTCTTTGGAGGAAGATTTAACCGTGTAATTTCATTATCCACCGAGCGAATCAGGGAGTATTTGATTTCATTCTTTTACTTTTTGCTTTTACATCTTATTATTTGAACATTGGGGACAATGTTCATCTTAAGTGTAAGGGGAGGGTAAAAGTACGATTTTAGAGAATACAATTGCGCTTGATTTTTGTTTGTTTAATAGTAGATGTGTAATAAAACTGAGAGGAATACTTGTTAAGGTAATTTTAGTGCCAAATTTAAAATTTTTTACAACATATAGGAGTGAAACTTTGATCTTAATGAGCGTCTCACGGATAGGAGTTATATGACTAGCACAAAAACCGTACCACTAAAAAATTTTCCACCCCAAATATGTGAGGTTCGCCCCTAGAATTGGTAGGAAAAGCATTTATGCTATGATGTGTGTACCGGTAGCACTTAGATTCTAGAACTTGCGTTAGGACCATTCCAAGGCCACAAGTGAGACTACATTCGTGTAGTTAGATTTACTACATGATAAGAGGCATTAGGATTAACCCATTGTTTTACACCTGTGTTTTTGTTATAATTACGTTGGCTACATTGGTCAAGTAATTCTCCCACACCCTTTGCGTTGTACTCATTTTTAGTACACGATACCCCTAGTACACCCCTCAGAGCCTATCTTTTCGTTTCGACCTTTAAGCATTTTACTTAAAGGAAGAATTTGTTTACACCCCACTAAAATGTACACCCAAATCGCCTTAGCCTACCTTGTATGCACTCATCTTTAGTGCATTATTGTTACAACATTTGTTTAAACCTTAGTTAATTATCTAATTGATTACATGGTTGCTAAGTCGAGTCATATCCTTGTACATATTGTTTTGGGACGATTGGGACTCATGGGTAAAGTACTAGTGTAATGGAGTAATGGGGAAGAACATCATTTATTACCCCCATATGTGCTAAATATTTTAAAAGTACTCCAAGTTTTTCAATTATCTTAATTCGAGTCATTAGATTAGTATTTGTAAAGTTATGTAAAAATTCAAGTGTAAGGGGAATGCAATGCCCCTATGATGTATTATTTTGGATGGTAGGGCAAGAGTGTATGAAAAAAAAAATAATAAAAAAAAAATAAAAAATAAAATCGAAAAATCAAGAAAAATACAAAAAAAAAAAAAAAAAAAAAAAAAAAAAAAAAAAAATAGAAAAAGAAAAATAGAAAAAACATACGGACTACCATCCCGTTTCATTTTATGTTTATTTTTATGTTTTTGTTATTTTGTTATTTTGTTTCTAGCTTAAAATTGAGTCGAGTCTTGGCTTAGCAACATTGTATAGTACATGTAATTAATCAAGATCTTTAACTCGCCACCAGTAAAATATCCTTTATCCAACAAAACCGTGTTTTCCTTTTCCCTACACCTAACGTTATAACCCATTTAAAAGCCCTCTTTGATAGTTTATCTTAGGTGCTTACGCCTAGTGGAGGAGGTTTTCGATCCTTTCCCAAGCCTATGGTAATCTATTTGCTATGACAGGTAGTGAGAGATATTATCCGTTTTCATTTATGAGATTTATTTTGATGACACTTGAGAGATGTGAGTATCTAAACACTACTTGTGAGGTGCTAGTTTATAATCTCCGTGCTTATTATGATTGAAGTGGAACGATTATTTGTTGTAATTACTTTTATGTTTGCATTAAATGACCCCTAACTTGTATTTTGATTAGAATAAAAGCGCATTTGCTTGAGGACAAGCAAATCTCAAGTGTAAGGGTATTTGATGAGGCGAAAAGTGTACCGCTTTTAAGGGTCATTTAAGCCCTAAATCGTATTTATTTGATCAAATATTGCCCTAAATCGTTCCTTTTGTCATTTTAGGTACTTTTGAGGAGAAATCTGAAAAAGGAGGCATTTTGGACGTTTTTGGAGCATTAAAGTGAAGAAAACGACAAAGTCTCAAAAATCGGCTAAAAGTTACTCTTGACGGCGTCACAATTTACTCTGGACGGCGTCATGCTTTGGCAAGAAAAGTTGGACGTGAAATTTACTCATGATAAGCCAGTGAAAATAGCATGTGAATTCTGACGGCGTCACGCTTTAACTTGATCAAGGGCGTCACGGCTTAAATCATAAGGGGACGGCGTCACGTTCACGAGCTGACGGCGTCAAGCCTTGATAAGCCAGAATGGATTTTTGAAGAGCTAAAGAGGGACGGCGTCAAGAAGGTCATCCGGGAACCCTAAAAGCGGCGAGGTGACGGCGTCACACTCCATAAGGTGACGCCGTCAGATCCAAAAATCTATATATAGTTTTCTAATCTTTTGTCATTAAGGAGAGCTTAGTGTGTGGAATTTTGGGATAAAACCCTAAGACGATTTTAGCTACTTTTTCAGGGCTTTTTGCCTTGAGATCTTCCATGTTTCATTGAAAGATAAGTTATCAATTAATCATTCAATATGTCTATGTGTTGTTTGATTCTATCTTATTCTTGTCTTTTGTTTAACATGTTAGGCTAATTTTATCTTGTGTTTGCTTAGATCTAATGAAACTTAGCTATTGATTATTGGTTGTTAGTGTGTTGTTAGTTGTATTGGATGATTGTTTATCTATGTTAGGCTTAAGAAAACTGGCTAACTTCCTATTCGGTAACTTGCTTGAACGTCTTAAGAAACATGAACCAAACGCGTACTAAAGGTTTTTATGGTTGTATTTAATGCACAAGCGAATTCTAGTGATCCCATGTTAGGAGCTTCCTAGCCGGCTCGACATAGGAGTGAAGTAGGAGCTTGTAGAGTTGGGGAAGTAAGTACGCCACCCCACGAATGGTATTAAGGAATACACTCGTCATCCACGCGACTAATACACACTAATTAACCGGTAAAAGATAGTTAGGGAGTAAGGAAATCTAAGTAAACACATTTCTCTACACATAAGTTTCTCACCACATTTTATTTTCAGTTATTTATTTTATTTGCATTCGTAGTAAATTGGGTTAGTTGACTAGCAACTAATTCCGCCCACTCCTTCAAAACCGAGATTTTACTTGCTTTCATAAAAAATATAAAAACATAAAAAGAATCTTCCTCAACCCTTAGACCTAATTAGAGTAGCCTTTCACACCTAACGAACACTATTCCCTGTGGAGAACGATCAATCCCCCGTACTTACCACTACACTATACTACATCGGTCAGGTACACTGCCTGGTGGGGTTGTAAGCCTCTTGAGATCCCTCGAGAGGTAAAACCTGTTGTAAGGTTACAAAACCACGCAATCAGTATTTCTGAAAAATGCAAAACTCTCAAAGTGTTAACAATATATGTTTTACAATCATAAACACTTTGAGAGATTTTCAAATGATTGGTTTATGGCAACATAGGATAGTCATGAAATTATAAGGTGACTAAGATTAGGAAATCGTCCTATGATCCGCCAGAACCGGAGGGATCTACCCATGGACAATACCAATAGTTTAGAACTAGAAAGTCCTTAGGTATGATTGAAAAAAGGAGTAAAGAAATGAAAGGAGAAAGAAGGGGTTGAAGAATTAAAAAGAAAAGCAAATGAAAGGGTGAAAAGAAATAACCCTCCATATGTTCAACCTTAGGGCAGAAACCGGGTTCAATTCATATGCTATTGGTTGTTACTAAGGTGACACCGGTATTGAAGACAAAGTCGTCATGGACCCAGTGACGCACTGCACTAAACCTTCTAGCCACTCATGTGTCTCTCAAAAGACACTTGTTTTATTTCTCACGGAGAACCCTTCATAATCTATCAACCTCTCACTCCGAGATTAGTTGATATTGAAAAGGAGGCACTCTGCTCCATGCCTCCGATGACTAAAAACCAATAAGCACTTAATCGAGTCTAGAGCCGCGAGATACATAAAAGATCTCTTAGGAACACTTAATATTTATACACTGGTTGTTCAACATTATGGACACCAGTTGTAAATAACAAGAGTCCTACGCAGATCTTAGTAATCTGCCTAGAACATTCATGAGGGAACTCACAAATTGTGATTCTCAGTGACTGAGTGGAAATTCCTGCCAGGGTCAACATCAAACAGCCCTGAAAACAGGTCACTTCGGTAATCCCTTGTGGATTACGCTTAGTGTTCGAGGTTGTTCCAAACGGTCTACAGTCATGGAGTGATACTTCGGTATACTTCAGCGACTTACCCTGAATCGTTGATACACTTTGGTGCATCTTGTTAGCTCTCTCGGGGGCATCCGGTTTAGGAACGACCTTGGCTAGGATTAGAGAAAGTTTTCACACTACACTGTTAACGATCTCGAAGTCCGAATCTGTAAGTGCCAGATGCTTTGTTGCTAACTTTTTAATTGCAAGTAATCATGGAGACCAGGAGTTCCATCACCACCATTTCCATCATGCTCATGCTAACATCACGAAGATAGTTCTCACAAAGATCAAAGGCAAAGCAAATATTAAAAAGTCAAAGATTGAAGCAAAAGAGTGAGAATATTTGAAGTGTAAAGATCAAAGTCAAAAGAAGTATGAGCATGGAGGAAAAGACGTAGAGACACCGGGATTAATGGACGTTGGTGGAAGGCAGATCAAGACATTACCATATCACTCACAACAAGAACAAAGAACAAAGATACAAAAGACGTCGAAGCCTATGAAGCAAAGAAGACGTCAAGCAACCTTGATGACCAATACTTAGGGGGAGATTGTTGGGAACTGTAACCACTGTGAAAATCCCACATTAACATAAACTATCTCACTGAAATATTTATCCTTTTCTACGTGTAAATTTTTTTATTATTATTTTATTTGTTATCTATAACTATTATCTTATGTGACGTAGATCAGATCCTCGATAAACGTGCTTGCATGCAACCTAAACCCAACGTATTTAATGTTTATTCTATATAAACATATCCCTATGAAATATTACAATATACCATTTACCATTTTACGATAATTCCTTAACGAACGTACAAACAAAACATTCAATATCTATTTAGAGTTTCCATAAAACCTTAAACTATCATAACAAAATACGTAAGTAACAAAACCCTAAAAATACTAAAGTACAATTCATCCAACCTAAGGTACAAGCATCTAAAGCATAGAAACCTTAATTCCATAATAACTCCCGGTAAAACCCTAATTTCAGGTAATTAAGACTTTATGTACAAAACTCACAAATATTAATTTATTTATATGAGATTTTTACAAAATATAAATGTACAAGTCATTTAAAGCCAATGTACAAGTCTTTTATGCATAAAACTATATATTTATAAAAATCTTATTAAAACCCTAATTATATTATTTAAAAGCACAATTTACATATCTTCTTTGCACAAACCCCAAAGATTAATTTTTCTAAACTCATTAAATATTAGTACAAGTCTCTAACCTAATGTACAAGTGCCTAATGCACAAAATCCTAAAATTTCATTTATATACACTTTAAACATAATAAAAATATATATAAATTTATATAACTTAAAGAATTATTAAAATTATATTTTTCATATTTTCTAAACCCTAGTACAACCTCCTTAAGCTTAAAGTACAACTTACCAATGCACCAAATTATTTTCTCTTCATTTTCTATAAATTGATATACATAAAAATGTTTAGAAAACTTATAAAAATTATTTCTAAATAATCCCTAAACCCTAGGAACCCTAACTAGAACTTTAACCCTAAAGTACCATAACTCTAAACCTAGTGAAAAACTCCTTTATGCCTAGTTCGAACCACATTTTCCCTTCTACCCTAACTTGGTTCGAATTCAATCAAAACCAAACCAAAACCCAAACTTCCTTAAACCTTAAGTGACCAAATAAAAGAACACAACACTTCCACATCCCCCCTCCTCTAGAAGCTTACTACTTGTATGGTTTTTAGCAAAACACATCATCACCACCCCACAAACCCACGTTAACCTTCCCTCCTCCTCACACATGTTCTCACAAACTCTCAAACACATCCTCATGTTCACTCCAACCTCAACATGATGACAAGAAACCCTAACCTTCATACTCTTATATAAATCGACCACCACATCTATCTTTTCTCTCATTTCCATTCGACCAAACCAAAACACAGCCCTTACCCACTCACTACTGACCAAATAGCTCTCATTCACTCTAAGGGAAAACCATACGAAGCCAAGAAGGAGGATAGAAGCCCTAGAGACCCATTTCCAAACCATACACCCTAATTTAGCCCTACTCGATCCATACTAATCTAGGTAAGTCTTCAATCTTTTTTCTTTTTGTTTTCTACACTCTAAACATCACTAATATCACTAGTGAACAAGCTCTGGTAATGATAAAACCCTAAACCTAAAATCTACAACTTCTTTTCTTTCTTTTTGTTTTTGGTCGAACCAACCCAAACACACCCTTAGTTATTTTTTTTAAGGTTCATTAAATATTAGAAAATAGTAAAAACATGCCTAAAATACTCTTAATAAACCCTAGGATCTAAGTTAGAAACCTTACTCACAAAACCTAAATTTTTCTTTTTCTTTTTCATCTTAGTCGAACAAACAAACACCCTCTTAACTAAATTTACAAGTCCAAAATACCTAAGATTGAGTCGGAGTCCCTTAAACATGCTAAAGATACTAAATATAACCTAAGATTACCTAGTTTCTAAAGTTAAAAATCGAAAACGAAATATTTTTCTTCTTTTATTTGCTGTCGAGTACCACAGCAGACCCTGAGTTTGTGACGTGAAATTAGACTAGTAAACAAGTCTTAAAAATTCTAGATTTTTGGGATAATGAAGGTCTCTTAGCTGTCTAAAAGTAGGAAAAAGAACGGAGTCATTTGATTAAGAATTCAACGAGATTCGACCTTTTCTTTGCGCATGTTTTCTGCCCACAGCTTCGAACCAAACGCACCCTTTAAAAATTTATTCCGAGCTCGTGAGCTCGAATCACGAGCTGGGATTTTGTAAAAATTTAGTTTATAAACTGATAAATAAATGTACAAAAGAGTCGTAAAAAGTTTTGCTCTTTTTCTAAAGATATAGAGCGTTTTTAAGAAATAAGGACGTCGTGTGTAACGCGACGGGAGTCTCAGGAGTATTTTATGTCAAAACTCTAACTAAAATTATAAAAAGGACTTGATATGCAGTCGACTTAAACTTCAGGGGTAGAAAGTGTCATTTTGAAACTATAGGGGTAAAACTTGTCATTTTACTAAAGTTCAAGGGTATAATTTGTTAATATCAGAAACTCTAGGGGATAAAGTGTAACATTTTCTATAATAATAATAATAATTAATAATAATAATAATAATAATATAATAATAATAATTATTTTATTATTATTATTATTATTATTATTATTATTATTATTATTTTTTATTTTTTTTTTATTATTTTTTTAATTATGAAGACAGCGCTTTATTAAAAACAAAAAGGATTTACAAGAAGTTAGTAGGGAGCCGAGATACTAATTGGGCTCCCACTCCTCTAGCTATAGAAAAGCTAATCCTACTAAAAATATGTTTTCTTCGATAACGAACAAACGAAGTATCTATTTAACAAACGATCGGAACGAAAACATAAAAATAAGAAATAAGATAAAATCTTATAACTTTTGAAGAGAGATGTTGTCTCAAAATAACATTTAATCAACAACCGGGAATGTTACGAAACGAATAATAAAACTTATATATATTCAGAAACGGTTGCTGAAAACTTGATATACCAAACCAGGTTGCGTGCCGGAGATGTTTATCAACTTTGTTTAACTTTGTTTTCTATCCAGACTGTCCAGGTGAGTTCATAGTCCCACTTTTTATATACGTTTTTCTAAATTTGTGGGGAGATACATGCTACAAACCTGAACATAAGTATTTTTCTGTATGTTTTCTTGATTAATATTGCCTAAGACACCCCATTTGTGTTAGCCGGATAGATAGACTTTGTGCTAGCCGGATTGATAGCCAAATGCACCTTATTTGTGTTAGCCGGATAGACAGTCTTTGTGCTAGCCGGATTGACAGCCAAATACACCTTATTCACCCATTTGTGTTAGCCGGATCGATAGTCTTTGTGCTAGCCGGATTGATAGCCAAATACACCATTACTTATATCATTTTATGATATCACCCACACACACCGTTAACGTTTGAGTTTATGAGACTTAGAGAAATATATAACGAACTGCGATATAACCGTTTTACTTTCTACTTAGCTTATGTTCAAACCGATTATAACTTTAAACACTATGGATTCACTCAACCTTTGTGTTGACTTTTTAAGCATGTTTATCTCAGGTAACTGGAAGTACGCTTTGGCACGGAGTGGCATGGACTTTCTTCTTATAAAACGAGTGTCTACTTGGTTATCATTCAAACAAATAATGTAACTTTTATAATATATTTCAGAACTTCCCTCTGGGACCTATATTATGTACTCTGATTTAAATAAATGAATGATAACAATTTTATTTAAAACGTCTCTTTTCGAGTCATTTTTTATTCTCATGACTGTGAACCATGAAGTAATACCCCAAACTGATATTCCGCTGCGTATGTCGAAAACGGGGGTGTTACAGATTGGTATCAGAGCTCATGGTTATAGAGAACCAAATATTTTCAAACATTGGACTATAACCGATTTTCACAAAAACTTAACCAAAAGTCCTCCGTGCCACAACGCCACTGAAACATTACTTATATATGGTTATTTCTAAATATTTAGCTACATAATAAGATGTTTATAATTACCGGATGGTTACAGAATCCTGATTTCCCCTACCCGTTCTATTCCTCTTATGTCAGACTCGGATTTTGAAAAATATCACGACAGTACCGGACATCATGATAATACCTACATCCTCATCACCACTACCACGTCCCCTTTCCTACATATATATCGTCAGTTCCTACATCTTTACCACCTCCACTATCATCTATAAGTTTCTATTTTCCCCATCTGTCCCATTCAAACTTAGTGAAGAAATTAGGATCATTATCGTCCGATATCATGCTTTACCCCGATCACCTACTCCCGACATCCCTATTCCACCGCGAGTCTTTGAGGTGAGTGAAAGCTCGCAATTAGCACAAGAACGACAGCCGACTATTTCCACCCTGCTGACGCGATTAGAAAGGCAAGAAGAACAGATTGAGATTGCTTAGGTCATCCCGACAAGCTGCCTCTAGAATGCATCGAGGGTATAAAATATAGAAATGAAGATTCAGAGACCATGAAGCAGAAGATGGACGAGAATCGTGAGAAGACAGAGAACCGTCATGAGCAGCTGAGACGAGAAATACCTATGACGAATTGAAGATGTTAGAAGAGATAATGAAAAGAAATGAAGAAGTGACGACCGCTCAGACGAAGATCACTATTTTGGAGAAAATAGTGGGAGACATGCAAGATAAATATTAAGAGTAAATATATATATCCTCGTCAACATGATCGTCAAACTAAAAAGTTGACTCGGAAGAGTTTCTGGTAGCCACTAAATCAGATTTATATCTACCAGCTTTTGTACAATATCTTGGCCATGAGATATGTAGCATAAATATGACGCTTGTAATAATTTTGTTATATATAACAAATTAGCAAGTTATTTATGACTATATGTGGTTTTGATTTTGTTGTATTTTGCTGTGTACGGTATCGGTTGACGTGGGCCAGTGATGATCATCTTACATACGCGTATGATAGTATTTGGACATGTTATGACCTTATGATTATCATAAGTTTTACCTCGATAATCTAACATGTACCAAATATAAACGTATGTTTTATTGTGGTGTTAATAGAAATATGCCTCGCACTTCCCCCGAACCACCCATGTCCCAAGCTGCTATCCGAAAGCTTGTTGCAGACAGTGTTGCTGCAGCACAAGAGAGTCAAGCAGCAGAATTTGCTCGTACTGGAAGCACTAGCCGACCCAATGGAGAGAACGAGACAGTGACAGCTCGCAAGTGTACTTACAAAGACTTCATAAACTGTCAACCAACTTTCTTTAAGGGAACAGACGGAGCTACTGAATTAGCTCGTTGGTTTGAACGTACGGAAGTAGTCTTTGTAAGGAGCGGATGTACCGATGATTGCAAAGTTGCTTTTGCTACGGGGACTTTATTGGATGATGCCCTGTCTTGGTGGTCTGCTACTTCCCAAACCATGGGTGTTGAAGCAGCTCACCAACTGACTTGGGAAGATCTCAAGAAGAAAATGCTGAAGAAGTACTGCCCCCGTACTGAGATTAAAAAGCTGGAAGATGAGTTTCACTAGCTAGTGGTGAAAGGAACAGATCTTAAGGCCTACAATAGGAGGTTTCAGGAGCTTGCTCTCCTATGTCCAACTATTGTGCCTGATCTGGAGAAGATGTTGGAGAAATATACAGAAGGATTACCTCGAAGTATCGAGGGAAATGTTATTGCATCCAAGCCGCAATCATTGGAAGAGGCGATTACCATAGCTCAACAGTTAATGGATCGCGAAATCAAGCGTAGTTCCATTCAAGGAAATGATGACCACAAGCAAAAGCTTGATGATAGAAGGATCACCCATCACCACAACAACTACCAGAACGACCGTAACAATCACCATCACCAACAGAATCGCCAGCAGGAAGCTGGCAGAGATCATGTTGCCACACCTACTGAGAAGAGTGGCTATGTCGGAAGAAAACCGTCATGCAATAAATGCTTGTTGCACCACTATGGTCCGTGCACTGTTAAGTGCGCAAGGTGTCAGAGAATTGGACATCAGACCAAAGACTGTAGAGCAACATGAGCTAATCTACAGCCAGTAACCGTAACTTGCCACGGATGTGGTGAGAAGGGGCATTTCAAGAACCAGTGCCCGAAACAGAATGACAACCAGAATAACGGTGCCCGTAGAAGAGTGTATGTGCTAGGAGATGGGAACGCACAGCCGAACCAAGACTAGTGCATGAAAATGAGAACTCGTTAAAATCCCGACAATGTCAAGGAATGACATCCCTATTTAAGCAAAAGATAAATTCCTGTTATAGCTAAATCGTATCGTAAAATTTCCTAAGCATATTTCCTATTATACTCTACCTTAGTTACGATGGACGTAACCTAAGCGTATTAACTGTCCTTCTACCGTATGAAGTCACTATCTTGTAATATTTCCGTAATAATCACAATCTACGTTTCTATTTGACCTATTCGTAGTCACTACACTGTCATCTCACTAGAAATTTGGTTAATATTAGTTTTGACCATCCCGTAAGAATTCCACTCGAACCCTAAGATTCGTTTTAAGGATATCCCATCAGTACCCTATAAATTCCTGACTTATCACCGTAGTATGAACAATAATTTTCTTATTTTTGTGAAAAATAATTATGTTGTCAATTTACAAAAACAAAACGTTAAACACTGTCTAAAAACTTTTTGGAGAAACATAAATACCACAGTAACTGAGTCAAACATTACATCATTTGGTCCTCAATTATACATAGCCTGATTAACTATGTATAATTTAGGAAGAATCATGTCATAAATGGAACATTTATCTTTTCAGATTCTCTAACAACAATTTTCATTCAAAAGGCAAAAAAATTTGAGACAAAACAAATTGTTCATACTAATTCCATTTGACCAACCACTATAGATGTCTACAATTACTACCCATCACCTCTAAGATAAGAAAATCAAATACGGACAAGATACCCAAACCTTTTAACTCACTTCTCGACCAACATAGACTGAATCTCGGGACGAGATTCCCTCAACGGGGGGTGACTGTAACCACTGTGAAAATCCCACTTTAACATAAACTATCTCACTGAAATATTTATCCTTTTCTACGTGTAATTTTTTTTTATTATTTTATTTGTTATCTATAACTATTATCTTATGTGACGTAGATCATATCCTCGATAAACGTGCTCGCATGCAACCTAAACCCAACGTATTTAATGTTTATTCTATATAAACATATCCCTATGAAATATTACAATATACCATTTACCATTTTACGATAATTCCTTAACGAACGTACAAACAAAACATTCATTATCTATTTAGAGTTTCCATAAAACCTTAAACTATCATAACAACATACGTAAGTAACAAAACCCTAAAAATACTAAAGTACAATTCATCCAACCTAAGGTACAAGCATCTAAAGCATAGAAACCTTAATTCCATAATAACTCCCGGTAAAACCCTAATTTCAGGTAATTAAGACTTTATGTACAAAACTCACAAATCTTAATTTATTTATATGAGATTTTTACAAAATATAAATGTACAAGTCATTTAAAGCCAATGTACAAGTCTTTTATGCATAAAACTATATATTTATAAAAATCTTATTAAAACCCTAATTATATTATTTAAAAACACAATTTACATATCTTCTTTGCACAAACCCTAAAGATTAATTTTTCTAAACTCATTAAATATTAGTACAAGTCTCTAACCTAATGTACAAGTGCCTAATGCACAAAATCCTAAAATTTCATTTATATACACTTTAAACATAATAAAAATATATAAAAATTTATATAACTTAAAGAATTATTAAAATTATATTTTTCATATTTTCTAAACCCTAGTACAACCTCCTTAAGCTTAAAGTACAACTTACCAATGCACCAAATTATTTTCTCTTAATTTTCTATAAATCGATATACATAAAAATGTTTAGAAAACTTATAAAAATTATTTCTAAATAATCCCTAAACCCTAGGAACCCTAACTAGAACTTTAACCCTAAAGTACCATAACTCTAAGCCTAGTGAACAACTCCTTTATGCCTAGTTCGAACCACATATTCCCTTCTACCCTAACTTGGTTCGAATCCAATCAAAACCAAACCAAAACCCAAACTTCCTTAAACCTTAAGTGACCAAATAAAAGAACACAACACTTCCATATCCCCCCTCCTCTAGAAGCTAACTACTTGTATGGTTTTTAGCAAAACACATCATCACCACCCCACAAACCCACGTTAACCTTCCCTCCTCCTCACACATGTTCTCACAAACTCTCAAACACATCCTCATGTTCCCTCCAACCTCAACATGATGACAAGAAACCCTAACCTTCATACTCTTATATAAATCGACCACCACATCTATCTTTTCTCTCATTTCCATTCGACCAAACCAAAACACAGCCCTTACCCACTCACTACTGACCAAATAGCTCTCATTCACTCTAAGGGAAAACCATACGAAGCCAAGAAGGAGGATAGAAGCCCTAGAGACCCATTTCCAAACCATACACCCTAATTTAGCCCTACTCGATCCATACTAATCTAGGTAAGTCTTCAATCTTTTTTCTTTTTGTTTTCTACACTCTAAACATCACTAATATCACTAGTGAACAAGCTCTGGTAATGATAAAACCCTAAACCTAAAATCTACAACTTCTTTTCTTTCTTTTTGTTTTTGGTCGAACCAACCCAAACACACCCTTAGTTATTTTTTTAAGGTTCATTAAATATTAGAAATTAGTAAAAACATGCCTAAAATACTCTTAATAAACCCTAGGATCTAAGTTAGAAACCTTACTCACAAAACCTAAATTTTTCTTTTTCTTTTTCATCTTAGTCGAACAAACAAACACCCTCTTAACTAAATTTACAAGTCCAAAATACCTAAGATTGAGTCGGAGTCCCTTAAACATGCTAAAGATACTAAATATAACCTAAGATTCCTAGTTTCTAAAGTTAAAAATCGAAAACGAAATATTTTTCTTCTTTTATTTGCTGTCGAGTACCACAGCAGACCCTGAGTTTGTGACGTGAAATTAGACTAGTAAACAAGTCTTAAAAATTCTAGATTTTTGGGATAATGAAGGTCTCTTAGCTGTCTAAAAGTATGAAAAAGAACGGAGTCATATGATTAAGAATTCAACGAGATTCGACCCTTTCTTTGCGCATGTTTTTTGCCCACAGCTTCGAACCAAACGCACCCTTTAAAAATTTATTCCGAATTCGTGAGCTCGAATCACGAGCTGGGATTTTGTAAAAATTTAGTTTATAAACTGATAAATAAATGTACAAAAGAGTCGTAAAAAGTTTTGGTTTTTTTCTAAAGATATAGAGCGTTTTTAAGAAATAAGGACGTCGTGTGTAACGCGACGGGAGTCTCAGGGGTATTTTATGTCAAAACTCTAACTAAAATTATAAAAAGGACTTGATATGCAGTCGACTTAAACTTCAGGGGTAGAAAGTGTCATTTTGAAACTATAGGGGTAAAACTTGTCATTTTACTAAAGTTCAAGGGTATAAGTTGTTAATATCAGAAACTCTAGGGGATAAAGTGTAACATTTTCTATAATAATTATAATAATAATAATAATAATAATAATAATAATAATAATAATAATAATAATAATAATAATAATAATAATAATAATAATTATTTTATTATTATTATTATTATTATTATTATTATTATTATTAAACGAAATACGTTTTCTTCGATAACGAACAAACGAAGTATCTATTTAACAAACGATCGGAACGAAAACATAAAAATAAGAAATAAGATAAAATCTTATAACTTTTGAAGAGACTTCATGTTGTCTCAAAATAACATTTAATCAACAACCGGGAACGTTACGAAACGAATAATAAAACTTATATATATTCAGAAACGGTTACTGAAAACTTGATATACCAAACCAGGTTGCGTGCCGGAGACGTTTATCAACTTTGTTTAACTTTGTTTTCCATCCAGACTGTCCAGGTGAGTTCATAGTCCCACTTTTTATATACGTTTTTCTAAATTTGTGGGGAGATACATGCTACAAACCTGAACATAAGTATTTTTCTGTATGTTTTCCTGATTAATATTGCCTAAGACACCCCATTTGTGTTAGCCAGATAGATAGACTTTGTGCTAGCCGGATTGATAGCCAAATGCACCTTATTTGTGTTAGCCGGATAGACAGTCTTTGTGCTAGCCGGATTGACAGCCAAATACACCTTATTCACCCATTTGTGTTAGCCGGATCGATAGTCTTTGTGCTAGCCGGATTGATAGCCAAATACACCATTACTTATATCATTTTATGATATCACCCACACACACCGTTAACGTTTGAGTTTATGAGACTTAGAGCAATATATAACGAACTACAATATAATCGTTTTACTTTCTATTTAGCTTATGTTCAAACCGATTATAACTTTAAACACTATGGATTCACTCAACCTTTGTGTTGACTTTTTAAGCATGTTTATCTCAGGTAACTGGAAGTACGCTTTGGCACGGAGTGGCATGGACTTTCTTCTTATAAAACGAGTGTCTACTTGGTTATCATTCAAACAAATAATGTAACTTTTATAATATATTTCAGAACTTCCCTCTGGGACCTATATTATGTACTCTGATTTAAATAAATGAATGATAACAATTTTATTTAAAACGTCTCTTTTCGAGTCGTTTTCTATTCTCATGACTGTGAACCATGAAGTAATACCCCAAACTGATATTCCGCTGCGTATGTCGAAAACGAGGGTGTTACAGGAACACATTTAATAGTATCAAGTATCGGTTATAGATTATGTAATAGGTTGCTTTATTATTTAGGCCTTTATGTTAGTTATTAAGGTTCGGCCTATGTAGAAGGCCCATGGGCCATGGCCTTTTATTTATTCTTACATTAGGGCAACATCCCTACCTTATTGTAAAACTATAAATACCCCCTCCCTTGATGGGAGAGGGTGTTGGTTCATGTCATAATACATTTCATTATTCATAAGCATGTCCCTTCCATTCTTTCTCTCTCTAACTTTCTCTCTCTAGATCTAGTAGCTTTTGTTGATAGATTTGTGACCTAGAAAATACCTTTCATATATGTTAAATTAAAACAACACATATCTGTCTCACGAAAACCGTAACGACGGATGAAGTTGGAAAAGTCTATGGAAGACTTCCATCTCTTTGACACACTACGAAACTGTAGTAAAGACTTAACTGGAAGTTTGTTCATGATATCAATTTGAAGGTCGAAGGGTATGTTGTCCGACATTTTTTTTAAAATTTGAGAGGAATATATTAGTGATGGAAGAGTGTGCATACTTAGGGTAACTACGTGTGACTTAAATAGAGGAATAGCAACGCCATAACATTTAATTTAATTGATCACGTAATAATATACGCGGCCTATAACATGATTGTGACAACTCATTGACATCCAATTGGTCACGTAATAATATACGCGACCTATGACATGGTTGTGACATGTCACTTACTTTATACAGACATTGATGTGACAACTCACTGACATCCAATTGGTCACGTAATAATATATGCGACCTATGACATGGTTGTGACATGTCACTTACTTTATACAAACATTGATTTGACAACTCACTGACATCCAATTGATCACGTAATAATATACGCGACCTATGACATGATTGTGACATGTCACTTACTTTATACATACATTGATTTGACAACTCACTGACATCCAATTGGTCACGTAATAATATACGCGACCTATGACATGATTGTGACATGTAACTTACTTTATACAAACATTGATTTGACAACTCAATGACATCCAATTGATCACGTAATAATATACGCGACCTATGACATTCAATTACTTTAATAATACATTGATTTGACACTATATATAACATAGTCATGAATTCGAATAACAACATTCTTAACTCTATCAAATATATCACATTGTTAAATCTACCTATCATAACCATGACTTCAGATGTATATTACATTTTGGTGATGAAGAACGAGGTGTCGTTATGTTTAATGATATGACCTACTCAATGTTAGTTAACAAGGTGGTGAAGAAATTCAAGTTAGATCCCAATGTTCGACTTAATTTTTTGGTTAAGCTCCCTTCATTTGATAGTCGGATGGATATTACAGACGACGATGAGGTAACATTTTACGTTGATTGTGCTTGTAGTTCTACTTATGGAATGCCTCATTTGTATGTTCGTCAATCTAAACAAATAGAAGAAACTACCAATTTTATGTCAACCCAAGAAAACCCAATGTTTTACAATTTTTTTGAGCCAACACCTAACCAAAACATCGAATCATCTTCTTTTCAAGACAAGACATCTTATTTCAATAATAACAAAAATAATACGTCTTTTTTCAATGATGCCTCATTTCCTAATTTTGCATCTAATGATTATCAAAATAATGACTCTGGGTATAAAAATGAGGACAACTTCACAAAACCAGGATCATCATTTGCGTTCGGGTCAGATGATGATGCAGAAGACGAAGAAAATGATGATTTTGTTAGTGTAGATGAAAACCCGAAACCGGTTCATAAATGGAAGAATTTTTTGTCATCTATGCATGACGTTCCAGAAACACCACTTTACGTGTCCAAACCTATGATTTCAAAGGAATATAATCCAGACTCGGATGTTCGTGTCTGAAGATTGTTTGACAACAAAGGTGCGTTAGACTTGGCTGTTAGGTTGAAATCTATTCAAGAAGGTTTCCAGTTTTTTATAAAGAAGTCGAATCCTAATAGGTATGGTTTTAAATGCGTTCATTTTGACCAATGTGCCTGGAGCACTACCTCCAACCCTTGGAAAGGTACAGATGTGTTTGAAGTTACAGGGATGAATGATATTCACACGTGTCCTAAAACGCAAACATATCCTAACCATCAAAATGCAAACAAAAAAGTAATTGGCTACCTTTTAAAAGATAAGTTAAAAGATGCTAAACGTGATTTAAAAGGGAAAGATATACAAGAAGATATCATGGCACAATATAAAATAAATATATCTTACCAACAAGCATGAAGAGGAAAGGAATATGGGTTACAAATGATAAGGGGTTCACCGTTAGAATCGTTTGAAATGTTACCGTATTATTGTTACAATGTAGAAAGAAAAAACCCAGGGACTGTCACACGTATCAAGACAAATGAAGAAGGAGTATTCGAGATGTTATTCGTTGCCATTGGTGCCTCAGTAAGTCATACTCATCTTTTGTGAATAAGTAAATGTATTTTATGATAGTACGTTTATTATGAGATGTTTACAATATTTTCATGTTATTCAGATTCGTACGTTCGGGGTGAATCATCTTCGCCCTTTGCTTATAGTCGACGGGGCGCATTTAAAGGGTGTATACAAATGTACTAATTTGTTAGCTGTAGGCATGGATGGAAACAACCAAATTGTGCCCATTGCTTACGGTATATGCAGAGGGGAGACTGGTGAATGTTGGTCATGGTGGTTGTTCGTACTTAAAGAATGCATAGGTGATAACCCGGATTTGGTTATCATTTCTGATAGGCATCCTGCTATAGCCTTAGCAGTAAGCAATCAGTACCCGTTAGCGTTCCATGGTATATGTTGTCTTCATCTAATGATGAACCTTTCTTTGAAAAAGAAAAAAACCAAAGCGCTATATTGGAGCATGTGCAAAGCATATACGCGTGATGAATTTGAAAGGAGGGTGCATACACTCCAACGCTTATTCAGCCTGAGGCGTACAACAAGCTAATTGAAGCTGGTGTCGAAAGATGGTCGAGAGCACATTGCCCACGCACGCGTTACAATTATTGTACATCTAACAGTGTGGAGTCTGTGAATAATTGTACTAGAAAAACCAGAAAGATGCCAATCACAATGTTGACCGAGTCATATCGATCAATGGTGCAAAAGTGGTATTTTAATCGTCGCGAAGTTGCAGGTATTTTTCTTTTAAAACAAAAATTATTTTTTAACTTGTTTTCTTTTCTATAAACTAATTAATTTATGTTTATGTATTAATGTAGAGAATATGAAGTATGAAATCACAGATTGGGCAGCCGATAAGGTGGCGAAAAGAAAAATAAAAAAGCGCCACGTGGATTGTTGATGGCATTAATCAATATCAGTTCCAGTTTTATGATGGCCGATATAACCGTCAAGTCAACTTAACGAACCCGTCATGTGAATGTCGCAAATGACAGCTATCTGGGATACCTTGTGGTCATGTTATTGTTGTTACTAAGTTTTTGGGTGTATCAAATTGTTTGGAATTCGTAGAAGACTGGTTTAAAAAACCAAAATACCAAGCCACATACGCAGAGTCAGTTCATTTGTTGGAGAGTTTCACGAATGGGTGTATCCAGACCATATACACCCCATTACTCCGCCACGAATGGACAACCCACAACCTACAACCTGGTCGACCAAAAAATACTAACCGTATACCATCTCAGGGTGAGGAACCAAGAATTATACATTGTAGTAGGTGCGGTGAAGCGGGCCACACACGTGAGCAATGCAAAAAATCATTTGTCCCTGATCCACCATCAAACAAACGTAAAACAAAGAACCAACAATTTCCAGGGTATGAGAATCCCGAAACTCCACCTTCATTCAACCCATCTCAACAATATGATTATGGTTTTTTGAGTTACAACCCGTGCCCATCTCAACCGTATCACCAAGACCCATACCCATTTCAAACGTATCACCAAAACCCATTCCCATCTCAAACTTATCATCAAAGCCCATTCCCATCTCAAACTTATCATCAAAACCAATACCCATCTCAAACTTATCATCAAAACCTATACCCATCCTAAAGTTATCATCAAAACCAAAATCAAACTCAAACCTATCATCAAAACCCATACACGTCACAACCAATTCATGAACAAAATGATCATCAATACCCGTCTCAAATGTATGAACAATAGGATTCCCAACATTACGGTTCACAACATCTAGATGATCAAAACACTCATGGTTCTAATAGTTGGCGTGATTTCCTTGGTTTTTGATGCGTGCGATGTGTCGTTGCGGTTTAGCAGTTTTAATGCCTACTCAAGTTTTAAATTTATATTTAGCCGACTTATCAATAACACACACACTTAACGAGCAGTGTACCCGGTCAGTATGAATATAATGGTAAGTAGAGTGTCGATCACTAAGAGTGGAACGTATTATCTAGTTATTCTAATCAGTATTTTAATATCCTAACGCAAGGGGGTTTCAGCCTGAGAGACTGGCACGATTTGTTTGCAATTAAATAATAAAATAAACCAATAGGCACGAATCA
Source organism: Artemisia tridentata subsp. tridentata (assembly GCA_021014915.2). NCBI lineage: Eukaryota > Viridiplantae > Streptophyta > Magnoliopsida > Asterales > Asteraceae > Artemisia > Artemisia tridentata. Next base: position 139,620,356 of record CP139502.1, on the reverse strand, counting down.
GCAAGTAGCACACACGTACACAGATAGATACTTGAGACAATAAGAGGGCTGTCCTTATGATTAAGTAGATTGTCACTTGTTTTATTGATAGCTTTATATGAAGTGTATGTAGTTAACCCTTTCTCGTTGGTCCTATTCTTATCGGCGAGTAAACCCTTAATGATTACTTATGTCTAAAAGTTATTCCTAAGTGATCAATTTAGTAATAACCGTGGGAGCCACATTATGTCCCGCAGTCAAATGCCCGCAAGCCACTAATAAACACAGAGGTTATCAATGCACTAATAAGTAGTAACCAAAGACATCAACATATAAACTTTAATTGATGGGAAAGCAAGTATTAAAGGGAGTGCAATCTTTCGTTGTCACATTACACAAGCCACCAATCCTGATGAATTAAAGTTTGCTAACACAATAAAACAAAACTACTTAATGAATTAAACACATGCAGCACCTTCTTACAGCTCTTGTATCTTTGATTTGGGTGTGTCTTGTGCTGCCTCCTTGACTGAATTCGTCCTTGGTTTCTCCTGTTCGGACTTAGGTTTTATATAATATGCCCTCCGAAATTCGTCTGGTCTTGGGTATTTATAGTTTCTGTCTGAGGGAAGATGCGGCGCATCTAAGGAGTAGATGCGGCGCATGTACTTAACTTCGCGTGGGGTCCAAGATTATAATATTCAGGAATATTCGTACACCGCCAGAAGATGCGGCGTAACTCCATGATTCGATGCGGCGCATGTCCTCTTGTATCTTGGATCGTATCTGGTGATATCTTGATAGAGATGCGGCGCATGTCATGAGTGAGATGCGGCGCATCTGGAGCAGATTAGTCTTGATCTTCTTCATTTTAGTAGACTCTTAACTTTATGCATGTTATGCTCCATAATCAGTCCAAAATTGCTAAGTTTCACCAAATGCTTGTTTTTACCTGAGAATTACAAAAGTAAACGATTAAGTATCAATCCTCATACATAATATAGTAAAACAAGTCAAATTAATAGGATAAATGATAGTAATAAAATGCACTTATTTGAGTTCATCAAATATCCCCCCACTTGAACTTTACTTGTCCCCAAGTAAACCTTAGAATTTCTCTTATGAAAATGTATCCTAAAAGATGTTAGGATTTATTTTTATGTTTAAGCATGTATTCGTTTATTTCATAATCACACAACTAAACACTTAACGAATTAGAAGTAAAATAAAATAAGTCGATAAAAGCAAATCTAATCGTTTAACTGTCCAGTCGCGACGAATATTCTATCATAAGCTTGGCAAGTATACACATCTCCTCCACTAAAGCTAAGGAATAACAAGTCTAAAGCGGTAAAAAGGGTTTTTAGGCTTAAGGGTTAATTATTCTCTTTTCACTATCGATTTCAAATTTCAGAAAAGGCGACAAAATCACAAATACATGATCGAATCCACGAACACGATACTTGCAATTGCTCAAATCCTTAACTCGAATAGGCTAAAGATAGGTCCAAACTTCACCAATAATAATATATCAAAAAGGGCGACAAAATCATAAATACATAGCCGAATCCACGACTACGATACTTAAGATTGCTCAAATCCCTAATCTCAATAAATCAAAGGTTTGGTTGGATAAAGAACAATATAGGGTATGGATAACATTTGGGATATAAATTGGTGTAAAAATAAAAACAAACAAAACAAATAAATTAAAATCCTAAGTGTGGTTAATCACTATCCCAACCATCCCATGAATAAGACTCATATCATCGAATAACTCACGCTTTAACACTTGAAACACACGCTTTAGGTAGACACGAATTATACTCAACAAGATCTTAATCAAAGAATAAACCTTAATTGGCGTTCCCATAACTGCCAATTCCCATTCAATCCATAGATATAGTACAACAACTAGTGGTGATATCGACCACTTACATAACTTTACATAAGTTGGTTAAAACTAACTTCCAACTTTTCTTTCTTTCTTTTTCTTTTCTTATTTTTTCGATTTTTTTTTTTTTTTTTTTTTTTTTTTTTTTTTGAGTTGAAACATAATTATAGATGTGTAAAATTTCACCACATCACTACAACTTTCTTTCCGGATAATTTTTTCATACTTTTCATACTTCAGAAATAACGGTAATAGTGAAAGTAGTAAACACACGAAAAATAAACTCAAAGATATACAATATTTACTTTCACTCTAATTGCATTGTGCAATTTCCCGACCTAACCAAAGATAATGAATTACGCACGCGAACACAGGTAATGTAAGGAAACACACTTTGCCTATAGCAATTAACCAACCACGGATTCTAATCTACAGGGTAGGCTAAGGTGTAAGGGTGTAACGAAACATTTTAAACATAGGTGTAAGAAACGAAAGGAATGGCTCTGAGTGTTTTTCTAGGGGTATCTTACTCTAAAAATGAGAGTAACAAAAGGTTTATACGGGGGTTAACTAACCAGTGTAGTTAGTTAATAACACATAACATATAATAGGCTTTTTGGGTGTAGTCCTAGAATTTTACCAATTTAGACAAGTCATTCCAATTATAAATAATACTCATTATGGTGGTCTCGAATAGTATACAAGCCAAGTTCTAAAGTTTACAAGTCACCGGCACACTCATAGATTTGTGAATTTTGAAAAATCACAATTTTTTGAAAATAACGTCATGTGTGCAGCTATGCAACTTAGATCTTAAACAAAAACATGCTAAAATTTTTTTAAGTTTGATATATTAAGCACATTTTAAGCATAATTTTTGAAAAAGTTTAGGACAAGTAATTGTTAAGTGTTCTAATTCTCCAATCCCCCCACTTAAGTTAAACAACGTCCTCGTTGTTTGTATAAAAGGCTAAAAACTGGAAAATAAAAGAATTAGAACAGAAAAACTCCCCTGAGATTTGCTCGGTATGATCCTCCATTAGTATAAGAGCAAAAATCATCTTTCTTGTGGATTAGAACGTTAAAGCTTCATACTTGATGTATCCACAGGAAATCCAGGAAACTATAATACCACCAATACTTTAAAACACACCTAAGATAAGAAAGGTTCAAACTTGCATAATACATTAGTAGTTAGGAAAAATAAAACTTAAAAATTAAAACTGAAAATCATCAGGTCAGTCGATGCGCCGTATCTTATGGAAGAAGATACGCCGTATCGAGCCTGGAATAAATACGGATCAGAATAAAGATGCGCCGCATCCTTAACCAGGGATGCGCCGCATTAAAATAAACTGATAAATAGTTTTAAAGTCGAAAATAAAAATGCAGAAAAATAAAATAAGATATGACCATTGCAGGAGATGCGTCGCATCTCAGAATTGAGATGCGCCGTATCCTCATGCGGGCCTGACTGACTCGACACAAACAGAATAATAAAAGATAAATCCGGGTTGTCTCCCGGTAAGCACTTGTCTTTATTCCAGAGTCTTCAAGTTAGACTCACGTTCAGCTCAGCAATAAGTCCTTGTCACGGTCCATCCTTCGTCCTTCATCCGAAAGATTTTCCCGTATATTTCTGCGACGTTTTCTTCCGTTCGACTTAATCTAGTATAACTCTTTGTCTTCACCGCAGTATATTCTTCATTAGGACCCAAAGAATATTTGATGATTTTAAATTTTTCAAAAATAATCATGGGTGGCTCATTGTAAGGAATCCCAAGTAGTTGACACTTTCTTTTGGTGAACTCTTCCTCGTCTTTATCAACAAACTTAAAATAAGGATCCTTAATCAAATAATCATCTAGTTCTTCAATCAACGACTTATCATTATTATCATCTTGAATCGCCTCCCATTCTCTTTCCAAATCATATTGTAACCGTCGACTAAGCTTCGTGAAATCATCAAACTGTTTATGCACCCATTCCCAGAAAGTAGTATCCGATGTCCCCTTAAGTCCCTTCAAGCGTTCAATTCTGCCCTTTTCTTGTAAAGCCTCCGATTTTTGTGGGCAGTCTTCAATATTATCGTACCACTCATAATCTTCAAAGGTTACATCGTTTCCAACCCGTCTCATCCCAATTATACTTCCCCCATTACAGGTTCCGTCACTTTTATAATCGCAGGTCGGCCAAACACTACTCCCGTCCTTGAAAACGAAGGGTGTACAGGTGTGATTAATGTGCTCAAATTCCCATGGTTTATCCCAAACCCATGGTACTTGGTCATTCCATTCATAGTACCAGGTGTTTTTGAAATCGTCATAAGTCTTAAATCCTGGTAGATCTCCAGTAAGCACATCATCGTCGACTTGAAGAAGGTAGTTAAATTCCTTGAACTGCTTGCACAAGGGTGTCTCATAATCGAACACATCAATGTCAATTCTGAAAAGTTCTTCAATGCCCTCATTGATTGTTGAATCATGAAGTGACGACCTGTAATCGCTTTCTACTTCTTCATCTTCTCCTCTCATCCAATATACCCATAATGCATCCTTAGTAGCACGATCCATGCTCTTATGGTTATTAAACTTACTAGCCAACCATTCTGAAAAATCAACATCGTGAGGATCGTGGTTAACGTCAAAGCAAACCTTTCCAATCATATTCTTTTTTATCTCCATGAACTCGTTAAATTGCTTCTTAAAACTCCGAGTCAACCATGAAGTCATAATCTCCTTGACTTCATTTGCAGGGGCAAATTCCGGACTACCATATTTGAGTTCTAGCCAATCATTGAGGGAGAGGTCTATCAATCTTACCAATCTCCCATGAAATAGTAACTCCGCCAAAGCATAATTCATGTCATTATCCTGATAGTTCTCATTCAATCCCCAGTACTGTTCGGAATAAGGCATGTAAGAGATTTGGGCATTGCCTCCACCACAGCTGTTGTTGCTTGAGTCCATGTATGCAAGATAGAATTTCCCATCATCTTCTTCGATAGTAGTCCAGTTCAATCCTTCGGCTTCAATGATAGGCCATAAGAGCGACAATTCTTCTCCAGTGTACCTCACAAATACATCATAAGAGAATACCTCTTTGTCAATGTTGCATAAACGCATGAATTCCTTAAAAGCAGCTTCAAGAGGAGTCTCCCAAGAGAATAAATCTGCATCGATCATGAGTACATTGAATGAATCTGAAAACAAGCATTCCTTAGCAAGATATCCGTTAACTGACATGTCTTCCATAGCAAAATCTGTCATCCAAGGTAAAATCATCAGTAGGATTTGTTCGCTAGAAGAGAAATTAATGAATATAGAAACGGATATAAGAATAAAAATATCTGATGTCTGCAGACGATGCGCCGTATCCGAAAAGTTGGATACGCCGTATCTTATAATCGTTAAAATTTAATCAGACTTTATTCAGAAAATAGATACGCCGCTTTAGAATTTAAGAATGCGCCGTATCGAATTAATTAATCAAAAATCAGCTTATCTAATTAAAATTAAATGCGTCGTATTAACGAAAGTTAATGCGCCGTATTTTCTTTACGTTTAAAAATACAAGATTTTTGATTCAGAAGAATGCGCCGTATCGACAAAGATCGATACGCCGTATCTGTTTAATAATTCGCAAACTGTTTTTAATTAAAATAATAGATACGCCGTATCTGCAAAAGCAGATGCGTCGTATGGCGTCAACGTTTAAAAAAAAAAATTATCAAAAACAGATACGCCGTATCTGCTAAAGCAGATGCGTCGTATTGCTTTATCGCTTAGAAAAATTTTCTTATTAAAAACAGATACGCCGTATCTTGGGGAAAAGATGCGTCGTATCGAATTAATTAAACGCGTTGTATTTTATAAAAATTAAACGCAATACGCCGTATCTGAGAAATCAGATGCGCCGTATCGTTTGATTTAGCACAGTACAACGATAGCAGAACAGAAAAAAAATACGAAAAATAAAAATCAAATAAAACACACGAAAATAAAAACAAATAAAGCAAACAAATAACACACAGTACAACAAATATGCAAAATAATACAATGATGCAATTAATCTAATAAAAAGAAAAACCTAATTAAAATACTAATCAAATTAACAGATAATAACAATTCACTCCCCGGCAGCGGCGCCAAAAACTTGATGCGTGCGATGTGTCGTTGCGGTTTAGCAGTTTTAATGCCTACTCAAGTTTTAAATTTATATTTAGCCGACTTATCAATAACACACACACTTAACGAGCAGTGTACCCGGTCAGTATGAATATAATGGTAAGTAGAGTGTCGATCACTAAGAGTGGAACGTATTATCTAGTTATTCTAATCAGTATTTTAATATCCTAACGCAAGGGGGTTTCAGCCTGAGAGACTGGCACGATTTGTTTGCAATTAAATAATAAAATAAACCAATAGGCACGAATCAGCAAGTAGCACACACGTACACAGATAGATACTTGAGACAATAAGAGGGCTGTCCTTATGATTAAGTAGATTGTCACTTGTTTTATTGATAGCTTTATATGAAGTGTATGTAGTTAACCCTTTCTCGTTGGTCCTATTCTTATCGGCGAGTAAACCCTTAATGATTACTTATGTCTAAAAGTTATTCCTAAGTGATCAATTTAGTAATAACCGTGGGAGCCACATTATGTCCCGCAGTCAAATGCCCGCAAGCCACTAATAAACACAGAGGTTATCAATGCACTAATAAGTAGTAACCAAAGACATCAACATATAAACTTTAATTGATGGGAAAGCAAGTATTAAAGGGAGTGCAATCTTTCGTTGTCACATTACACAAGCCACCAATCCTGATGAATTAAAGTTTGCTAACACAATAAAACAAAACTACTTAATGAATTAAACACATGCAGCACCTTCTTACAGCTCTTGTATCTTTGATTTGGGTGTGTCTTGTGCTGCCTCCTTGACTGAATTCGTCCTTGGTTTCTCCTGTTCGGACTTAGGTTTTATATAATATGCCCTCCGAAATTCGTCTGGTCTTGGGGTATTTATAGTTTCTGTCTGAGGGAAGATGCGGCGCATCTAAGGAGTAGATGCGGCGCATGTACTTAACTTCGCGTGGGGTCCAAGATTATAATATTCAGGAATATTCGTACACCGCCAGAAGATGCGGCGTAACTCCATGATTCGATGCGGCGCATGTCCTCTTGTATCTTGGATCGTATCTGGTGATATCTTGATAGAGATGCGGCGCATGTCATGAGTGAGATGCGGCACATCTGGAGCAGATTAGTCTTGATCTTCTTCATTTTAGTAGACTCTTAACTTTATGCATGTTATGCTCCATAATCAGTCCAAAATTGCTAAGTTTCACCAAATGCTTGTTTTTACCTGAGAATTACAAAAGTAAACGATTAAGTATCAATCCTCATACATAATATAGTAAAACAAGTCAAATTAATAGGATAAATGATAGTAATAAAATGTACTTATTTGAGTTCATCAGTTTTTAACCAATTAGCACCTTTTTATGTATTTTTCCTAATTTCTAGTTAATTTGTAATATATGTTATGTATCTTATAATATATTCAAATTTCAATTATACTAAATATATTTGCACAACCACCCTATATAAATAGTAGAAATGAAAATTCAATAAAAGATGCTCATTTACACAGTTGATTTGAGTTGATTTGATAACACAGTGTTCGCTGGAAAAAGTCTGTACATCGTTAGTGTCATTGATGAAAACAATAAATACATAACTGGGTCACACTATATAAAGTTATAAACCACGTTATTGTGCTTCAATTTCATTAGCAACATTACATTCTTTTTCTTAAAACCTACTAAAGTTCAAAAAATGACATTCAAGGTCCTACTACACCATTATGGAAGGTTCACTTCCCCGCCTGGAAGAAAATTTGTTGGTGGGATAGTTGCTACCGTAGATCCGGTAGAGTTAGACACTTGTTCAGCCGATCAAATGAAATTAATCTTAACCAACTGTTTAGGTTACGATGAAAACTCCCCAACCTTTCTTTATATAAAGAAACCAAATTGTAGTCTGGATTCAGGTCTTGTACCATTGGCTGATGCTATACAAGACTGCGAAAGTATGCTAACGTATGCTCAAATTCATCAAAACCAATTACATGTGTACGTATCTCGAGTGGACTTATCCCCACTTGTTGTGGCGGACCAATGCAAAAATGAGGGTAAAAAGAAGAAAAAACAAGATAAACCATCTTGTTCAAAAAAGTTATTTCACTAGTTAGTAAGTATGGCTATGTTCTGCTTGTATTGTCGTATTATGCTTTCCATTTTCCATTATCTAAGGCATGTTTGTATCATTTAGTTTGTTTGTTTTAATATTTTGACAATAAAGATTTGAAGTGACAATTCAACTTTCTATTTTACGAATTACATTATAAAGCGTCCGAGTGAGTAATGTGTTGGTGGTTGTAAGGATAAGAGAGTAATGTGCATATAAAGGATAAGAGCAGATATGCTTTTATTGTAAAAAAAAATGTAGCTTTTGGCGGGAAATTTTGGCGCCAAAATCATGAGGATAAGAATGAACCGGGTTTTGGTGTCCAAAAAGTTGTGGGAACTTTTGACGCTAAAATGACTAATCATCTTTATGGAATCAGAATTTATATATATATTATATATATATATAGTAGAACTTTCATTTCAGAACCACCATATCTACAAGAACTGCGAGAACCACTTTTTTACCCTAGGATGATAAGATCAATGGTTATAAATGAATGTGGCAGTTTTGTAATTAAAATGAAAACAAATATAATTAATTAAAAAAAGAAGGGTATTATAGGGATTACAAATTATCTTTTTAAAATTATTCCTGGATATGTTGAAAAAAATAAACCTCCCATAACTAAACCTGTTTTTCTCACATAACCCTATTTCTCTCTTTATTTTCATAACCGCCTCCCACCACCATTGACTAAAACGCCGCCGCCACCGACTGAAAAAGTCGTGAAAACAGGGTGGCCATCGGGCGAAGATCCACAAAACAAACAAACACCAAGATCCGCCGGTGATGGTTCGTCTGGATCTGTCACCGCCGCCAAGAATCATCGCCACCACCAAGATCCGTCTGGATCCTACCACAACCATGTTCCTCATCATCCACAACGAGCAGATCTGATGGATTGTGGTTTGTCTTTCCAGTTTGGTGAAGCCGCCTGTAATGGTGGATCCGGATCTTCGTTTATAGCCCCTGGTTAATTCATAGTGAGTGCATTCATTTTTACTTTTTTTCATATATTAAAGATTATGTTTTGATGTTATAATTTATTCCGGATCTATTAGGCCCCCTGGTTGCTTTATTTTTATATGTTAAACTTAGTAAAAGTCAATGGTCGCATGTTGCCTTCTTTCATCGTCTGAATCTTTGTAATCATTTTTTTGTACGTAATGAAACACTATTAGTAATATGCTTTTTATAACAACAGTGAATAAGGAAAAAAAGAAGAGACATTTGTTAAAAGAACTACTAAGAGAAAAGATAAGTGAAGTTAAAGATCTGTGTTTAATTTTTTTTTATCCAATCTCGTCAACAATACATTTGAAGTAATTAATATATTTTAATTTTTAAGGGGTTGGGATTTATTTTTGTTTATTCATCATGCTTTTTTGTCCCTATGATCCATTTTCATCATATATAATTCAGTCAACAAGTATTTTTGTTTGTTTAATTTTTAAATTTAAGAAGTATTACTTTGTTTACTTTTTTGTATAATCACGATGAAGATAAAGTGGGTCAGTTAGCATGTTTTAGTAATTTGGATTAGTCTTTGGTGTTTAGTAGTACACAGCCGTTAACAAAGTTGTCTTAGGGGCTGTTTCTTTTTTTTACTGTTTCTAGTTATTGTCTGTGTGGATATATGTGTCCTGTTTCTAGTTAGTGTCTGTGTGGATATATGTTGTTTCTTTTTTATGCTTAACAGACCATCTTAATACGAGTTTTTTCCCGAACTAGTGTAGGTGGAAAAAATTTATAAAAATTCTAAAAATTTAAGAAAATTCGAAAAAATTTATAAAAATTTTAAAAAAATTCGAAAATTTTTAAAAATTCAAAAAATTTATAAAAATTCAAAAAATTCGAAAATTTTATAAAAAATTATAAAAATTCGAAAAAAACTTATTAAAATTTTTAAAAAATTCAAAAATTTATAAAAATTTATAATTTTTTTAAAATTCAAAAAATTTGTAAAAATTTATAATTTTTTTAAAAATTCAAAAAAATTATAAAAATTCAAAAAATTAGAAAATTTTATAAAAAATTATAAAAATTTTTAAAAAATTCAAAAAATTTATAAAAATTTATAATTTTTTAAAAATTCAAAAAATTTGTAAAAATTTATAATTTTTTAAAAATTCAAAAAAATTATAAAAATTCGAAAAAAAATTTAATAAATTCAAATTTTTTATAAGTTTTTTTGAATTTTTATAAATTTTTATAAAATTTTCGAATTTTTTAAATTTTTATAAATTTTTTGAATTTTTATAAATTTTTTATAAAATTTTCAAATTTTTTGATTTTTTATCAATTTTTCGAATTTTTATAAATTTTTTTGAATTTTTATAAATTTTTTGAATTTTTATAAATTTTTTTCAATTTTTATAAATTTTTTATAAAATTTTCGAATTTTTTGATTTTTTATCAATTTTTCGAATTTTTATAAATTTTTTTGAATTTTTATAAATTTTTTGAATTTTTATAAATTTTTCAATTTTTATAAATTTTTTGTATTTTTAAAATTTTTTGAATTTTTTTAAATTTTTATAAATTTTTTAGAATTTTCATAAATTTTTCGAATTTTTATAAATTTTTCAAATTTTTAAATTTTTTTTGAATTTTTATAAATTTTTTCGAAGTTTTCTAAATTTTTCGAATTTATTTTTTCCACCTACACTAGTTCGGGAAAAAAAATCGTATTAAGACGTCCTGAATAGAAACAGTATGCTTAATTGCCCCCTTCCACATTAAGGATTCTCTTTTGCAATAAGTTAAAAAGAAACACCAAAGTTTCCTGTTTCCAGCCAGTTTTGTTACCAAACAGGACATAAAGTTATTAGTAAACGGCCCTTAACAAAGTTGTCTTAGTCTTATACATGTTACAGTATATAAGTAGAATATCTTACATATGTGTTTTGTGTTGAGATTAGTGTAGGTTAAAAAAACATATATGTTCAAAACATGTATGTTTTAATTAGTGGGATCTAATTAAATTGTGCAAAACATGTATGTCCAAAACATAATTGTTCAAAACATATATGTTTTAATTAGTGGGATCAAATTAATGAAAACCAAATATGTTTGAGAATTGAGAACATGATGTTTTTAAACATGTATGTTCTGTTCAAAACATGTATGTTTTAAAACAGGTGTGTTTTAGAAAATTATTACTTATAAACGGAATGCTTAAAACATGTATGTTTTAATAAAATTATTGTTGCTAATTTTTGTACTTTTCTTTGTATCAGGTGTAATTACAAGAATGTTCACGGCTACGGGTGTGCATATATGTCCGCCTTTTGAAAAAATGTTGACGGCTACGCGTGTGCATATATGTCCGACTTCTAAAAATGATGATAACTTGCGTGTGCACATATGTCCATTTTGTGTTGAATATTTGTTAGTGTTCGATTAGATTCATGTATTTGTGCTTTTGAGAAATTTGTATTTTAATTGTGTTTCAATTGATATCGAAATTTGTGTATGACATTTCTGTTATTTATTTGTTATAAATTTCATATATTAAAAAACCCATATGCACATAAGTATTTTTGAAATCATACATTGTAGTACTAAATCTACAAATACGCCGTCTTAAAGAAAACATATATGCACTGAACATGCTAGCTTAAAAACATGTATGCACTAAATCTGGATAATAACAATTCTGAAAAAAAAAAAAAAAAAAAAAAAAAAAAAAAAAAAGGATTTCGTAATAAAATAATTAAAAAAAAAAATAAAAAAAAAAGAAAAAAAAAACGTTTTTTACTATTTTACCCTTTTGGATTAAATAAAAAATGTTAATATTAAAAAAATGTCATTTTGCATTGATATGTTGCACACTATGCATTATTAGGAGTACATAAGTGGTTCTCGCAGTTCTTGTAGATATGGTGGTTCTGAAATGAAAGGGACCCTATATATATATATATATATATATATATATATATATATATATATATATATATATATATATATATATATATATATATACAACTATGTGGTTTCAATGAATCAAATTCAATTCAATTTCTTTCATTCACACATGTCAACGTCTAATAATACTAGTTTCAAGTTCAGTGTAAACTATGACGGAGAATTTAAACTTAACCCACTAACCTATCAAGATGGTTTACTCGTCAATATTAATGTTCATGAAATGGATTTTGAAGATATGGTAAACTATCTTAAAAGAAAATTAAGAAGACAGGTCCACAGTCTATATTACGCGTTGCCGCCAAACAACACGTTATAGGGTATGAAAGCAATTAAGAGGGACTATGATATTAGTGTTATGTACGACATTGCAAAAGTTGCTGGGAACCTCCAAATTTACGTTTCTGATCATCCAATAGATTTAAGCACGGCGTTGCTTCCAAATGATGGTTCTTTGGAAGAAGCATTTGCAGATATCATTTCGGAAGAAACAAAACTAAAACAGCAAGAAGCACTCCGGTATCTACATCAAATGGTTCAGGGGGAAAAAAAAGGTTCGATTACTATGACTTTATTGCTACACTTGGATACAAGAAAAAAACATTACCTACTACATCCTGTACGCAAACCTTTTTAAATTTTCTTGTTTACAATAATTGTCAATTGGTAATCGATGGCACAAACCCGAAGTATGTCAATGGTGGGAAAATGAACATCAACATTCCAAGAATGAAATTAGCAGAGCTGAAACAATATTTGTTTAATATCGTTGATAGGAAAATTCATGCTCTTTATTATGACGTACCACACAATGGCTTTTCAAGCACCGTTAAACTAAGAAACAACTATGATATGCATGTGATGTTTGATATATCTGTAGCACTAGAAAAATTGGAGATTTACATTGACCACGTGGGTGTCGGTTTTGTTATAGCCAAACATATATGCCCAAATGCAACCTTGGCAAAAATGATGAATGATGTGATAACAAACTACACAAGTGACAGTGAAGACAGAAAAAAAGAGCTAACACAAACTAATTACACTGTTGATCAAATGGTTGAATGGGCGGAACAAGAACACTTCGAGAAAGAGGAAGCTAAAGAAATTCAATGTACTTGCAAGGCTAGATTAGAAGCGTTGCTGAGAAGTAAGAAATGATAAACAATTACAAAGCTTAAATCATTTCATTTTATCAACTATTGTATTTTTTTTTTCGTATGGTTAGTTTTTAATTAATGTAATGAATCTTAATTTTTATTTTCAATGAAAAAAATTTCGCATTCATTTATTTTTAACTTTCTAGAGCTCAATTTTTTATTCAATTAGCTCACTTTCAAACACGATATCTCATCCATATTAACTCCATTTTAGACAATCATTAGTTTGTTGCGAAGCCCTCATCAAAGAGAACGCAAATCACCTAACCAACAAAATTTTATACAACCTATACATATGCTAAAACGTGTAGAAAGATCGAAAAAAAAATAACATTTCAATGTTTAAACCCTTTAAACACAAAAGAAACACAAAACAAAAGAAAAGAAAAGAAAAGAAAAGAAAAATTAAAAAAAAAAAATTGATTTGGTCGAGAAAAAATATTTGGTCTCAAAGTATATCACGCGACCTATCAAGATAAGAATTAGGGTTTGTTTTTTAGGTTTTTGTAGCGAAAATTTCGTTGGTCCCGTATTATTATTCGCGACCTATTCTTTTTTTTTTTTTTTTTAATTTTCGTTGTAGTTTTATTAATAAAGTGACACGTGTTGATTTTGTTCGTCCCGTAAAATTGTTCGCGACCAACGAGTACATTTGGTAAATGTTAAAAAGTCCGTCCTCGCTTATTGCTTATCAGACACATATGTGACTAGGGCTGTTCAAAAAGCTCGCGGCTCGTGACTTGCTCGAAACTCGCTCGAAAAAAGCTCGAAAAAAGCTCGCTCGAAATCGGCTCGTTTATAAACGAGTCGAGTCGAGCCGGCTCGGTTTGTAAACGAGCTGAGCCCGAGCCAACGTCGGCTTGGCTCGTGGCTCGCTCGTTAGCTCGCTCGTTTGGCTCGTATATATATATATATATATATATATATATATATATATATATATATATATATATATATATATATATATATATATATATATATATATATATATATATATATATATATTATATATATATATATATATAGTGTATCTTTATTTTCAGAACCCTGTTAAGTGCGGGAACTGCGAGAACTCTAATTTTGCATTAGAAAACATGCATGTTCATATAAAACATGTATGTTTTCTTACATACACCTTAATACACATACATGCATAAACATACATGTTCAAATAAAAACCTGTTAAGTGCAACAAATCAATGCAAAATGGTTTTATTTTTAGAACCCTGTTAAGTGCGGGAACTGCGAGAACTCCAATTATGCATTAGAAAACATGCATGTTCATATAAAACATGTATGTTTTCTTACATACACCTTAATACGCATGCATGCATGCGTATTAAGGTGTATGTAAGAAAACATACATGTTTTATATGAACATGCATGTTTTCTAATGCAAAATTAGAGTTCTCGCAGTTCCCGCACTTAACAGGGTTCTGAAAATAAAGATACACTATATATATATATATATATATATATATATATATATATATATATATATATATATATATAAACTTTAGTTATATATAATATAATATATACAACTAAATGGGTAATTCATGTTTTTGGAAATGCTATTTTGTTAACTTCTAGATGAAAGAAACTCAAGTCTGTTATTTTGTTAATTACTTTGATGGCCATATTGCAGAACTGCAGAACTAATTTTTATTATAATTGAATTAGTAGTTGATATTTTGACATGGATTAAAATCGTGTAGCTTATTTTTTGTTTTTTTATGTTAAAGTATATCCCATTCAATGTAAACGAGCGGGCTCGACGAGCCACAAGCTGGCTCGAGTATTTGACGAGCCGAGCCCGAGCTCAACTTTTCGGCTCGTATAAATAAACGAGCCTAGCCGGTTCGGCTCGATTTTTATACGAGCCGAGCCCAAGCCTACCCTGGCTCGGCTCAGCTCGGCTCGTTTACAGCCCTATATGTGACAGAGTTTTTAATATCCAGACAACCAGTACACCAGTAGTAACAATATTTTATGAGTGTCGTACTTTTCAAACATAACTCTCCGCGATCCCAAAACCCAATCTGAAACCACCACAGATCCACCCTCCTCCTCCCAAATGTCAACCACCCAAGAATCATCACGAATGATCAACACAATCATACTCCCAGCCCTAAACAAAATTATCAAAAACAGTTCATGGCGTAAACACTCTAAACTCAACCACGAATGCAAATCACTACTCGAACATCTAACTAATGCCACGTCATCACCTGATGGTGCCACCTCACCAGGCGTGTTACATGATTCCGGTACTAATGAGTTGACGTTTGCTGAGTCTGAAGCTATTTTGACTCCGTTTATTAATGCGTGTAATTCAGGTAATGCTTTTTTTTTTTTTTTTTTTGCTGAATTTTATTCAATTAGATTGTATGTATAAATAATTAGGAATATAGACGATTCGTTCATTTCGTTCTTTTAAATTCGTTTCGCTTTTGCTCCTATTTAAAATAGTACTGTTATAAAATACGCGTCTAGCATTATGTCATTTTACACTTTATAATTGAACGACAAGTCTACAACTGTGTTACGAATTTTCGTAACATAGCGTGCTTAAATGAAAGAATTTTCGTGTTCGTGTTTGTTTGTTTAAGTTTAACCGCACAAATAAGTGTTTAGCTTTTTGAATATAATGCTTATTGGGCAATGTGCGTTCAGCTTTTGATTTTTTTAATAGCTCCTATTAGAAACACTAATAAATGAAGCGTTTGGATTTACGGCATTTTACACTTGTCACTTGATAATCTAGCTACAACTATGTTACCAAACGCTAGTGTGCTTAAATGAACTTAATTTGTTGTATATTTCACCATGTTAATTTGTTGTTCGGATTTGTTTATGTATACCTATTTTACTACAAAATATTTGAAAAAAATGTATATGATATTCGAAGATAAATTAACAAATTTACATAACTAAACATAGCCGAACAAATAATTGGATGTTCACGAGTGTAAATAAATGAACGGGACTTTTGTTCGTGTTTGTTCGTTTAATAAGTATAAACGCACATGGGTTGTTATTATATAAATACATCACTAAACTTTCCAAAACCGTGCGTCTATAAAAATATAGAATTGTAATCTAAATGTCAACGCTTACAAGTTCAGTAACCCAAATGAACAAAATGAAAGTTCGTTACCTTAGGTGCAATTTTTTGAAAAGTTTAGTGATGTATTAGTATATTAACCCAAACGCACATATGCAAACTTCCTGCCGAACGGTTTAGGCATTATTCAGTGAATGTGCGGTTTGTTTACAGCCTTGTATAATTTGATATCTTATGGTTATTATGAATGTTTGTTGTTCAGGTGATGTTAAGATTGTTGAACCTGCGTTAGATTGTATACAGAAATTGATTGCATTTGGTTATTTACATGGTGAAATGGATCCTAGCGGTGGTTTAGACGCTAAGTTGTTAGGTAAATTAATTGATTCGGTTTGTAAGTGTTGTGAGTTAGGTGAGGAAAGTGTTGAGTTGTTGGTGTTAAAGACGATTTTATCGGCTGTTACGTCAGTCGCATTGAGGATACATGGTGATAGTTTGTTGCAGATTGTTAGGACTTGTTATGATATTTATTTAGCGAGTAGGTTTGTGGTGAATCAGACGACGGCCAAGGCATCGTTGGTGCAAATGCTTGTAATTGTGTTTAGAAGAATGGAGGCTGATTCTTCTACTGTGCCGGTTCAGCCTATTGTTGTGGCGGAGTTGATGGAGCCATTGGAGAAAGGTGGAGATGGTGATGGGACGGTGAATGCTTTTGTCCAAGGGTTTATTAGTAAGGTTATGAATGGAATGGATGGGGTTTTGCACTCAGGGACTCCGTTAGGATCAAATGGTGGTGGAGGTGGGGTGCATGATGGGGCGTTTGAGACCAGGACTTCGACTGTTGAGTCGACGAATCCTGCTGATTTGTTGGATTCTACGGATAAAGATATGTTGGATGCAAAGTATTGGGAGATTAGTATGTATAAGACGGCATTAGAGGGGCGGAAAGGGGAATTGGCGGATGGGGAGGGTGACAGGGATGATGATGTTGATGTTCAGATTGGAAATAAGTTGAGAAGGGACGCGTTTTTAGTTTTTAGGGCTCTTTGTAAACTATCGATGAAGACCCCTCCAAAAGAGGCATTGGCAGATCCACAGTTGATGCGAGGAAAGATAGTTGCTTTAGAGTTGTTGAAGATATTGTTGGAGAATGCCGGGGCTGTTTTTAGAACTAGTGAAAGGTATGTACTTTTATTGTTGATAACTAGGATAAAAATTTATTAAGTTTATTCCTTTGACTTTATGTTGAAATTTAAATGTGGGTGCACTCTTTAGGAATTTAAGGTTCGTAATGTAATGCCAGGGCTTGTTCCATTGGCATCAAATTCTAGGAACTTGCTGAAAAAGTGTTGTTATTTTTTCCTCATGTTAAGGCTAAATGACCATATATAAGAACTAAGGAACTCCAAATCATATGATAAGCGTCATCTGCAGCACAACAATGAAGTTCTTTACTTATATTTAGGTTTTCACTTGCAATAGATTGGGTGTCATTTACTACATTGTTATTTGGTAGACACTTACATGACCAATGCACAAGCTATACAAGATTACATGTTGACATAGGCAAGGCCGTTATTTTTATTTTCACAAGCTAAATATAATTCACTCATTTTACAGATTGACCCCTGCTATTTACCAATGAACATATTATAATTCACAATTGGATTTTCACTCTCCAATTGAGAGAACTCCTAAAATAGTTTTATGGGGCTGTGTGCATCTGAGTGCTTTTGCTATGATAAGAGCTTTAAGGTTTTCAATGTATACGAGTAGTAGGATTTTCACTGATCTCTCGAGGTTCCACGTCTAATTGTTCGCATCACACAGTTTACTGAGCTTTATTTGGTAGTCATCTGGCAGAGTTTCAAGAACTAAAAGTTGAGCAACAGGGAGTGAACTCTTGGTTATGGTTTGATATAGGTTATAAGTAAATACATATTGCATGTAATATAAGTAAGGCAAACAATGTATCTGGTTGTAGTGGTTTAAGGATTGTAATGCCGACTTCATTCAGGGTTCGTTTTGGCCAATGAGCCAGTGTGTTTCGCAAACACCTGCAATGCTACAGTTGGAGTCCCTTACATTAGAAGGCTAGACAGTGTTCTTCATGCGAGATCATAACAGTACATAATGAAATCAAAATTCAGTTATCCCTGATCAAGCTCCCTAAAGTTATTGCTAGCATTAAGTTTGACATTCCTATGGTTGGACTGTGGGAGCATAGATGTTCACCATGCCCATATTTCTGCATTTAAAGTTGATATTTGTGAGCTGATGTATATTCCTATTGTCCGTAGGTATAATGTGTGGCCATATAGATTTTATATATTTATTTGTAGGTCGAATTTGATATGTGATTATTGAAGACTAGAGAAAACAATAAGCGATCAGTTATTTATTTATTTCTCTACTCATAAGAAATTGTGAATATTTTAAATTAGCTCCTTGAATTATTTCATTAGCCTTGCAAAAAGTAATATTCTCTCTCAATTGCATAATATAGATTGTTACGGTTTCAGCAATATGGTCACAAATGGGATTATGATATATCCTGAGGTATACAGTAGTAACTTCAGAAAGTGAATGCTTGGTTGGTCATTTGACACTGACATGGGCCACATAGAATACAAAACATGATGCTGCCTTCTGCTTTCCAAGACAATATCCTATGGCTGAACATTCTGTCCCTGGTAGCATATGTTACCCTTACCTGGAGTCTTTTGAATACCTCAGGATAGGTGCTTGGACTTTTGGGGTGAACTTTATAGATTATCCTGACTGGCTACACTCACAGAGTAAACATATGGGCGTTAGGCAGTTTATAATGGAGTAAGCCTAGTCTGGGCTTCGGCTTCTTTTGAAGCGGAGAAAGGGTGAAAGCTAATAATCACTTTTTTTTTTTTTTTTTTTTTTCATAACTTACTCTGTTGTAGCCTTACTCATTGGAAGTATGCATATGCCTGTGCAAAACTTATGGGAGAAACTTTCGGATTCTGCCTTTTGTTTCCACTTGATAAAACAGTTGAAAGTCAACATAAAATGCTAGAGAATTCATCATGCAACCTTATTTAGTTATTAATCTAAACTAATGACATCATTGATCACAAATCACAGCTTAGAATTTCTTTCACTGTAGCACTAAATATGCGTATTTGTATTGATCCTCTTTCTTCAAGTTCATACATGTATCAGCTGGCTAATTTCCAGAAACCTATACCAATACAAACTAAATAATTATAAGCTTATAAGAGAATTGAGGAATCACGGCGTCTCTTCGTTTGGCTCTTAGCTTTCACTTTGACTTTTAGTTTGACTTTCTCACTTGCTCCTTTCGTTTTTTTTTTCCCCTTTTTTTTTTTCTTTTTCTTTCGTTTTTTTTTTTTTTTCCCCTGTATCACGGCTGGAAATGGAAATTGAAGAAGGGACTTGTAAGGCCTTTATATACTTTTCACAAGAATGCCTAATCGGACTGAATATGCAAAGGGGTAGCTGTATGTATTTTGATTCTAAGGTCATGAGACCATTTTGAGTAGGAGTTTCTCATATTTTAAAATAACTTACCGGTTGGTCTGCACCCTACTTATATGTATACTCTGAAAGGAGGTCAAGACTCAAGAACATACTTATGTTGGCACAAGAGAATACTTTGTCAAGATGGTGAAACCTCTATACCCTGTATCGTAGTTGTCCTAGGTATGTAACTTGAAACAATCTCCCGACAAGCTGTGTCGCTTCACTAATACAGTCGCTATTGTAGGATGTTAAAATAATGCCATCTGCATAAACTGAACTGTTAACAATTTACGAGAAACGAAAAAACTGAGCCTTAGGAGTCTACTTGAGGTCATATTATGAGTGACAACGGAGACAGACCAAGTTTGCCTGTATGATGGATTTGAGTGATTGTACTGGAAAAATACACGGGTTCTGGAGTGGTAAAGGAGAATTATCATGGAAGGGAGATTAGGGGTAGAAAAATATGAATATGACTGGTGAAATATGATGTTAGCAGATCTTGATGTCTAGTAGGGAACATAGGAACGAGAGGTTGAAGAAGAAGAAAAATGTATTTTGTAATTTACAATACTGTAAAACATATAGTTTGTCATGTATTAATATTGTGCGAGGCACATTTAGCAAATGATGGTTTTTGCGTTCAACAACGTTGCTTTGTTGCTCATTACCTGATTCCTCATTGGAAGGTCCAATGATTCAAATCTTTTTATTATTATTATTATTATTTTTATCACAGGAGCATTTATATTTTTGTATTTTTAAGACTTGCTTACTATCATCAGTTAACAGTGGCCTTCTAATATCATTGTAGATGTTCTCCACTTGCATCCTAATTATTAGTCTTCTTCTTTTCATTGTCGAGCAGATTTTTGGGCGCCATTAAGCAGTACTTATGCTTGTCTCTACTGAAGAACAGTGCATCAACCCTAATAATTGTATTTCAGCTGTCTTGCTCAATTTTCATTAGCTTGTTGTCAAGATTTAGAGCTGGATTGAAGGCAGAAATTGGTGTATTTTTTCCTATGATTGTTCTCAGGGTTCTAGAGAATGTTGCTCAACCAAATTTTCAGCAGAAGATGATATTACTGCGGTTTCTTGAAAAGTTATGCGCTGATTCACAGATTTTGGTAGATATATTTGTCAACTATGATTGTGATGTCAATTCATCTAACATATTTGAAAGGTAAGGTACTCTCACAATACTTTATAGCTATCTTCTGTTATAAATTATATGTGGATTGCATGGTCAGGATTGACATTTATATTGATCACACTAGTATAATGTTACCTGTGTTTAATTATAAAAACACTGAAGTGTTCTCATATTGGTTCGCTGTTCAAATATTTTCACAGAATGGTCAATGGATTACTTAAGACCGCCCAGGGGGTTCCACCTGGAGTTGCAACTACCCTTTTGCCGCCTCAGGCTATGACCATGAAGCTGGAAGCTATGAAGTGCTTAGTGGCTGTTTTAAAATCAATGGGAGACTGGATGAACAAACAGTTGCGTATTCCTGATCCTTATTCTGCAAAGAAAGTTGAGTTGGTTGAGAATAGTCCTGAACATGGAAATCCTCCCATGGACAATGGGATTGCAAATGAAAATGAGCCAGTTGAGGGTTTGGATTCTCATTCTGAAGCTGCTAGTGAAGTTTCAGATGCTTCAATAATCGAGCAGCGCAGGGCTTATAAACTCGAACTTCAGGTAAATAAAATTGGCTTTGTGTTTCACCCAGGATTTTTCCAGGGATCTAATATAAGAATAATGGCAGGAAGGGATATCTCTTTTTAACCGGAAGCCTAAAAAGGGCATTGAATTCTTGATCAATGTGAATAAGGTGGGGAATACTCCTGAAGAAATATCAGAGTTTTTGAAAAGCACATCTGGTTTAAACAAGACTTTGATAGGTGATTATCTTGGGGAAAGAGAAGATCTACCACTGAAAGTAATGCATGCATACGTGGATTCATTTGACTTTCAAGGTATGGAGTTTGATGAAGCAATTAGAGCCTTTCTACGAGGCTTTAGGTTGCCCGGTGAGGCACAAAAGATTGACCGGATTATGGAGAAGTTTGCTGCACGCTACTGCAAGTGCAATCCAAAGGCGTTCATCAGTGCTGACACAGCCTATGTCCTTGCCTACTCTGTTATAATGCTCAATACTGATGCTCATAACGCCATGGTCAAAAATAAGGTATCATCCTGGAGCTTAGTAGAGCTCCTCAAACACTTCATATTAAATTTGACCTAAAACTTGTGCTAATAGCAAATTTACTTGTTTATGTAGATGTCAGCTGATGATTTTATAAGAAATAATCGTGGCATAGATGATGGTAAGGACTTACCAGAGGAATACCTAAGATCATTGTTTGAGCGCATAACCAAAAATGAAATTAAGATGAAAGAAGATGATATCGCCCTTCAACCGAGGCAGTCTGCAAACTCAACTAGGATTTTGGGTTTAGATAGTATATTGAATATTGTGGTGCGTAAGAATCCTGAAGAAAATCAAACAAGTGATGATCTTATGCGACACATGCAAGAACAGTTTAAAGAGAGAGCACGGAAATCAGAGTAAGATGACTCATCTGTTTGTTAAGAAGAGAAACTGTTGGAAACGATCTTTAACATTCATCACTTGACCTTTTTTTTGCTTTCGGCTTGCATTGGCTATTTTGTAGGTCAGTTTTTTATGCTGCGACAGATGTGTTTATACTTCAATTTATGGTAGAGGTGTGCTGGGCTCCTATGCTAGCTGCCTTTAGTGTTCCTCTTGACCAAAGTGATGATGAGATAGTAATAGCTCAATGTCTAGAAGGCTTTCGTTCTGCTATCCATGTTACAGCAGCAATGTCCATGAAGACTCAGCGAGATGCTTTCTTGACATCACTGGCAAAGTTTACATCCCTTCATTCACCAGCTGATATAAAACAGAAGAACATAGAAGCTATCAAGGTTTGTGTCTATGTTCCAAAGCTATTATTATACGCATAAGCTTTATTTGCATAATTAATGTATAAGATCTTTATATGTTTTGCAATGTGTTTTATGCATCAACTATTGCTTTACGAAAAGGTGATCCCTGCTAACAGAAGTGGTAGGAAAGAATCTTAAATGTTGAACATACGAGAAGCTAGAAAGATCCCTGCTAACAGAAGAAGTTATTGTTTTGATTTAAACTGTCATCTGAATGTCATTTTCATTTTAACTTGTGAAATATGATATTTTCTCGATTGTTTCACAGGCAATAGATTCTTACTATTTTTTTTATTGATTCACAGGCAATAATTACCATTGCAGATGAAGATGGTAACTATCTACAGGAGGCATGGGAGCATATCCTGACATGTGTTTCTCGTTTTGAGCATCTGCATCTGTTGGGAGCAGGGGCTCCTTCAGATGCAACCTTTTTTTCTGTTAATCAGAATGAATCTAAAAAATCGAAACAGACAAAGTCAAATATCCTTCCAGTTCTCAAAAAGAAGGGAGCTGGGAGGATTCAGCAAGCAGCTGCAGGAAAGAGAAGAGGTTCATATGATAGTGCTGGCATTGGTGGAAATACTTCTGCAGGTATCACAGCGGAGCAGGTTAATCATTTGGTCTCTAAGTTGAACATATTGGGACAAGTTGGCGAAATGAACCGTATATTCACAAGGAGTCAGAAACTTAACAGCGAGGCAATAGTTGACTTTGTTAAGGCACTTTGCAAGGTGTCTATGGAGGAACTACGATCTACATCTGATCCACGAGTGTTTAGCCTAACCAAAATAGTTGAGATTGCGTACGTTACTTCCACATCTGTCTCACTCAGTTACTTGATGGTAGTTATAGGTCTTATAGTGTGTATCAGAATTGGCAAGATGGGCAGGGTAACAGATCAAAACATATCAATTTAGTCCGGGTCGGGTTGACTTTTCAACACTATTTTGTCCTTTCCGAAGTAATTTAAATATGATACAAAAACTTATTGCTAAATTGGTAAATATATTATTATTTTGAATAAGATGAAGCTTAGGCAGTTGTATGCATTGAAAATTACTTTGCATGAATTTCAACTTGTTTGAGTGGTCGCCTTTTATATTTGACCCCCTTTGCGATAATATTCAACCCAAATCGACCCATCATAATTCATAAGTAAATAGAGGTGATTTTTACACCATCAAATTCACCGCGCACACCTGAAAGTAGAGTATTAAAATTTATAAGCATGTGCTTTCCGCATCAATTGTTTTGGTGGACAAATCACCTCCTATAAGTAAATGGGTTGAAATTGCCACCTCTAGCGCGCACAAACCCTTTTCCAGTATGTTGGTAGTACGTAACCTGCTCTCTTTTATTCCTGTGCAGTCACTATAACATGAACCGCATCAGGCTTGTCTGGACAGGCATCTGGAATGTACTTTCGGAATTTTTTGTTACTATAGGCTGTTCTGAAAACCTATCAATTGCAATATTTGCAATGGATTCTTTACGGCAACTATCCATGAAGTTCTTGGAGAGGGAGGAGTTGGCTAATTACAATTTTCAGAATGAGTTTATGAAACCGTTTGTGATTGTTATGCGCAAAAGTGGTGCTGTGGAAATCAGAGAACTGATCATCAGATGTATCTCTCAAATGGTTCAATCCCGTGTCAGTAACGTCAAGTCAGGATGGAAAAGCATGTTCATGGTATCTTAGCCCCTCATATTCTCCACACTTGTTAAATTTACGTTTCCAAACAATATTCTTAATCTAATTTCTAATTATGGGAAAATGACCAGGTCTTCACAACAGCTGCTTATGATGACCAAAGAAATATTGTACTCCTTGCCTTTGAAATGATTGAGAAGATAGTGCGAGATTATTTCCCATACATCACAGAGTCAGAGACCAACACTTTTACAGATTGTGTAAATTGTCTGATTGCATTTACTAGCAGCAGATTTGACACAGATATCAGTTTAAATGCTATTGCTTTCTTGCGCTTGTGTGCTGCAAAACTGGCTAAAGGAGATTTGGGACCCTCCTCAATATATAAGGATAAAGAAGTATCTGAAAAGTCATCCGTATCTCCCCATTATGAAAGAAAAGACAGTAAATACGACAATGGAGATTTTGAAGATAAGGAAGGTCATCTGTACTTCTGGTTTCCACTATTAGCTGGTACGGAAAAGTATTTGCTATATTTATATGAAAATCATTATGAAGTTGGGATAGCACTATCTTTCCATACCTGAAGAAATGTGATTCCTTCCTTTTTTTTTCTTTGTATCATGGAATGGAGTAATAAAACGGGGCAGTCTCATATCTCCCCTCCTTAAATTTGGAAATTTCATATTTACCCAAACATGCTTTTAAAATATTGTACATTGGGTATTTACGCTATTAATGGTTGTACTTTGGGTATATATGAAATTCTTCCTAAAACAATAATCCAGCTTTTATTCATGCAGTAACCAATAACAATATTTTATTTAATAGTCTAGTAGAATGTAAAAAGTCATGAAAACTCATTCCATTTTACCGGCCAACCAAAGATGATAAACTGATAATGGTGGAATGGAAGTATCCATTCCATTACCTTGGTTTTTTTGTTTTGTTATTGTATCCATTCTATTTCTTTTATCATCCCATTCCAGCCAACCAAACATCCCTTAGTGTTATCTTACTTTTTGTGTATGAGAACTCATCTTCTAATCAACTGCTACATTGTGTATCCTCAGGGTTATCTGAACTTAGTTTTGACCCAAGGCCAGAGATTAGAAAGAGTGCCCTTGAAGCACTCTTTGATACATTACGAAACCACGGTCATCACTTCTCTCTACCTTTATGGGAAAGAGTGTTTGATTCTGTCCTATTACCAGTCTTTGATTATGTTCGGCATGCTATCGATCCTGACAATTCTTCAGAACAAGGGATTGATGCTGACGTGGATGAGCTGGATCAAGACTCTTGGCTATACGAGACATGCACACTTGCACTCCAGTTAGTTGTGGATCTTTTTGTTAATTTCTATGACACTGTCAATCCTCTTTTAAAGAAGGTATTGGCATTGTTAGTCAGTTTTATCAAGCGTCCTCACCAAAGCCTTGCTGGTATTGGGATTGCTGCATTTGTTCGTTTGATGAGTAATGCTGGGGAATTATTCTCTGATGATAAGTGGCTTGAAGTGGGTTTGTCTCTAAAAGAGGCAGCAAATGCAACACTTCCTGATTTCTTGCTTCTTGTAAATATAGATAGTTTAGCTGTAAACTATGAAGATGGTTCTACTAGACGAAGTGATGGGATTTCTGCTGAGTCTAGCATGCAGGATGAAGATTTAGAGAACTTGAGGAGGGAGCATCTATATGCCACGATTTCTGATGTCAAGTGTCGCGCTGCCGTTCAACTTCTATTGATCCAGGTGGGTTTATCTGTTTTGCTTACCAGAGGTTCAATCAAAAGGTATTTTTGTGATTTTAAATGCTACGATGGTAATATATATGGCACATTCAAAAGATGGGGAGGCTTTGCATAATATTGGTGAGATAATTTGTGGTCTACAAGTTTTCTCAGTGCCGTATTATTGAGGGAAATTTTTAGATTTTTAAAATTTGATCATTAGCGGATATTTTTTATTGAACTATCTTCCGGTCAAACTCATATTTATTTTGATGAAGGGAGTAAACCTTAATGAAATTCGACTTCTTATGCTGACTTTTGTTTGTAAGATAATTAGTTTGCTTCAATATATTACTAGTTAAAAGGAGATCTAACATATACTTGCATGAATTTGTCAGGCAATTATAGAGATCTACAACATGTATAGACCTCAGCTATCAACAAACAACATCTTAGTACTTTTTGACGCAGTGCATAAAGTGGCAAGTCATGCCCACAAGATAAATGATGATGTCACATTACGTTCCAAGCTACAAGAGCTTAGCTCAATGACACAAATGCAGGACCCACCATTTTAACGGCTTGAAGTCGAATCCTATCAAACCTGCCTCATGTTTGACAAAATCTGCGGTTGACCGATCTCCATTTATGAAGAATCAAAAGCAGAGTCTCAACTTGTTGACCTTGCCAAGAAGTCTTAAAATTCTATGTTGAAATAGCACGTCCTGCACGTATGAACACTAATCGGCCCACTGGTTGATACCATTAGCTTGGGAAAAGAGAGAAACTGTTATACGTGCGCCTCTTATTGTTACTACTCTACAAGCTGTATGTAGTTTGGGAGATTCTTCATTTGAGAAAAATTTATCTAGCTTTTTTCCTCTGTTTTCAAGCTTGATTAGCTGTGAGCATGGATCTAGTGAAGTACAGGTAGCCCTTAGTGAAATACTCACTCTCAGTGGTCCTGTTTTTGCTTGCGATCATGTTGACATGTATCCTCGATTTTGAGCTATGTAATATCCTTACAGTTTCTTGTCTTTTTTCTCCTTCATCCCCGTTTTTTTTTTCCATTGAAAATATTGTCCATAGTGTATGAAAGAGTTAGGAACCTTTTCGATTGCTTAGTGTCTGAACTTTTGAGTTGTGAATCAAATAGGTTTGGTGAGTTGTGAATCAAATAGGTTTGGTGGGATTTGTGTTGTATCTTGATCAACTGTTATGTGTTCGAGTATTAAATGAGTTACCTTACAAATCAAAAGTGCATATGTTCAGTTTTATTTGGCAGGATTTGGTTCTTTAATCCTTGTTTGCAGGATTTGTGCACAAAGAATCAACAGAGTTATACAAATAACAGGTATGATTTATCTTACACATATGTTTGTTTATGTTTCTTTTGTGATATGAATTGTCCTTTTGATTGCTAGGTATGACTGAGACTCTATCATGAAGTAAGATTTAGGTCTTATAGATGTCACTTGATGTTGGAAGGTTAATTTGGTTTCAGACTTTCACGTAACCATTTGAGTGCCATTTTATTTTGCTTGGTCGCAATAAAGATGAGATTATGCAGATTTAGCGAATTTCTAATCATTTGTCTAAAACGGGTATATTTGGGTTGTATTTTATCCTCAAAAGGATCCAATGGGATAATTTTATAGCCTAAAATGGGTCGAGAGTGACCGAGAGTGTTATCAAATGCTTAATACCTCCTGAATCACAATTTTGCCACCTCTGTTGTTATGTAATGGGATTGTCTAATTGCCTTTGAGGATATCCTCCTGAAAAATAGAGGGGCATTAAGACTTGTTAATTTGTTATACCCATCCATATGAAATTCTGGGAGCCCAGGTGCAAGAAGACACTATTGGTGCCTTCCATAAAGAAGACACTATTAGTATAAGGTTGTGGGTTTGCGGTTTATTCTTATGTGAAACACAAGTACACATTATTATTCTAACAACTATTATGTGATAACCGACATGGTTTTCTTGAGAATAGTGGTCATATCTCATCTGTAGTTTGATGAAGATAGTGGTTATTTCTGGTTTATAGTGTAAGACGACTCTGATTACTTTGAGCTAAAGGTACATGATAGTATCGGTCTTGCCATGATTGCCCCGCTCTTTGAAGGATGGTTATGGCCTTTAGCTTTTTAGCGTTGTGGGTCATACAGAGAGAAGTACTATCAGTTAGTGGGTTGGTTTTCTGGTCAATTCTTCAAAATAAGAAGTCGCTATGGGTTCTTGACTAGTTTTTTTTTTTTTTTTTTTTTTTTTTTTTTTTTTTTTTTTTTTTTTTTTTTTTAAAAAAATATTTCAATATCCACGTACATTGAACTGAGAAATGGGCGTGGCGACTGTTATAAAGTGCACATTAAGATTAGAGCGCAAAATGAACCCAAAAATATGATCCTAAATCACACAAACAATTACTTACCAAATAAACACAACATAGTTATGTGGTTCATGCGATTAGGAAAATCATGCTACATTCGCTATCGAACAAAGATACATTTTACTAGTTACATAATGGCCCCGTTTGGTTTGTAGATTGGTTTATGATTAGGATTTGAATTTGGTTTAGGATTTGGAATTGTATTTGAGTAGAAGAGAGAAAATATATTATAAAATTAATAAGTTATTAAAGATTTAAAATAAGATATCATAGTATTGATTTTAAAAAACAAAAAAATAGAGACACAAAAAGCTTGGTCCCACAACTTTCCTTAAAACCTGTTCTATATATTTTCTCGGATTGATAACAGTGTTGTTGAGCGGGTGTGACACCCAATTTCAAAAACCAAATCTTTAACCAAACATTTCTTTTTATATAATAGGTCCAATAGGTCCTCAGTCGGTGTGTTTTTGAGTTTATTCATCAAAAGAAAAGGAAAAAAAAAAAAAAATGGGGGAAGCAATAGTTTTGGTGTGTTCTTGAGTTTTTTTAAGGAAAAAAAATAAAATAAAATAAAATAAAATACTTATGCTTCAAGTTTTTTTTTTTTCAGTATAATCTTTTGCTCAATATATGGCGGATTGGGAAGGAAGTATTCTTTTTAATTGTGTATTGACCATAATTAAATATGTAATATACACCATCTATTATACTTCAACTCGTCTTCGAAGGATATAATTAACAATTTGCAATTTTCTTTCTTTCTCCTCACTCCCAACTCAAGAACACAAAAATGTTTTTCATGTTTCTTTCTTTTCACATCCCCTTCTTTTCTCTTCTACCTTTTTCTTTTCTTTTCTTTATAATTTAACTTGAGAAGATAGTGTAAGTTCTGAGGTAAGTTTATTTAGGTGGCTTTCAACTTGTATTCTATGTAGTGAAATGTATATATTTTCTTTGTATCCATTCTTTATATCCAGCTATAATAAATAGAACACAATTTGAAGCGAGTTATCATCGAACGTTTTACTATAAAACGAAACTTAAGAATATAACAAGTTGCTGCATATATTGGATGCGAGTAAAACAATTTGCATATAAAAATTTGCTAAACGTTTATGAAATGCAACTTACATATGTGAAATACAAAATGATTGCATATGAAAATATGGGTCGATTATTGCACTTCATCTTTCTAGGCTTAGGCATGGCCTAATCTTGGAAACTTCTATGGTATGGCCTTTTGTTATCATTTTGTAAATGTAGTCATTGTTTTCTAAAAGAGTGATCGCTTGTCGTTTATATTACAATAATGTGTTTCATTTATATATATATATATATATATATATTATATATATATATATATATATATATATATATATATATATTTCACTTTTCCATATATATATATATATATATATATATATATATATATATATAGGGGGGCTTTATTTTCAGAACCCTGTTAAGTGCGGGAACTGCGAGAACTCCAATTTTGCATTAGAAAACATGCATGTTCATATAAAACATGTATGTTTTCTTACATACACCTTAATACGCATGCATGCGTATTAAGGTGTATGTAAGAAAACATACATGTTTTATATGAACATGCATGTTTTCTAATGCATAATTGGAGTTCTCGCAGTTCCCGCACTTAACAAGGTTCTAAAAATAAAACCATTTTGCATTGATTTGTTGCACTTAACAGGTTTTTATTTGAACATGTATGTTATGCATGTATGTGTATTAAGGTGTATGTAAGAAAACATACATGTTTTATATGAACATGCATGTTTTCTAATGCAAAATTAGAGTTCTCGCAGTTCCCGCACTTAACAGGGTTCTGAAAATAAAGATACACTATATATATATATATATATAATATATATATATATAAACAAAAAAACTTGTGCTCATGACCTTTTATTTTGGCGAAAAGAAATATAATTCTGGTAGCACACTAGCTGGAAAGTATATGTAAATGAGGATGCCTTAGAGAGTCAATTTCTTTTGGCTTTTCTTAGGGGTTTGTAGTATAGAATAACCATTTGTTTGAAACTTTCAGTCTTTGGACAATTTGATTTAGTAACCAATCAATAAAATGACTTAAAATACAAAGATAGATTTTGTCAAAAGAAGAGTAGAAAGTCTCTGAAATTAGATACAAAGAGGTGAATAGTATAAATTATTTGCTCAAGTTTTGATGTGGATGGTATAAATTCATTACTACTCCGTAATAAAATAATTAATTGACCCTAAATAACGAGATAATAAAAAATAATCTTCACACACTCCAACAATAAAAAACTAGTTATTGCGACTTGAAATCATAATATAAGGATGTTGATTGTAATTCAAATAATTCCAAATCCAAAAAGGCGATGATATTAAAACTGGTTAATCAGCTTGATGTATGTAGGCCATGTCTCTTTAAAACTGGTTAGTCAGTTTTGTGTGTAAGGGGACTTCATTGTTTTTACTTTTGGTGTTTTGGTAATGACTATCTTGGTGTATTGTAATCTCTAGCTTTTTGTTAACTTATTAAGACTAAGTGTAATAGGAAGGTTGTGTTTGTTTTGCTTCATTCAGATCTGAATACGTCTGAAGTCTGATTCGGTCAGATGTAATCAGATTCAGACTGTTTGTTTTTTTTCAGATCTGAAGTCTGATACATCTGAATAGGGTCTGATTCATTCAGACATTTGAATATGTCTGATTACATCTGAAAAGCCTAAACTTTACACATACTTATTTTCAATCCTTATCTCCTCATCTTGGTCTTGATTTTTTATTAATAATCATGAATGGAGGGTCTTTTGATTTGTTTTATAGCGAAATGATTGCTTTTTGTTTATTCAGACATTTTATAAAAACAAACAGTCTAAAATAATTCAGATTCAGACTTTTGGACCACTAATTCAGATTCAGAAGTGGTATTCAGATTCAGACATAAAATGTCTGAATAAACAAACAGCACCTAAGTGTAATAGGAAGGTCATCTGCGTGTGGGTATCTTCCAGAGACGCGTCTTCGCTAAAACCTTGCTACCCACCCACGCGTGCTTGGATCGAAAAATAGGAGAATTCGGTCGATAAACTGACCGACTTGCAAATGTTGTTTGTGTGCGAGTTTAGTTTTATGAAGTACATTTGTGCATAAATGGGGTTTGTTTAGATGGGATGTTGATTTTATTTTATTTTATTTATTTATTTATTTATTTTTTGAACGGCGAGTTTGTACAATATTATAGTTAGTGATTCAATTCCAAATTACTTACCCAGAAAGTAGTCACTGCCAGCATCAAATCGACGCATCTATGGGGCAGAACCACCACAGATCCCACCCAGAAGGAAAACACTTCACGAAGAGACTCGGACCTAAAACCTCTCGCATGTGGTAACACCTCCTGACCAACTCTGTTAGGCAGAAGTTCGCTGTTGATGGTCTTATTACACCTTGTGGTGATGATATTAGTACTGTAGTGTTATGTGACGCTGAGTTGACGATGATAATGTTGATTACCACTAGACTAAGTCTAATCTTAACACCCACTTACGTTATAATTTGCATGGTTTTGTTTGACTTAATATGAAAACGAATAGTTCCTCTTCCGGCAGTTTTGGAGACCACAACTTGGTCAATAAACCAACAAAAAAGGTATCAAATCAAGTGAATGTGCCGGCACTTTCCTTCCTACAACTTGGCTTACTATTATTGGGAACTGCGATGACCACCCATACTTCCATTCCATATATACTATACCAATCGTATCACTCTATCAACTAACATAGATTCGATACTATAATGTACATGATGTACGAATACACTTATCAATGAGCACATACAAAGACCGAAGTTACCGCGGTAAGATACCCTTTTATTTAAATTTTACGTCTTTATTCAACTTCATATCCATGATAATTTATTAAATAGTGTTGCTTTGCTTGCATTGTTTTAGAGGTTGTGCAGTATCGTTTTAATAGTTTTTGGGGCCTTTTTTTTTTTTTTTTTTAACCTAAAAATCTTTTTATTCGATATTACCATATGACTTTAATAGTGTTTATATTATGAGGGAATAAATTTATTACAATAGTAATTGAAGGCAAAACGGGCAACAAGCTGCGCCGTCAACCCTTTTTGGATTGCACATGAAAATGTACATGACACTTGTCAAAAAATGAATGGTGTAGGTCTATTAGTAGGTCTCATTGTTAGGTCTAAATTAATATCATAACTCAAGAAATTATATGATTGCGAACATGGTCTAACATGCTTTGCTAATTCAGCAATTCTAGCTCTAGAAATGAAATTGTAGGGATTATACCAAATCCATGTTATAAACTAGGATATGCATGAAAATTGCTAGAAATTTTCTGCTGTAACAAACTTTATTTGAATTAGCAATGTGTACGTTATCAGTCACAACTTGTTTTTTTATCTATAAACTTCTTCCATTAAATTATTATCAAAAGGTATTAGTCTTTTAATCAACAATACTATAATTAAGAGTCTATTCATATACTGTACATCATTGTTTCGCTTCTCCAATATATATATAGTTCATTTTGTAGAGCGTTATCTTGATCCTTTTCACATATAGTAAATAAATAAATCGTATAATTAGACTTTCAGTTTCTATCTCACCAAAAACACAGGATAAAAATATTATTATGTCGATTGAGGTACAAAATAGACAATTACTACTAGTATATGAAAAAGTCAAGAAGTACATGTAAACATGGCATGCCACCTATTTTGCTTGCCCTTTTCTCATAAATCATAATAATGTTTCAACATCTACCACAACCTGTCTTCCATACAATTCTTGATAATCATTTCATTTCTTGCTTTTTCTCTAGCAACATCTCCAATGCCTAATTCCTTGAAAACTCACATAAGGAATCTCCTCAAGAGAGTCAACCTCTTGACCAAAGTCAATAAATATAAGAACAAACCACCCAAGAATCCTTGTGTTCTAGATGTTGTCTCAACATTTATAGCCATGGATGTCTCAAGCCAACTCAAGCAAGTCTTCAAATTCTTCGATATCGACGGTGATGGCAAGATTTCTCAAGTGGAGCTCACAAATGTTTTGTTGACTTTTGGTCAAGACAAGTCAATGGCCACAAAAGAAGCTCAAGGAATACTTAAAGAAGTTGACATTAATGGAGATGGTTTCATTGACTTGGATGAATTTATGACCATTATGGATGGTTCCAAGCCGGTTTTCGCTAGTTCAAAGGAAGATAATGGTGATGAGGATCTTAGAAATGCTTTCATGGTTTTTGATAGTGATAAAAATGGACTCATTTCTGCGAAGGAGTTGCAAAGTGTGCTCACTAGTCTTGGATGTAGCAATTCCAAACTTGGACAATGTAGAAAAATGATTAAAGGTGTTGATAAAGATGGTGATGGATTTGTGGATTTTGATGAATTTAAGTCAATGATGTCCACTGGGATTAAGTAGGTTTGATTTGATTTGATATGGAATTTAGGTACATCATTTCATGTGTGTCATGCATTCTAGATCTCTTCATCATGCATTGTAATGCACCATTACAACATATGTATGTTGGAAACAAACTATAGATGTTACTCCGTATATTAGAGCTTATCTTTGTTTACTTTTTGGTTTTTATCCTTACAAGCCATTTTAAATTGAGCCAATTTATAAAACGCCTTAAAGCTAAAAAGTGCATTAAATATCTAGTCAAATTTTGACAAGTTACAATGTTTGTCATAAAAGGACTAAAGACGTCGAGAAGTGTTGATGAATGTGAGTTGAGACAAAGTATTATTACGAGTAACTTACACACTTTACGTTATGACTTATAAGTTACATGTTTGTCATCAACAAAAACATACGAGACTATATAGATTAAATATCGTAATATTTGTTATAACAACCTGTTTTAATCTCTTCGAATACCCGCTTTCTTTTTGCTGAAGATATGTTCATTTCCATTATATCACAATGACCTTGGTCATTTAGCTTAACGAACTCTGGAAGTCTGGATTCTTTTTCTTTGAACCTTAGAGACAGGTAGGTCTACTCCTTTCCGTCACATATAGAAATTAATAAAATTTGAATTTAAACAAACATTATTTAGCATTTCTATGCATTTTCCCCATACCCCGCTTTGGCAGGATTGAGTATGTTATTGTTGTTGTTGACTTGTTGTATGCACAGATGAATCCTTAAGGTATTGAAATATTTATAATCTAACTATCTTATAAAGCACAAAAAACTTTTCTAACATTAAATGATTATATCGAAATCTTAAATTAAGCAATACAAATAATAAAGCAAAATATACAAGTAAATTAAACACAATTTCAAACATTAAATATCAAAAGTCTTAAAATTAAGACATATAACATATAAAGCTCTTGGATGCTATAAATCAATTAAACACACATATCAAAATCTTAAAATTAAGAATACAACATTAAACACACTAATTTATATTATTTTTAAAGCACACTATAATAAAAAATGCATGTTATTATACACATTGTACAAACAAATAAAACATAAAAAGCTTTATACAATTTATATGCTACCATTCTACCAAGTTGATAGTACATATGATTTTGAAAACCGGACCGGACCAACGGGTTCAACCGGAATCCAAAATCGCCATCGGTTCAGCTAGCCAATAAAAGCCGTTCAAAAACGAAACAGAGAAGACCAGTCAAAACCGGTAAAAGTAGGTAAAGTGGGTCGAACTGGGATCATTTTTTTCTCCGGTTAATCAATTCGTCATTATTATTTTGTTGGCGCCTAAACTTCAATCACAGAGTACCCGCCGCTGCAATGAGCGGGTACCCTGCTAGTTTATACAACTAAAACTTGTCTAAAGCAATAGGTCACAACTTACTAATCCAATAACACAACGTTAACTATCATCTCAACTAACCCTAAAACTATCCATCACATAGAAACATAAATGAAACCAACAAAGCCCTCAAACTATTTGTATGGTCATAACATGTCTAATCCAAATACCTTTTACGGATACATAAAGAAACAAAATGTTAGACTATATTGAAAACCCGGTAGGTATAACTTTATTGATGACAATCCCTAATTCCCAAAATCTACAAACCGTAACTAATACAAAATACAACAATATAAGAAAGATTATAAAGTAATGACCTTTAACCAAATTTCAGTATGTTTATTCAATTTAGGAATATCACACTTATGAATTGTAGTTTGAAAATGCAATTAAGCAAAAAACAACCAATAAAAATACTTTTTTTTTTAAATAAAGGATATTTCTAAATATATATAAGTGGGGAGCAAATCACTATACTCACGCAACTGTTATTCAAATCAGAAAGCTTCTTTGCGTAAAAGGGTAGCTAAATAAATCAGAGGCATCCTAAAAATGCACCATTTGATGAGTCTCAGGTTCGTAAACTATCAAACAAAGCTGATCAATCGGCTTTGGCTGCAAACTTATTAAGTAGCAGCGAGAAGATGCAGATAATCTAACTTTCGCATGAAGACACTAAAAAAACATTTAAAGTATTACCCTTTTTATTCAAAAAACGCCTTTAAAAAACTATTGGAAAACACATTCGTTTTCGCTACACACCATTGTAGTAAGATATGAGACTATATGTTACTGTGCATGAAGTCCCGTGAAAGAAAAACCTGGAATTTAACGGCCTTGAAATGATATAACATCTAATTGTCCAGACAACATCTAATGGCCCAGCTATCAAACGACATGGGTAAACCACAAAACGACATGCTATAGAATAAAACGACAGACCTAGCTTCTCTTTAGCACATCAAGTACGTCAGTCTTTAAATGACACGACGACAAATGCAACTCAGGTTAATTCATGTCCCAGTTGCGGTCATAAAGGTTCCTAATTCGACCAAATCTAGCTCACGGTCAGCCATCCTGCTATAAACTCAAAAGATCATCACTGCCGAATTAAACACGTGCTACAACACTTATGAAATCCATACTTATGACCACAATTTATACAATTATAAGCTCGTTTGCAGCTTATAACTGCATGTAATAGACATTTTCTACACCTATGACCATTATTATACGCAGCTCACACACAAAGTATAATCATAACCATACAACAAAAGGCTGTTGTTTGGGTCTATGCATAGGCGACATCATGTAGCCTTATTAAATCAGGCAATATACGTATCCTCTTCAATGGATCAGGGTTGTGATCATAGAGGTTGCTAAGACACACCAATCTCGCAACCAACCTACCTTCCAACGTTACGTGCAACCATTTTTGAAACATATCACGACAAATACATCACATTGGGATCAAGACACCCTTCTATTTAGTGTTTTGACTGCGATAATAGTGGTTGCTAAGCGCAGCAAATCTCGCACTTAACCATCCTAACATTTTCCACAACCAAAAAAAAAAGATAAAAAAATAAAAAAAATAAATAAGTGCTATGGCTACAATTATTCTCAAACTTTTAACAGATTCTATGACACAACCTCTATATCACAGATTTATCATCACTGCCTACACACTTGAATAAAACGAACACAAAATCGACACATTCACGCCGCAAAGTGTCTCCCAAAATCTGGATACCATCTACCAAATTGAAAATCAACACTTGTGGCCATATACCAGACTATAAAAGATATCGAAAAACTTAAAGAGACATAAAAACATATCCGAAAATGCACAAATAGCATACAAACTAAAAAAGAAAATGAAATACAATACATTAACCAATCAGATGGCAATAAGACCTTGATCGCAATTGTTGAATCACTGAAACTACTAAACCTTGACCACTCCTTGAAATGAAACCCAACTCAATGAAAAAAAATTGCATGTGTTTTGATACTATGTAGATCTGAGAGCCAGATTAGGGTTTAGACACGTAGCTTTTGAAGGGGACACGTATAGCAACCTTTATTAGGCCTAACGAAACTGGCCAACAAACGACATCTCATCACCCAATTAGAACTACAAAATGCAAATGACCCAACAAATTAGCAAACGACATAGCTAAAACCACAAAACAACATCCTCTAGCACAAAACGACGTTGTCGCTAAAACCACAAAACAACATCCTCTAGCACAAAACGACGTTGTCTGCCGCGTAATGTATAATAGATTTATGCCAATTGCTAGATAAAGGGCAATGCAATAAAAGAACATTGAAATTGAAGAATTGTGATGGGTTTTTCTTTCTTTTACATATCCACAATATTTTTCGCACTTAATTGCCATTCAAAATAGTATTGACTTGAGAAATGCAATATCTACTCTTTTAAAACAAGTTTGAATCTAATACTATCCTTTACATCTAATACTTCAAGAGCAAGTAGAAAATACTTTGCTATTGCAACAATGACAAACACCATGCTAGAAACCACTTCGGTTTCATATTTTCAAGTTTCATAGGGTGTCCTACATGACGAACACCATGCCACAAGATCAGTAACTGGATGAAATTTCATGAGGTTTCAAAGGACATCTCCATCACATTATCCGAGTCACTTTGCAGCTACAAGAAATATTCAAAGAGATGGTAAGTTTACGGTGACCTACCTGTTAAGACCGGTTTATGTTATGTTTTTTTATCTATTACGTAATGGGTCAAATAGGTAAATTAAATAAAAAGTTTAAAACAAAACAGGTTGAAAGTCGAAAGTGTATTTTTGATGCACAGGAGTTCATCATTTTATATGAAAAACAAGATCATATCTGTAGTAGAGCTCTAATCAGAAAGGGTTTCAGGTTGACTCAAGCTGAACCAAACCAAAGAAATTTACCCGTTTTGACTGGGTAGCCAACCCGGCTATTTTACCACCTCTAAGAAAAGCAGCCAGGAATTAAAAATTACCAGTTGAAAATGCTTGAGTAGCGCCGTTTCTAACAGGTTTCTTTGCTTCTCACATTCAGCTACCATCTGGCCTGAATTAATCAACTCATCGAGTTTACACTTAATCTTTCAATTGTTGTGTATGGAAACCACACTGCAGATGGCTTCTTCCTACGGATAACATCTTCTGGCCGCTGCATTTATGCAACGAAAATATCAGTAAAAGTTATTAGAAAAACAGACGTTACTATAAAATTTTCTTGATTGAGCGATAAGGATAGCATGCATTTATTTTCTCAGTGACTACAACCAACACTTTAACATAATGATGTTAGAACTTATTGCTCAACAAAGAGACCTAATACAGTAATACTAGTAAAATTGTAAGCGTAGACTAAGTTTACAGAACATAACTTCTATTACTTGAGAGATTAAATTGTAGGACTTGCATATCAAATACTCATATACTAGTAGTAACCATTCTGATCTTTCTAAACGAGAAAATATAGCTAAAACTGAACAAATCCCTAAAAAGTCCACGAAGGAAAGAGAAAAACATACCAACGATGCAACAGATACCAAATAATGAAGCACCAGATTAGTAGCCTCCGCATACCGCCCATAATCAACATACACTTGGAACAATGATGCAGGGCTTGATTCAGACCCAGCCATGCCCAAGGTTCCCTTGAGTGTGCCCTGTCATTTGTGACAAAATAAATTAAAATTCACCATTACTATCACCATTATCATCTTCCCTTAATATTAATTGCTGAACTTTTTTGAAATGACTAGTAAAAATGGAAAAACTTGTCTTGTTGACTTTGTCCACTAGATATAAACATTTCAGCTTGATAACAATTTGGTCCTCCATTCATTCCGATCGTTTTATACTCTCTTTTTATAAACATTGAAAGAAAAAACCTCAATTTCTCTTAAATGTATAGATGTATAGATAACCAACTATTAAAAGTGGACTACTTTACAAATGCACTAAAAAAGAGTTGTTATTCACACAAAACCGGGTGGCTAGTAAAAGTGGACTACTTTTAATTAGTTTGACGAAATTTAATATTACAGTACGCATAAATATGTATAACTAAAGACACGATCTCGCAAGGAAATTTTGAATAAAAATATAGAATGAGAAACTGCAGAAAAGTACCTAACTTTATATAAAGTTAATTTGATATGTTTAACAAAACCATTATGGTAGTCAAGATAAATACTTTCTCAGTAAGATAAATACTTTCTCAGTAATATAACTGGATACCATTTATGTGGCAGGTCACCCTTAACTCTATGTGGAATTATACATAAAAAACGCCCTGAAGTTATATGTTTTATCTAGGATATTATCAGTTATATCAGGGTTGCATCTTAGTGGGGGGGAAAATTCAAGAACTAGTGTGTTTCATGATCTCTTTGCACTCAATTTGTTTTTTCATATTACTTTGTAACAGATATGAGCATTGTATACTTAACTAGGATATACCTTGATAACAAATATGGACTAAACTATGAACCATTTTATAATATCTCTAATGAAATATGATAATAAAATAAAAGGCAAAGATCGTTAGTTACTAGAATGTGCAGTCAGACATACATCAAGGAACCTAAAATACAGAAAAAATGAGGTTTATTAACAAAATACCTTGAACATCTCAACAAGCCAAAGAGGAAGTGTCATCAAACTGTCAGCAGAGAGAAGGGTTTCTGCAACAATTACTGGTAATCTAGGATGAAAAGATTTATATATTCCCTGCAGTCAATAGTTCAATTGAACACCCGTAAGGTAAATAGAGACTCCCATCATTTGCAATTTGGTAAACAAAAGATAACTGAATTTCCACTTAAAGACGCAATTTGGTTAACATGGCAAGTATAATGGTGTTCCTGTCTAGAAATGTTACTGAAAGCAATTGTAATCATCAATTCCAAAGTTTTTTTGTTCAATAACCAAAGAAAAATAAAAAATCGTAGACATAATAAATATGGTACCAGCTGAGAAGTGACAAAGAACACCAGAAACATTAACCCCAAAAGCTAACTCAATTCCAGATCCTATTAATAAACCACACCAATGAAAAGGACGTGATAATTCAAACCAACTTGCAGATAGAAACTTCAGACTAGATAAAATTAGAAAACAAACGAACCATGTATTGCTCAAGTGCATCCCAGTGGTCATTGCCTTTGGAATGTTGTGCTGCAGGAGCAACCTCATCCTTTGATGCTACGAGCAGACCATGTTTGTTGGTATCATTCCTGGAATTAATACAAAAAACTATTCATTCTAAAAGCCGGTGTGAAAATTATACTAACTGAAACTAATGATTGGTAGGTCCAAGCTTGAAAAGATCCCACCGTCCCAAATGAATAGTCCATGTTTCCTTTTCGTGTTGTCCCAAATTAATTGTCCACTACTAAAAATAAATATGAAAGTCTAATCGGGTTTACCATATTAACCCTACTTGAAATTAATATTACAAAGTTTTAAAAAAGCTTTAATTAATTAGTTAAGGGTAAAATGCAAAAAGTAAGAAAGAGAAAGCAATTCTAATTGTGCTTTTCTTAAACGGTGTGTTTTTTGTGGGCGGACAATTATTTTGGAGAGGGAGGGGGTAATTATTAATGGGTGGACCTGAGCTTTTATCCCAAACTCATGTTGACCCTGTAAACAGCCCACCCATTTGGTCACCTCTAGATGGAACAAAGAAAAAAAAAAGAGTCCAAAATAACATAGACAAACAAGTGAGGACTGACAGTACCTGCTTAGACAGCATTTCCGCCACATAGCAGAAAAAACGCCCCACTATGTCTTCAAAAGATGGCTCGCTAAAAAACGACTCATAAATAAGACCCGGTGCACCATATCCTAAATGTCGGCTAAGAATACTCGTGCATCGAAGAACCTCGAAAAGCACTTCCCATTCAGTATCACCTGATATGTTGATAATACGGCTTGTCCTTACTCCAAGTCCATCAAAAGACACTATATCAAAAAATAAATAAATAAAAATTGAAAACATGGCATATTACATAATATTAGCAAATCAACAATATCATATGGCACAGTTAAGATGGCACTTTGGGAAACTGCTTATCGAATACCAGGTCAGTTATGGTTATTTTCAATGTCCAACGGGTCAAATCAGTATATATTTAAATCTTGGGAAACGGGTCAAAATTAGTCACATTGTTCTCGAATGCTTAAAATCTTTAAACTATCTTATTAGAAACCGAGATCTTTAACTTAGCAAAGTATAATAATAATATTTATTTAATACAAAAATTATTTATGATGCATTTGGTATACAGGTTTTACCCTTAACATGTATGTTTGGATTCATTAAACATGTTTGTATTGAAGAGTTGGGTTTAGGAGGTCCCACCAAACTAAAACCTTTAAGCTAAACAAACGGCAACTTATAAAACTTGAAAATGAACAAAAAGTATTGAATCATCGGTCTAACTCGACCTGGCCTGACTGACTGCATGCGTACTTAAAAAAATATCTGTTTTGACCAAGAGTGTTTCACTGTTTGGACCAACTCGACCTGCCTGCCCCGATTGGAGTCGTAGTTACAGAATATCCGTTTTGACCCAAAGTCCTTAACCCATGTTGAGCATTTATCCAACCTATCTGACCAGCCCATTTTGCCGTCTCTAACTCAGTTTATGACGAAAACTGTAAATACACTATCTACATGGTTTCAGTTTCATTTTGCTCAGTTTCAATTATATGTTATAGAGCTCATTCAAGTTTTTTATTTGAATTCCAATTAAGATTTCTGCAGACTTT
This sequence comes from Artemisia tridentata subsp. tridentata, assembly GCA_021014915.2. Taxonomy (NCBI): domain Eukaryota; kingdom Viridiplantae; phylum Streptophyta; class Magnoliopsida; order Asterales; family Asteraceae; genus Artemisia; species Artemisia tridentata. The sequence goes on along the minus strand of CP139502.1, from coordinate 139,578,145 downwards.
GTCAATAATGCCCCTGCTACAAATGATTTGACCTTTAGTTATGCGTGCATACCGAAGGAAAGAAGTTCGATATCCTCCAAACATTGCAACAGAGAAATTGATGATTTCCGTATTAAACCAATAGCACCAGTTGATGTATCGAGAAGTAAACCACAGGGTGCATTCTCGTGAGACAAATTGTGCAAGTAGCGTGAATAGAAATTTTTCCAGTAGTGTAGAAGTGCACGTGGACTCCTAGAAGCTCCCTATGAGAAAAGAATAAGATAAAATATCGTCAAAAAAACTAGAGGTGGCAAGTTAGACCCATACATTTACAAAGCGGGACAAGTGGCTCTTAACTTGCAGAAAGTGTAGTTTAATTTCTTGAAGTTCATAAATCATTTTACTAAAAAAAAAAGATTATTATTCTAATGATATAATACTCGTGACAATATTCTACACACAAATTTATCATTTTAATAATACGTTTGGACAAAACTGTTCCAGGTCAACCCACCCTAAATGTTTCAGACTATAATAAATGATCTGTTGTGATGCTTTTCAAAAAACCAATTTGACATGTTACCAAACATGTCTAACCCGCCACTTTGACACCTCAAACTAGACCATAACAATAATAACAGAAATTATTATTAATCATGTGCCATTTACACTTCAAACCTGATGTTCCATTAGAGAATTAAGCTCTTTTCTTATTCCATCAGCAGATAAAGAGCGGAACTCAGAATTAGTGAAATGCTTCTTAAGATCTCGGAATGTTGCTAGGAGAACACGATCATGAAAAATGCCAGGAAGAAATAGAAAACGCATAAAGATTGATGAGACCCGTGTGGAAATTTGCTCCTCCAAAATTAGGACAATACAATCAACTCTAAATTGAACAGACACTTTATTAGTGAAAATACAAGAGTGATAATGATATGGAGGATACAAGAACTCGGAAAAACTACAAGTTATAGGCATTATGCATCTTCTACAGGTTGACGGAAAAACATTAAACATCTTTAAATTGGACAATTATCACAAATGATGATTTGATGCAATTAATACCACTATATAAATTTGAGTGAGTGCAAAATTGAACAGAATTAGTAGTCACAAAGTTGACATTATGTCTGTAATAATATAATTATTATGAACAAAAATGCCTACTTAGTAACTGCAATATAAAGCACAATGTTTTGCTCTTCAGCACCAGACTAAAGTTGAGCAAGAAATTTGTAAGATTTCTTAATGACGCTATTTTTTATGTTTACCATAGTTGTAGATCGGAGATGTGCATAAAAATAAGAAGTGTATCAAATATTCAAATATCAAAAAAAAAAAAAAAAAAAAAAATTACAGCACCTTTGCATATGGATATACTAAATGCCAAAAAATATCATCCGCAGCATGCTCGGAATTTTGTAATAGTTGTTCAGCAACAACTGATTCCTGTAATCCAAAGTATTGCTCGTGTTCGCTAACTATAATGTGCATGTATTCCTTGTCAGGAATTTGACAAATTAATCAACATAAAGAGATCAAATTAATCAACATAAAGAGATCACACTGTTAATTGTTGTGGCAATATGCTGCCAACATATGTTCAGCTCGGATAATTTAGTCAACAAAATATATAGGTATTTTTACTAAATGTATGAAACTAGAATATAGTCATGCAAGTGAACTCTCAGTTCATGAATATAAGAGTAGAATAATAATACATCAGTGAGAATGAAAGGTAGATTACAAACATAGTCCAGATATTGCTGGAATATAGACATGCTTGTAAATACTCAATTCTTTAGATATTGATAAGAGATATCTTAAAAATATGCCTGTCATGAGGTATGGGTACCAGGTCTACAATGTTCTAACAATAACAGGTTGAGAACAATAGTGCTGGAATGGTCAACACTTTGATGCAATTTTATATTCGTCATATATGACTACCAAAGCTAAATTAATACAATAATAATCCAGTAATGCTTCGTATTACATTTGAATCCTATCATATTCAGACAGAACTTCTAGTTTAACCCTGTTAGGGATAGGACATAACCCAAATCAACCAATTGAAGCAGTTGGGTTTTAAGTGTCACCTCAAAATTGATCCTTATCTAGTATTAGCATATCAGCGTATATAGAAGAAGCAAAAGGGTTTACAAGAAAAAGAAAACATAAACAACATTCATATAAAAGGAAGAATTTAAGTCCTTCCAAAAGATAATCAAGAACTCAAGCTATTCGGCTAAGAAGGCAGAATAAATGGGAAAACTATAGAAAAATGACCCGATGATTTAAATGGGCCAGGTTCGGGTTGGGGTTTTTTGACCTGTCAATCCGAACCCGCCAACCCGAATTGCCACCCCTTCCAACCACCATCAAATGGTATGTGGTAAGTCACTTGACTTCCTCACAAGAGGTCAATGTTCGAACCTCACTAGTTACACATTTGGGAGTGACAGGGTAGGGTCGGAAACGATAACGGTTAGTCCGCGTACATACTCCCTAGTTGGGTGACCTAAACAAGCTAGGAAACCTCATTTCTTTACTTTTAGTTGTGGTTCCACCACTAATACTTACAATCACATCTCCCTAAAGTATATCTACAATTATCAATCAAAGAAGTAGAGTATATAATATAAAATGCAATAAGTTAAAAGTTATACCACATAAAATAAGAAGTGAAATGATCATGATCTCGAATGATACACATAGATGAAGCGTCATTTATTGGTGGAGTATGAAGCTCAGGTGACGGTTGAACAATGGAGGTGGAAGGGACACGAAAATTTAACCATTTAACTGTATCATTACTTACTACTGGAACTTCTTTGCCGTGGAAGCAAGACCCAGTCGCCATGGCCAGGTTCTGAAAATCTAACTTTATTTTGTGTCAAAAGGAGAGGGAAATGAATCAATTAATACTACTGTATTATACTATACTCTGGTCCGTTTGTTTTAACTTTGAAGGGTTTTTGGATGGGGACCGGGGTGTTTGGTTCTACTATTATACATTGGGTGTGTGGGCGACGCCGTTTTTATATGCAAACACACTAAAGTACTAAACAACGCCGTTTAGGGGTATGGGGTTGTCGTATTGGGGTTTTAGCCATCTCATTTTGGGTAATTGGGTCATTAGATATTAACTTGGCCCATTAGAGTCTAATGAAAAGGGGTTACGTCAAGGCGACCCACTCTCTCCTTTCCTTTTCCTTTTCATTATAGCCATGGAAGCTCTCCAAGTGATGGTTATTGATGCTTGCAATAAAAATATATTTCAAGGTCTTAATCTTTCAAGTGATGGGTCGAATATATCTTTGCTTCAATATGCAGACGATGCTTTATTTTTTGGGGCATGGTCAGAATATAATGTAAAAATATTGATTCGATTACTCAAGTGCTTTCAAGATGTGTCTGGTCTCAAAATAAATCTGTCAAAAAGCTGGTTATTTGGTGTCGGGGTAAATGATAGTGAGGTTGAACGTGTCGCTTAAGCTTCCCATTGTAAACAAGATTGCTTGCCTTTTTCATATCTCGGGTTACCGGTGGGTAATGACATGTCTAAAGTAACACACTGGGTAGATGTAATCGAGCGTTTCTATTGTAGACTTTCATCCTGGAAGTCTAAAAGCTTGTCAATTGGTGGTTGTTTGACTCTCACAAAGTTAGTTTTGGGAAGTCTTCCGTTATATTACTTATCGTTATATCGAGCTCCTACAAAAGTCATTAACATGCTTGAAAATATCAGGAGATGTTTCTTTTGGGGTTATAAGGAAGAGGAAAAAGGCATGGCGTGGATCGGATGGAAAAGGTTTTATCCCCATTTGAAAAAGGAGGTTTGGGTATTGGTAGTATTTGGGCCAAAAATCTCGCCCTTCTTGGCAAATGGTGGTGGTGGTTTTATTCTAACACAGATGCATTATGGTGCAAGTTTATTAAGTGTCTTTATGGAGATGATGGGGGTTTGTTTTTGGGTGTAGGGACATATTAAAAAGGGTGTTTGGAGCACTATCATCTCCATTGGTAATGTAATAGATAATATGGGTGTGCCGTTCTCAAAATCGATTATTAGGAAAATGGGCAACGGTGATTCAATTCAATTCAATTTTGGCTTGATTGTTGGCATGAATGAGGCACCCGTTTTGTAATACCCCAAAAATTTTCAGACGTATTTTTATACAAGGTTATCCCTGTTTTTCATTTACGAACCTTTCCGAGCTTATTTGATTCTAAAACGTGAAGTTATCTCGCGAAACGTGGAATTTGCACACAACGCATACTGGCACAACCAACAATTTGATTTGATTATTTTATTATTTGTGAGAAACGAGGCGTATGAATAGTCATTTTTATTGGAAAAATTATTCTAAGCACGATGGCGTAATTCTCGTGTCTTGAATCAACCGTTTACTAGTCTAAATGTGTCCCGAACCTCATTTTGAGAAAGTTAGCAAAAATTACACGATAGGTCCCTGCAGTTAAATTACATCGCCCACCCCATACCAAATTACAAAATCGGTCCTTGTAGCTACTATATAAGAAAACATATACTCCATCCTAGGGTTTTCATCAAACCCTCTCCATTTCTCAGCCGCCACCCCCACATGACCGGCCACCACTGTTCCGGCCACCTCCGGCCTCCATCTGCCGCCATCTTGCTGTCACCACTTCACGCCGTCGCTTCCGCCATCAGACAAGAAAGGATCGTTTGTTTCGAGTTTAGATCGTGTGTAGTGAAGGGGTGTTTGTCCGTGGTTTTTGCAGCCACGATTCATTACTACCACCGCCGTCCTTACCTCTCCTCTCTCGTCACCTCTTTTTCTCCTTCACGTCATTTGGTAAGTCGACAAGCACACGAATCCAACTTATTATTATTTTGTGTTAAAATCGAGTATATATAATGTTTTGTCAAGGTATTCGTGGATTAAAGAGTAGATTTAAAAACGTGTTTAAACAAATAATATCAACTTGTGTGGTAAGACTTAATAAAGGAAAAATGGTATTTGATTTATTGATTTGGTTCCCGGTTTTGTGTTTGGATTGATTATGTTGGTTCGGGTCGGGTGTAACCCGACTAGGATATTCGGGTCGAGACCCGTCTTGGTCTCAGTTCGCTTCAGTTTTGCTTATTTTTGTGTTATATTTCTTATTTGTTAGTCCTGAGTTTTTGGTCGCGGTTTGATTTCGGGATTGTGTTCAAATCGTTGCACAGTTTGGTAATGGATTTGTAACGCCCCGAGACCGAACGTGACCAAAAACGTGAATTTTTTTTCGCAAAAAGTAACATTCCGAAACTGACCCACACCAAGGTCTAGATTGTGGAACCTAAAAGTAGATCCTGGAAGATCCACACTTAGGTCCAGATTTATGGGACCTAAAAGTAGATCCTGGACAGAAATTATACTTTAGGATTTGACGGGAAACGCTTGACTTTACTTGACATTCCGCTACTCTATTGACCCTTTATAAGAATCTACATTCATAACCAAGATGAACATTTAACTCATAACCAAGATGAGAAAACTTTATAACCAAGTTGAGAAAAAACTGGATCCACATTTAGATCCAAATCTTGGAACCTAAAAGTAGATCCTGGAAGATCCACACTTAGGTCCAGATTTATGGGACCTAAAAGTATATCCTAGACTGAAAATCATTCTTAGAATTAGACGGGTTGTGCAAAAACCACTTTTGACCCATTTTCACAACAAACCACTTATACCACTTTCGAATTACATCAAACTTTCCAGAAATCATTATATTAACATAATAAACATGTTCCAAGATCACTTGACCCGTTTACAACCCAAAATGGGTACGTTTACACTTTAACCAAACGCCCCTTTTACTTTTACTAGAAACACATAAAACATACTTTGACTTATCAAATGACTACCAAATCGTCATGACCTCTTTGACATACATTTTGACACACGACTACACTTTACGAATCAATGAAAGACCAACGGGGTTACAAACTTTATACTTAAGCTCGGTATTCTATACTAAGCTCCTAATTGCAATCTATCTATCAATCCGCTTCCAAATCCTTAGGCTATAGTCCAAGTACTTCCATTCCGCCACACATAACCTACAAAACATTGACAACTAAAAGAATAAGCTTACGCTTAGTAAGTAACCCGACATAAAACATATCTCATACACATATTTCCACATAAGCATCATAATCACATAAAAGCTCTTAATCTACTATATACCACTCATATCATACACAACTTCATAACATAATCACATCCATTCATCACAATCCATAATCAACAACATACCTTAACTAGCCAAGTCCAACAAGCTAACCTACCCTTGGTCAAGAATCACTAGCCATCCATCCCTAGCTCACAACCATTCTAAATCCAACTATTATACTTTCATACAACCATAATACATACATGACAATACACATATAATACATGTTTTAGGGAGAGTTACTTACCTTCAATCCAAGCTAAGCTACAAACATAAATCCCACCAACAACATCTTCTAACCATCATCATCATCATCCTTCATAAATAATCAAAACCTAATAACATGATAATCAAATACATAAACAAGGGTTAACAAAACCCATTAAACATAATCATCTATCTTCCTACATCATCATATCATCATATGATCATATCTTGGTCATATGATGAAACCCACTAAATCCATCATCTATAACCTCATTAACATTAAGAATATAGATACTTACATGTGATGATTATCACTAATGAAGACTAACAATACTTGATCTTCACCTATTTCTTCTTGGATCATCATTTTGCTATTTCCCTCTCTTTTCCATCACTCTAAAAACCGGCCTTCCATCTCAATAATGGAGGAAGAGTCTAGGCTATCCTAGATATAATTAGTTAGGTGGCACTTTGGCCCTTTGACATAGTTAGTCCCTCAAGTCTCATTCCTTCTCATTTAACCACCACTTACTTATAACACATAATTAACATTTGGCAACTTAGGTCCTTCTAGTTTATGCATCATATTTCATATTACTACATTAGTCATACTTTGACTATTAGCTTGACTATCGGGTTTGACTTTCCACGCAACTTTGTTGACCAACCAATCACATAAAGTCTTTATCCATTTTCATCTAGAGTGGGGTCCCAACACCTGGGAAACGGGTGTTACAGGATTAGATGTAGATGTTGTAATGGTTGTGTTGTGCTGCAGTTTCAACGAAAACTACAAGAGTGGTTGTCGAGATGTACTTGTTGATTTGGTTTAATGAGACACTCACGAAGGGTGCTCGTTTGTGTTACGTTGAGGGTCTTGCTCTCGGTTCAGTCAACACCCATGAATGGTGTGTCCTTGTCTCGGTTAACAACAAACACAAGGGTGTTTGCGTGTAGTGTGGATTTCATCAGATTGGTTGCGTTTGATTCCTATTAGCAGCCTCCAAGGGTGCGTTTGGAGTAAATATTGGGGCGAGCCCAATGGTGAGTTTGTTTAAGCTATTGGGCCACAAAGCCTAATTTGAGTATGTTGGGTTTGCTAAATCGATGGGCCTCAAGTCCATGTGGTTTACTAAGAATGACTTGGTTTTAAGTTGTTAAATGCGTTAGTATAAAATTTTAAATAAGTTGTTAAATGCGTTAGTATAAAATTTTAAAAACTTTTGTATATTTTTCCCGGGTATTAAATGTTTGACTAACGAGTTTTATTTTAAGTTGACGTTGGTATCTTTGGTAAGTTTCGGATAATCTTTTGGGACTTGATACTTGACATCGGATTAGCCTTATTGAATTGTGACTTGGATAAAACTTAACGGGCTAAATGATTTGGATTGTGACTTGAAACACTTGGATAAATTATTAGATTTATATTGACTCATTATTGGACATTGGACATTCTAGACTTATTGGACTTGGAACGGATACAGTGTATTAGACTCATGATGAATTTAATATATTTGATCCGTAACGGACACACAATAAGGAAATAATGCCTAATGATCAATAAAATACACTTTGTTTTCTATATTTGTTTTCTAATAAATTGATTTCAACAAAGTCTTTTGACTTGGGCACGTTCTATAGTAAACGGGTCATGACGAAACTTTTGTAAAGCTTTTTATTTACGACAGAAAAAATTACACGTTTGGTCCCTATGGTTTGCTTAGATTTCATGTTTAGTCCCTAAGTCGTTTTAATTACACTAGAGATACCTATTTTTGAAACCTTGCACTCATTTAGTCCCTATTTTGGATGGGCCGTTAGTTTGACCGTTAAGTGTTTAAATAATATTTGCCCGTTAGTCCCTTCGTTAATATTTTTTGCACCATTAGTCCTCATTTTCTAAAATGAAATAAAAAGGGCAGTATGGCTCGAACTCGGGTCTTGTTACCCAAAAACCAACACCCCAACCACTGGACGAAAACGTATAAAAACAGACAAAAATGGATAAAAACGAGTTTGAGCCAAAAAAGGTTAGTCCATTGGTTGAGCCAAAAAAGGTTATTTTGATATAATTACACCACTGGATGCTTAGTCCAGTGGTTGGGGCATTGGTTTTTGGGCAACAAGACCTGAGTTCGAGCCATGATGCCTTTTTAATTCATTTTAGAAAATGAGAAATAACGGTGCAAAAAATATTAACGGAGGGACTAACGGGCAAATATTATTTAAACACTTAATGATTAAACTAACGGCCCATCCAAAATAGGGACTAAATGAGTGTAAGGTTTCAAAAATAGGTATCTCTGGTGTAATTAAAACGACTGGACCAAACGTGTAATATTTTCTTTACGAAAACTCAGTTGTTATAAACACCGTCAAATGACGAAATGTATTACTAAAATTGTAAGACTTGATAGTTTGATTTATAAATTCAAACTAAATCTTTATAAAACATTGTGTTTTATACAAACTACTCGAGATTATGAGGTAAATGCCGAAACTTGCCAACTGGTCTACTCTCTTGACATTTTCCTGGTCATTGTTTTCTTGACTTCTCTTTGTCATTTCTTTCTAGACTTGAGTTCACGTCAGTATTTACTTGACTGTTCTTTTACTACTCTTATAATATATTGGGATATATATTATACATTGGTGTGAGTTATTTGAGTCTATGTCTTCTTACCACCACACGAAACGTTGATACTAAGCTTTTGATAAGTATTGAAATTGAGTAATCCACGAAAACTAAGTGATGCGTGGTTTTGCGACCTTACAACAGGTTTTACCTCTCGAGGGATCTCAAGAGGCTTACAACCCCACCAGGCAGTGTACCTGACCGATGTAGTATAGTGTAGTGGTAAGTACGGGGGATTGATCGTTCTCCACAGGGAATAGTGTTCGTTAGGTATGAAATACTACTTTAATAGGTCTAAGGGTGAGAGAAGATTCTTTTTATGTTTTTATATTTTTATGAAAGCAATTAAAATCTCGGGTTTGAAAGAGTGGGCGGAATTAGTTGCTAGTCAACTAACCCAAATTACTACGAATGCAAATAAAATAAAATAACAAAAATGAAAAGTTTTGGTGGAAACTTATGTGTAAAAAAAATGTGTTTACTTAGATTTCCTTACTCCCTAACTATCTTTTACCGGTTGATTAGTGTGTATTAGTTGCGTGGATGACGGGTGTATTCCTTAATACCAATTGTGGGGTGGCGTACGTACTTCCCCAACTCTACAAGCTCCTACTTCACTCCTATGTCGAGCCGGCTAGGAAGCTCCTAACATGGGATCACTAGAATTCGCTTGTGCATTAAATACAACCATAAAAACCTTTAGTACGCATTGGTTCATGTTTCTTAAGACGTTCAAGCAAGTTACCAAATAGGAAGTTAGCCAGTTTTCTTAAGCCTAACATAGATGAACAATCATCCAATACAACTAACAACACACTAATAACCAATAATCAATAGCTAGGTTTCATTAGATCTAAGCAAACACAAGATAAATCTAGCCTAACATGTTAAACAAAAGACAAGAATAAGATAGAATCAAACAACACATAGACATATTGAATGATTAATTGATAACTTATCTTTCAATGTAACATGGAAGATCTCAAGGCAAAAAGCCTTGAAAAAGATGCTAAAATCGTCTTAGGGTTTTTCTCCCAAAAATTCCACACTAAGTTCCACACTAATGACAAAAAATTGCAAAACTATATATAGATTTTTGGATCTGACGGCGTCACGTTATGGAGTGTGACGCCGTCACCTCGCCGCTTTTAGGGTTCCCGGATGACCTTCTTGACGCCGTCCCTCTCTAGCTCTCCAAAATCCATTCTGGCTTATCAAGGCTTGACGCCGTCAAACTATGAACGTGACGCCGTCCCTCTTGAAATTATACCGTGACGCCCTTGATCAGGTTAAAGCGTGACGCCGTCAGAATTCACATGCAATTTTCACTGGCTTATCATGAGTAAATTTCACGTCCACCTTTTCTTGCCAAGCCATGACGCCGTCCAGGGTAAATCCTGACGCCGTCAAAGGTAACTTTTAGCCGATTTTTGAGACTTTTTCGTTTTCTTCACTTTAATGCTCCAAAAACGTCCAAAATGCCTCCTTTTCCAGATTTCTCCTCAAAAGTACCTAAAATGACAAAAGGAACGATTTAGGGCAATATTTGATCAAATAAATACGATTTAGGGCTTAAATGACCCCTTAAAAGCGGTACACTTTTCGCTTCATCAAATACCCTTACACTTGATATTTGCTTGTCCTCAAGCAAATGCGCTTTTATTCTAATCAAAATACAAGTTAGGGGTCATTTAATGCTAACATAAAAGTAATTACAACAAATAATCGTTCCACTTCAATCATAATAAGCACGGAGATTATAAACTAGCACCTCACAAGTAGTGTTTAGATACTCACATCTCTCAAGTGTCATCAAAATAAATCTCATAAATGAAAACGGATAATATCTCTCACTACCTGTCATAGCAAATAGATTACCATAGGCTTGGGAAAGGATCGAAAACCTCCTCCACTAGGCGTAAGCACCTAAGATAAACTATCAAAGAGGGCTTTTACATGGGTTATAACGTTAGGTGTAGGGAAAAGGAAAACACGGTTTTGTTGGACAAAGGATATTTTACTGGTGGCGAGTTAAAGATCTTGATCAATTACATGTACTATACAATGTTGCTAAGCCAAGACTCGACTCAATTTAAACTAAAAATAAAATAACAAAAACATAAAACAAACATAAAATAAAACGGGATGGTAGTCCGTATGTTTTTTCTATTTTTCCTTTTTCTCATTTTTTTTGTATTTTTCTTGATTTTTTTCGATTTTTTTTTTTTTTTTTTTTTTTTTGCATACACTTTTGCCCTACCATCCAAAATAATACATCATAGGGGCGTTGCATTCCCCTTACACTTGAACTTTTACATAACTTTACAAAAAACTATTCTAATGACTCGAATTAAGATAATCGAAAAACTTGGAGTACTTTTAAAATATTTAGCACATATGGGGGTAATAAATGATGTTCTTCCCCATTACTCCATTACACTAGTACTTTACCCATGAGTCCCAATCGTCCCAAAACAATATGTACAAGGATATGACTCGACTTAGCAACCATGTAATCAATTAGATAATTAACTTGGGTTTAAACAAATGTTGTAACAATAATGCACTAAAAATGAGTGCATACAAGGTAGGCTAAGGCGATTTGGGTGTACATTTTAGTGGGGTGTAACAAATTCTTCCTTTAAGTAAAATGCTTAAAGGTCGAAACGAAAAGATAGGCTCTGAGGGGTGTACTAGGGGTATCGTGTACTAAAAATGAGTACAACGCAAAGGGTGTGGGAGAATTACTTGACCAATGTAGCCAATGTAATTATAACAAAAACACAGGTGTAAAACAATGGGTTAATCCTAATGCCTCTTATCATGTAGTAAATCTAACTACACGAATGTAGTCTCACTTGTGGCCTCGGAATGGTCCTAACGCAAGTTCTAGAATCTAAGTGCTACCGGTACACACATCATAGCATAAATGCTTTTCCTACCAATTCTAGGGGCGAACCTCACATATTTAGGGGTGGAAAATTTTTTAGTGGTACGGTTTTGTGCTAGTCATATAACTTCCTATCCATGAGACGCTCATTAAGATCAAAGTTTCACTCCTATATGTTGTAAAAAATTTTAAATTTGGCACTAAAATTACCCTAACAGGTATTTATCTCAGTTTTATTACACATCTACTTTTAAACAAACAAAAATCAAGCGTAATAGCATTCTCTAATCGTACTTTTACCCCCCCCCCCCTTACACTTAAGATGAACATTGTCCCCAATGTTCAAATAACAAGATGTAAAAGCATAAAGTAAAAGAATGAAATAAAATACTCCCCTGATTCGCTTGGTGGATAATGAAATAACACGGTTAAATCTTCTTCCAAGAGAATGTTGAAGCTCCATGACTAATGCATCGCCATAAGCTTGATCCAAAAACATTTCCTTGTCCAAAATAACCTGTTAAACCTGAGAAAACAAACACGAAAACCTGCATAACATCGGCGGGATAAAGTCTATATATAAGGATATAATGCTTGTGGAATGATAATTTTGCAGATTCCTGGAGATTATAAGTTATAGATTTAATAAAAACTTTTTATGAAAACAAAACTTCCAAAAATTTCTGAAAATTAAATCTGACGCCGTCAGGTTATAAACCCTGACGCCGTCAGAAATGACCTGACAAAAATTCTCATGTTAAGTTTCCGGAAAATTTCTGGAAAAATCTTTACCTTACTTCCTGGAAATCCTGCAAAACATCACTATGACTCGATACAAGCATTTGACTCAAACAAATACTAATATGTATGTTCATTTAATATTATTACGATTCATGTTCATTTGTGTTCTAATAAACAAATTTAGATTTCCCTTACACTTATCTTTTGCAAAATACCTTTATATGTAGTTAAGACGAAGTTAAAAACAAAATAAAGCATTTTCACAAATTAATTTTGAACATGAATCAATAAGAATAAAAATTAAACATACATACGGAAACAAATAAAATCAAACAAACAAATAAATAAACACACAAAGCAAATAAATAAAGCTCGGGTTGCCTCCCAAGAAGCGCTTTTCTTTATTAACGAGTCTTGTAGCTAGACTCAAAGTCACCGTACATTACGTGACTCCATCATTGGTCACGGTTCCTAGGCCATTCTCCTTTCCGGTTTTATATTCTGGTCCTAATTTCAAACAATCCTTGTAGAAACCGAATATCCTTTTCATAACATAGTCTACTCCTTTACTCCTATCCTCATCATTCCTATAGTAGACCGCTTACTTAAGCTCCTTCTCAACATTTGACAAGTGTTGGAATTGCTCTATCTTATATGGCATTTGGTAGTTTACCTCATCGGTCTCATCCTTAAATCTAACTATCCCTAAGGAAGGTTCATAAGTCATTCTAGAGACCTCAACAAATGGTTTTCCAAAAACCACTTGAGTTAAGGATGCATCGACTATTTGGCGGATATCTTCTACAATTACAAAGTCGGTGACATAGGTGAAGTTTCCTACATAAACCGGTAATCCCTTAACTCTTCCCGTGAAGTTACTCATCCAACCCTTATCAGGAAACATCCTATACCCAAGTTGATTCTTCATTATCAAGTTGTAGTGGGCTCTAGTCATGATGTTTATGGGCGATCTAAGGTCGATGTAAGCTTTCCACACATGTAGATGTCCGATGTTGCATGGTATGTTGAGATTAGAGGGGTCGCCCATTTTTATAATTGGTCTACCTAGGAAGTATGGTGTCTCGGGGTCATCGAATAAGTCCTTATGATATGCGCGCTCTTCCTTAGTGGGTAGCCTATTGAAGTAGTCCTCATCATTATCTACTTTCTCTACTTCACTTTTCTTAACTTCCTTATCAACCTCGACTTTCTTAACCTCATCCTTAGGTCCAATTTCTATCCTACCCTCATTCTTGTCACTTTCTTCCATGCTCCCATCGATTGGTTTAATAGTGACAACGTTGACGAAGTGGACATGTTTGGATGAAGAAGGGTCTTTGACTTGGGGTCCGCTATTTGTGTTCCTAGCGTCCTTGTGTGGAGGTGATAGCACTTGGTTATTGAGGGCTTTCAACAAGTTGTCAATTTTATTGGTCATCTCCGTTTGTTGCTGATTGAATTCGGATTCGAATCTAGCTATCCGAGCTTCTTGAGATGCAATAAATTGGGACATCAATCCTTCAAGATGATTGGTACTACCATTTCCGGAAGGATTGTTGTTGAAAGTACGGTTCATGTTGGAACCGCTTGATTGGAAACGATTAGGTGGGTTGGAAGAATTAGTTTGTTGTGCGTTTTGGTTTTGTTTCCACCTAAGGTTTGGGTGATTTTTCCATGAGGGGTTGTATGAATCACCATAATGGTTTGGCTCGGGTTTGAAAGTGTACCACTTGTCTCCCGCTCCGTCGGTACGCGAGGATGCGTAGTCCACAAAAGCTTGTTCGGGGAGTTCCATGCAATCACGAGTGTCGTGGGGACCACTACATAATTCACATGAAGAAGTGATTTTGTTCACTTGGCTTGAAGGTTTAGGAGCCTCGTAGGATTTCATGAGAAACTTGACTGGGTCTTCAAGTTCTATGATCCTACGGTCGGAAGTGCTTGAATTGTTCGAAGGCAAAGATATTGCCTTGACCGTTTTATTCAAATCACGGGGATCACTCCAACTTTCGTTGTCATAAAGAGCAAGATCCTCTAGGAGAGCCCATGATTGTTCCGCACTAAGATCACGTAGCTTACCACCGGCCGATTGGTCAATGGTTTGCCTCGTGTAGAGATTGATATGGTCATAGAAGATTTGGATTTGGAGCCAAAGTTCTATGCCATGGTGAGGGACTTTTTGGAGTAAGTCCTTGAATCGAGTCCATGCCTCGTAAAGGGTTTCGCCTTGACGTTGTTGGAACATCAAGATATCATTCCTTAGCTTGGTAGTTCTTCCCGGTGGGAAAAACTGAACAAGGAAACGAGTGGTGAGATCATCCCAAGAGGTGATGGATCCTGCGGGTTGACGTTCTAGCCACTGACTAGCTTGGTCCCGCAAAGAGAATTGAAAGAGACGCAGTCGGGTCGTCTCTCGAGTGGCAACATCAAGGTCTATAGAATCAACGATTTTGAGAAAGTCCTTGAGATGTTGGTTAGGATCTTCAGAACGAAGTCCATGGAATGCGCATCCGCTTTGCACCAACCGGATGGTGTCGGATCGCAAAGGTGTGACATTGGCTCCTTGAGTGAGCTCAATGGTGTTTCGATAGCCATGGTGGCTAGGACGGGAGTACTCTCCTAAAGTACGGGCTCTAGGAGGTGGTGGTTGTTGTGGTGGTGGGTTGTTGGGATCGAGGATATTACCACCTTCCATGATGTCGGATGGTAATGGTTACGAACAAAGAACGAAGAAAATAGATAGACTAAAGAAAACCTAGAAAAGAAAATAAAAATCTATAGAAGAATCTAGTGAGTAGACCTATAAAATAAAAATTCAACCTAAACATAACTATTCCGGCAGCGGCGCCAAAAACTTGATCGTGGTTTGCGACCTTACAACAGGTTTTACCTCGAGGATCTCAAGAGGCTTCAACCCCACCAGGCAGTTACCTGACGTGTAGTTTGATGGTAAGTACAGTTTTACTCGGGAATAGGATTCGTTAGGTTGAAATACCTACAGTATTACATAGGTTAAGTGGTGTAAGGAGGAATGATTCTTTAGTTATGTTGTTGTATTAATTTTATGAAAGCAAGTTGAAAAATCTCGTTTGAAAGCAATTAATGGTTAAGTGGGCGAAATTAGTTGCTAGTCAACTAACCCAAATTACTACGAATGCAAATAAAATAAAATAACAAAAATGAAAAGTTTTGGTGGAAACTTATGTGTAAAAAAAATGTGTTTACTTAGATTTCCTTACTCCCTAACTATCTTTTACCGGTTGATTAGTGTGTATTAGTTGCGTGGATGACGGGTGTATTCCTTAATACCAATTGTGGGGTGGCGTACGTACTTCCCCAACTCTACAAGCTCCTACTTCACTCCTATGTCGAGCCGGCTAGGAAGCTCCTAACATGGGATCACTAGAATTCGCTTGTGCATTAAATACAACCATAAAAACCTTTAGTACGCATTGGTTCATGTTTCTTAAGACGTTCAAGCAAGTTACCAAATAGGAAGTTAGCCAGTTTTCTTAAGCCTAACATAGATGAACAATCATCCAATACAACTAACAACACACTAATAACCAATAATCAATAGCTAGGTTTCATTAGATCTAAGCAAACACAAGATAAATCTAGCCTAACATGTTAAACAAAAGACAAGAATAAGATAGAATCAAACAACACATAGACATATTGAATGATTAATTGATAACTTATCTTTCAATGTAACATGGAAGATCTCAAGGCAAAAAGCCTTGAAAAAGATGCTAAAATCGTCTTAGGGTTTTTCTCCCAAAAATTCCACACTAAGTTCCACACTAATGACAAAAAATTGCAAAACTATATATAGATTTTTGGATCTGACGGCGTCACGTTATGGAGTGTGACGCCGTCACCTCGCCGCTTTTAGGGTTCCCGGATGACCTTCTTGACGCCGTCCCTCTCTAGCTCTCCAAAATCCATTCTGGCTTATCAAGGCTTGACGCCGTCAAACTATGAACGTGACGCCGTCCCTCTTGAAATTATACCGTGACGCCCTTGATCAGGTTAAAGCGTGACGCCGTCAGAATTCACATGCAATTTTCACTGGCTTATCATGAGTAAATTTCACGTCCACCTTTTCTTGCCAAGCCATGACGCCGTCCAGGGTAAATCCTGACGCCGTCAAAGGTAACTTTTAGCCGATTTTTGAGACTTTGTCGTTTTCTTCACTTTAATGCTCCAAAAACGTCCAAAATGCCTCCTTTTCCAGATTTCTCCTCAAAAGTACCTAAAATGACAAAAGGAACGATTTAGGGCAATATTTGATCAAATAAATACGATTTAGGGCTTAAATGACCCCTTAAAAGCGGTACACTTTTCGCTTCATCACTAAGACACGTTGTCTCTTGTAGACTTAATTATTGTGCGAGACGTAATTTGAGATAACCGTATACATACTAGGTTGTGCCGAACTTGTACCGTTGTGCCCGTACTGCTTGGTACTGGTGTGCCTGTCTCCGGATACCGTTGTGGATTAGCTCTAGATGCCAGTTGTGTCAGTTGTGATGTTTGTATTGCTGTGACTAAGGTGAGTTCATGGCCACTACTTTTACTGGATTTATAACTATTTTGGGGAGAATACATGCTCGTTTTTAACTAAAATCAATGACTATTTATTGGAATATGCAAACTGTTTACTCAATATTTGACTGTTTGTCTGAAATATTTGATTTGGTTATTTGAAGGCGTTATGTGATTAATTGATATGCATGTGAGTTTCACAGCCCCACTTTTACTCGTGAACTGTTTATTGAAACCTTGGGGTGAGGAAACATGCAAAACCGTTTTGAATGGACCTAACTATTGTTTTATGATTTGCTATAACGTGTTGACTGGCTAAGGTTAGATATTTACAACAGATATTTATCTTAGACCAGGGTAGCAAATAACCCGGATACCTTTTAATATAACGTGTTGCCTAGCTAAGGTCAAATATATCCTAGGGCCCTACTGTATTTTTCAATATGAGAGAGGGCTACCGTGACCTATCATATTGATACTGGATTGGTTGTGTTTGTCGATATATGTGGAATTTGTGATTTATATCTATCTTAGTCCAGTGTAGAAAATAACTGTATTATGGTCCAACTGTTATTATTTTTTATTAAACCTATTGTTAGACCCGTATCCCGGTTTTGAGTAGGCCCCACCCTAGATGAAATATGCTAAGGTTTAATGTGGTTGGTTGGTCAACAAAGTTACGTGGAAAGTCAAACCCGATAGTCAAGTGATAGTCAAAATATGTGTTATAAAGTTATGGGAAGTATTATGTGCCTCAAATAGATAGGAAATGGACTTCAAGGGCTTAAGTTGTCATATACCAATTGTGTTATAAGTTAGTTGTGGCTTAAATAGAAGGAAAGAGACTTGAGGGGCCATTCTTGCCAAATGACCAAAGTTGCCACCTAACTAATCTTATCTAGGAATTTCTAGACAATTCCTCCATTATTGATAAGTGAGGTCCGGTTTTTAGAGTAGAGAAAAAGAGAGGGAAATGTTGGTAGTGCCTTAAGAAGATGAAGGAGATGAAGACCAAGTGCCTATAGTCCTTCCTAGTTATGATCACCACAAGTAAGTATTTATGCTCTTGATGCCAATGAAGTATAGATTATGAATAAAGTGAGAAATCATCAATTGATCAAGATATGATCAATTAATGATGTAGAAAGGAAGATGGGTTGTTTGATAGGTTATGTTAACCTTGTGTATGTTATTAACTATTATGTTATTAGGGCTTGATATGTTGTAGAAGATTGATGATTATGGTTAATTGTGGAGATTGATGATGATGATGGATGATAATGGTGATGATGATATCTTTGATGTTGTTTAGCTTGGACTAAAGTAAGCAACTCCCACTAAAACATGTATTATATGTGTATTTATCATGTATGTATTGTGGTTGTATAAGAGTATAAGAGTTGGATTTAGAATGATTGTAAGCTAAGGATGGATGGCTAGTGATCTTGACTAAGGGTACGTTAGCTTGTTGGATTTGGACTAGTTAAGGTATGTTGTTGATTATGGTTGTGATGAATGGATGTAATTATGTTATGAAGTTGTGTATGATATGAGTGGTATGAAGTAGCCTAGAGGCTTTTATGTGATTATGATGCTTATGTGGAAATATGTGTATGAGATATGTTTTATGTCAGGTTACTTACTAAGCGTAAGCTTACTCTTTTAGTTGTTAATGTTTTGTAGGTTTATGTGCGACGGAAGGAAGGTTCATGGGTTGTAGCATAAGGATTTGGAAGATATTATACCTTAAGAGCTAGGTAGAATACCGAGCTCGAGTCAAAGTTGTACCCCCGTGAGTCTTTAGTGTTTTGTAAAGTAAAGTCGAGTGTCAATTTGTATGTTAGAGAGGTCATAACGATT
This sequence comes from Artemisia tridentata subsp. tridentata, assembly GCA_021014915.2. NCBI lineage: Eukaryota > Viridiplantae > Streptophyta > Magnoliopsida > Asterales > Asteraceae > Artemisia > Artemisia tridentata. The sequence goes on along the minus strand of CP139502.1, from coordinate 139,559,069 downwards.
TGGGGGCCTAACGATGAGTCAAGCGTGTTTTAAGTGTTTTTAGTAAAAGATAAAGGGGCGTTTGGATTGTATGTGTTTTTACCCATTTTGGGTTGCAAACGGGTCAAGTGTTATTGGAACATGTTTAGTATGTTAGTATAATGATTTCTGAAAAGTTTGGTGTAAAACGGAAGTCGTATGGGTGGTATGTAGTGAAATGGGTCAAAATGAGTGTTATGCATAACCCATCAGTCTTGGATCCCTCTTTTGGTTCTAAATTGTGGTCCTAAGTGTGGATCCAGATTCCAGCCTGGGATCCCCCTTTAGGTTCCAAAGTCTGGACCTAATTGTGGATCAAGATAGTCATATTGGTTATGAAATAGTTCTGTCTGGTATCCCCCTTTTGGTTCGAAATCCAGACCTTAAGGTGGGACAGTTAATGGTCATCTTGGTTATAAAATGGTCATCTTGTTTATGAGTCGGAATGTTCATCTTGGTTATGAATGTGGATTTTTATAAATGGTCAAAAGAGTAGCGGAATGTAAAGTAAAGTCAAGCGTTTCCGCGTGTAAAATTCAAAGTTTTTGGTCAAAGTGGTCAAGGGGCGTTACACCTATGAACTCACCAACCTCGTGTTGACACTTTTAGCATGTATTTTCAGGTTAAGGCGATAGCTTATTTTTGGAGGCGCTTGGCAAGGGGCACGGTTATAGACGATTCTGATATATATGTTGGGACCGCTTTACTTATTTTATGGGCCTATTTCTGCACTACTTTTGAATAATGTAAATTTAACACTTTTTGATAATGAATTTTATTCTAAATGATTGAGGTAAAAACCATTCTTTGTGCTTGCGTTGTGATACCAATTTAGTAGCACCCCAGTGACATGTATGCTTTCGCTGGACGAGATTTTGGGGGTGTTACAGATTGGTATCAGAGCCTAGGTTATAGAGAACTGGGTATATTTTCTAAAACCTGGACAATAACCACTTTTATGAAAACTTAACCCTATGACCGCCACGTGCCTGCCTGCCAAGCTGATGCCTCGCGTATGGTTTTGTTTGAGGATATAATTGATGAGACGAGTAATGATATATTAGATGAGATGTTCATAATATATTTGACGAGTTGTTTGATGAGATACTTGATTATATATTTGTTGAGATGTGTGCCTGACTATTAGATATTTTATATCCGCCTATTTTAGCTGTTCACTATAAGCATTTCCATATGCTTATGCATGCACCGAACCTGTCATAGAGTTACGTTATTTCCTTGCGTAATCTCATTATTTGATTTCGAGTTTGTACACTCGTCGTGGTTTTTCGGAATGAATTTGGGATGTAATGGACATATTACTAGTATAACTAGGCTGAGTATTTCAAAATTCATTGAACCTCAGGTGAATATAGACTGATCACCTATATTCAACCAGTGACAGTGGGACATAACCTGATTACCTATGTACGACTCAGAGGTGAATTTTGCGATACTAGGAGTAGTTATAACAGAATTATGTTCGGGTGACTTTTTGTAAGAACCCGTAAATTACCCAGTCATTTAGATATATTAAACTCGAATTAATTTAATTTGAAAGTTTAATCAACCATTTTTACGAGTTAATTTTTTTATTACATCTCGCAATTACGAACCATATTTATGTGACACGATTTACATTTCACTTGGAACAAGCTCACACGGTTACCACGATAATTTAATAAACGAAATAATTAAACCTTATATATAATTTGGGCCTCGTTACCTAACCTGACACACCTTTAATTAAGTTGGGCATTGGCCGTCCCTTTTAACAAACCAAGTCGACACCCTTGTGGATTGGGCCTCGTCCCCTTTGCCTAGCCAAACAAACAAGCCCGCTTTATTTTTTTTTCTTTCTTTCTTCTTGAAACATAACCATGCTACAAACACCCTTGTACATTTTTTTTCTTCATTCCTGTCATTTTCTTTTGCACCACACAAAGAGGCCAAAACACTAGCACATGTATATATTTTATTCCCTCATGTTTACTTTTCTTTTGTGTCAACAATATCCCATTTGTTCTTTTCACATTGTCTCTCTATGATTCACTGCCACCATACTAATCATCATCTGGGAAAAGTTGTGATGTCAACTCAATCAATGAAATTTCACCGCAAAACCCATTTGTCCCCTTCTTCTTGTCTTCCCAAATCATTGCTGCCAAACTTACCAACACCAATTTGACTATCTTTAAAACATGTGCTCACTTCTCTTTAAATACCTTGCAAAAACCATGCTCAGTTCCTCACAAACTAGGAACGAAACACAAACACAAAGTATCTATTCCTTGCTACTGTCATGAGAAAATGAAGGAAAGGAGGAGCAAGTCGTGAGTTCTAAAGTCTCTCTTCATTTCTAGTACATAACAGGTTAAAGGCTTTGAAGCTTGAAGCATTGGTTTTCGCCTTGTCACTCGTTCTCTTTTTCATTCGTTCCTCACCACCTTTTTGGTGTCGTAAGTCTCTGAACCCATTTTGATACGTAGCATAGCTTCATTGTTAAGTTTCTTTAGAGCTTTCATGTCGTATATAACACACTAAAACTTCTAAACTCGTTTTTCATTGCACACGTCACATATAAACTCGAATCAAAACAAACCTAACGTATCGTAGACGCTTGTGTGGTACCATAAAACTAGTTTGAAATACATATGTTACTAGATATAGTCGGCATGCATGCAACTCATGTTGAGCTTTCAAAAACATAGCATCGTGTGTGAAGAAAAACGAAACATAAAAGCTAAAGTTATGGCCCTCGTAAACCTGTACATACTCGACTTGCAATATATGTTGTGGCTCGTATGAATTTGTTGGTTTTAGATAACTTGACATTCAAATAAATAAATAACCATAAACATCAAAGCACACAATAGCGGAAGCAAGGATCATAATTAACATGTATAATGTAATACCGAAAAATAAATAGGAATGTACCATTATGATCCTAGCAAGAACAATGATCAAATCTTCTTTCTCCTTCACTAGATCAATCAAACAAGAACAAACAGAATTAACGTGGAACCCCTTACCTTTTTGTTCCACAATCCAAGATTAATATCTAAAGTAAGATATTAACGAGTTCTCGAACACACGTACTATTACTCGACTAACGAATGATGCTAGTGATTGAACACGAATTAAACCAAAACAATATTTTGTTTAATAATAAAAAACAGTGATTTGATTGTTTTCAAAAGTCAATTCGACTGTGTTCTTAAAAGGCAAAAGACAAACAATCTTTAATTGACAGTCGAATATCTATTTCAAAAACAAAGGACAAACAATCTTTTGTAACAGTTATGGTGTACCGTCCATTGCACAAAAAAAGTCTTTATATATATAGTGAATAGTATCTTGGAAAAGAAGAAATCGATTTAGGGTTAGACCCATAAATCCGATCGGTCTAAGCCCATGTTTGGGTTCTAAATCTTTCTTGATCCTCAAATTTCACTAATAGTCCTTCCACTTTTTACTTAACGGTTGTTAGTCAATTCGGTTAATTACTTAACGTTCGTTAGTCCACATTTCGTGTCCAAATAATTAAAATACATAACTATTATATATATTAATTATTTACGTTAGTCATTCATACGTAAAGTGTGCAATCCCTCGCTCCCGAGTTCGAATCTAGTCATACACGATAATATTTTTCCAATAAAACTCTAACAGCTCCCACTTGGAAATTTATTAAAAGTGTAATGACATTGGTTAGCGTCTAGCAACACGCCAATGCCCCCAGAACAACTCGGGTGATGGTTCTCCTGGAAAAAACCATTCGATGATAAATCATCATAGGCATCCTTTTGTTTCTAATACCACATTAATAAAGATATGGATCTAAGTCATTCTTTATTAATAATTCTGTTTCTCGTTGTTTATGATTGAGCAAGATTACCAAATCTTCTGAACATATTCAGGGGAGATCTTGGGCGTGGCCACGCAAACATCTTGCCAACCCTACGAGGGGCCCAGCAGTATTAAACTTCAAACAGTTTGAAGGAACAAATTCTATCTTGACTACGAGCATAACACATGCACTTCGCAACGCTTCCCAAAACAATCCGTATAGCTACTCGTTACGTATAGCGTTAAATTGAATCAAAGAAATGCACTACATGCATGACAGTTATCTGGCATCTCAAGTCTGAGGATAACTATATACTCATGATTTACTTAATGACAAGATCCATAAAGTAAACTCATGTGGCGGGATTTAGTCCTATACTCAACAATTTGAATATCATGTGAAATTGGTATGACAACGCATCAATATACTTTCAAGTATATTATACCAATACTCAGATTTACCTTAATTTAATGACATTCCCATATCATTAACTGGCAATGGACAGTTTAGAATATATAAATATATTCAAGGATATAAACATGCAAATATAGGATATATTATTAAGAAAATGATAAATAAACATAACCATTATTTTATTTCATTAAAATAATAACTGTTCAATAACATTCCATTATTCAAACACTAAAATAGATCAATGCATGATAATTCTCATTAATGAATTATGCCTCAAGTCATGTCAAACATACTGGTTGACAAGGCATAAATCAACTAATTTTGATCTATGTGAATTTTGAGAATACTTATTTTAAGAATTCAATTAATGAAGTTCTTGTATGTGTGCTATCAATTATCTTGATAATGCCACATAATATTTCACAAATACGTGACATCCTCAACCACGAATTTATGACAAGCAAACTATCAAACCTTTTATAGTTTAAAGTATTCTAATTCATTAATGTAAAATGCAACTATGCTTACAGTTAAGCATAACTAGTACACATGGCCATTAACTAGAATGAAATCCTACCATGACTAGTATTGAGTGTCATCTCAATCTTATCAACATCATTGTATGCAAACAACAATATGCTCTTTAAAATCCCGTAAACTTTAATATCCAATGTGTAATGTTTGATACCTTCAAATCTTTCCAAATTTGTTGGCTATATCAATTACGCAACAATTGCCATATGGTTCTTATTTAGAATTTAAGAGCTATTCCAGGATGAGGATGTTAATTCTAAATCCAACCATATCCATTACACTTAGTTATCTAATAACTTTCAATTAGATATTAATGTTGTCAAATCATCTTTCATCAAGCATGATACAACAAACAACATGATGTACATGAAAAATCCTTGCATCAAATTTAGATTTATTCATGTCATATCTTTTCAAAGATATGTATCTATCTAGACTTTCTAATAGTATAATCATGTTTATTAGAATCAATAATTTTACCGCTTATGTTTATAACAATAAACATATATTCCAAGGTCGTATGTTTATTTTCTAAATTTCCATAATGAAGTTTCATTCCAAAATAATACTTAACATTTAATGTTAATGAAATGCTTCTTCCTATATGTTATACAACATACATGAAATAAGAAAATAAATATAACACTCCCACTAGCTTTTAGGAATATTAAGAGATTGTCTTATTTTAATTATAAATCAAAACTATGATTTAATAATCAAACATAAGTGTATCTCCTAGATGCATGCATTAATCCATTCATAAATGATTGCATTTTGTATACTTTCAAAGATTATTTGAACTCAAATACTCCTTTCAATTTACTTATCGTCCTCGCACAAGTAATTATCCAAGAAAGAGTTTTGATATTCCATTGTTAATTTCATATAAATGAAACTAAGAATGATAATCATAATCTTTATACATTTAATGTGCCTACAAAGAATTTCAATCACAGTTAATTGCTTAAGTGTGTTTGATAATCTTTTCATACATTAAATATGTATACATAATAGTCCATTATGATTTCTACACAGGAATTTAAATCTCCAGGATTTCCATTTCCTTGTAGAAACTCATCATCATTCTATAGTGTAACTATAGAGTTCAAGATTAGCTAAGTTTCCAAAACTAGTTATCTTCCTGGACTGCATTTAAGCATTCATAGTATGAGTAATTTGCCAAATTCAACATTTGCAATTTATCAACAGGTTTACTATAATCCTGTAACTCATAATCCTCAACATATTATACAAATATTTGAGATATCCTTGCGGATCTATGAATGAGAATTCCTTCATCTTAAGATTTAACATTTACATGTTAATCTTCAGCATGACATTTGCTAGTGTATTTTAGAAGATCATGTATCTTGTAATTTTATCTTTTCAAGATAAAACTCCCACTTGCCTTTAGCAATTTATAGACTATCTATAAATACTTAGCAAGTAGAGCAACATAAAGTTGTTCTCTTTTGGGATATTACAAATACACATTGACAGTTTCTAACATGAAGTTTGTTAATAACCTACTCAAAATAGTTTTAACAAATTCTGAACTTCAATTTTAAGACTTAATGTGATTCATCACATTCCATAATAAATGGTGTCTTATTAATCTTCTAGGTTGGAGTCTAATTGAGTATATACATTGCATACTCAATTTTCTAACCTTGATAACTTTTGGAAGAATAGAAAATATAGTTATCTTTAATCAAACAATATAACAAGAGTTTGATTTTTCTAACTGAACATACCATAACCATTATGTATTTCATTAGGATTATATTGTAAAACAATCTTACAATACGTAAGATAAATATATTTTGTTTGGTTTATCTATTTACCAACAAAATCAGCTTAATGGTATAATAGAATTTCCAAGCCAATTACATGCTATATAACATAAGTACTTTTAACCAAGTCACTTCATGTCCATGTCTTAATAAGAAGACATAAACTGTTATAATCCCAATTCACGTTATAAATCATTGATCAACTCAATGACTTCTTGTATATGTCTTAATTAAAAAACATAACACGTTAACGTCTTACTTTATTATAAGTCTTGTAACAATTAAAAGACGTCATATTTATATCTTTACAATAAAATATAAATATGCATAATTAAAGTAATCATGAACACCACAATTTGGTTTCAATAGTATTTCAAGTTAATTTATTACTTCATATATTTATGACATTCTAAGAATACATAAACATTCAAATTTGAAGTAGTATTAGATTACTTCATTTATTTATGTCATTTCAGTAATACATAAATATTTAGTTTGAAGTAGTCTCATTATCATATTGACACTTTTCTAATAAGAATATAATTTAGAACTTGCAAATTAACACAGTTTCATTACATCAGTTGATCTGCTAGTAATGAAAGTATGTAATTTACCTTGTCATTAATATCTATGTCAAGGTCTCACTTACGCTAGATATTAATTCCAAGTGTTCTATTTATTAGATGTGAATAAATCACATTAGAACATTAATTCTCTTACCTTGTAGTCAAGAGAATCCTTTAAATCATATTCCTTTGTGTTGTTGCTTGCACACAATTAAGATTTCTCCCACTTGTGCATGGAACAACATCATGTATCAGATAAACAACACGTCACGCGTTTGTTTAATGTGATCAATATGATTGTGTCATAGATATTCGTAGATATAGAACCACCTTGTCTTGTAAGGAAACGCACATGACTATCCTTAAACCACAAGTGTCTATAATTGGAAAGTAATTATCTCAAGACATTCTAGAGATAATCTGGGTTACTACCAAGATAACAAGCTTGTAGCTCCCACTGAATTACAGATCATTACATTAATATATGTTATTCAGTAATAACAACACAATGCTCCCACTGGATTTGACAACATTATAAGTGTTTCATAACCAGTAAAAGCAAATAGTGTGCTATTTACTTTCCTACACCTTTGAGTAATCCCATACGTAACAATTACTTAGGTACTAAAAGAATGTATTCTACTTTGTAAATGATGGACTATCCATCAATCCAATTAACTTGGAAATAATTGGGCATGCAATTTCTTCCTTAATTTGACTACCATCCCCACAATGGTATGTAGCATCAAAAGTGGTCAAAGCACAACAACTAGACAAAGTGTGCTAGTTTGCCTTTTACCAATTTTGCGGTAACTAGTCTAGCTTCTAATTTAATAACTCATGAAATGTGCAAGTTTCTTAACTATTAAAATTTTGCTATGAGTTATTCCTTGGAATTTAGACAATTTTAATTTTCCCATTATACCCTTCTCATACATGAAAAGGTATATGGTTTAAGTCTCACTCTTCTCAAAGAAAGTAGACTTGGTTTGTTCTTTTAGTAAAGTTGACTCTAGCCTAAACCCCTACAGGTGTAGATCAAATTTTCCACTAAAAGAATGCCCTACGTTTACGGTTTTTAACGTTGCATTAATACATTAAATGAATTTACAAAATTCAACTTTAGTATTTTCGATAATAATTTTTCAAGAAAAGAAAACTACCTAGGAAATATAAAATAACCATTTAATTTTCTTGAAAACTAGGATCCAACTTTTCATAGTTCCACCACATCAGTTGATCTGCTAGCAGTGAAAGTACAAAAGATGATAACTTGTCGTACAATAATCGCGAAACAATTTTCCGACTCCTAAATTTATGGGAATTACATTTGCCAAAAATAATTTTGCAATGTAAGCATGTTTCTTCCCATCTCATGCTTTAAGTCTCAAGGTCTCACTTATAACTTAATTAAGTCGTCTAATTTAGAAACATGTAAATTCACATAATTTTATTACACTCAGTTGATCTGCTGGCAATAAAAGCATGTAATTTACCTTGTCATTAATATCTGTGTCAAGGTCTCACTTACGCCAGATATTAACTTCAAGTGTCTCTTATAATTAGATAGCATGTGACTTAAATTTTATAGGGTATTTATTTTGATGTGACAATCAAAATATGTACAAAGAAGCATGCACTCATCTTTGTATCATAAGTTTTCAAAACCATTTTAATTACCAATTTGTTAAGAGTTAAATCAACAAAGTTTTAATTGAGGCGTTGAGCAATTTACAACTTTGCCTTAAGATGCTTCGTACATGTAATGGTGTACTTGGTAAGTCTAATTAGACGCACAGGCGAGCGGAGAGACAGAATGGAGTCTCTTTAAGGTCACAATTTAATGCGTACCAACCTTATACCCACTTTATAGTTTGTCTAATTAGGTCCGCCGCTTCGACCATTTGTACAGTTGCATCAATCAATTAAAAGTTTTTGATTCTAAGTCTTATAAAAATTATGTAGTAAATTATTAAATTGCTAGTCTCGCCTGGGAGCATAAAGTTTATACCGTGCGAAGCGAACCACTATCGGCACATAAGACTTGGCAATAAATAATTTACCACAACATAAGGTTTCATAGTTATTATGTCCATTTAATTTTTATACCAAAAATCAACCTCTTGTTTGCTTACAATTCATGAATAATTTAAACAAATAAGACAAGTAATTTCAACAAAATTAAATAAACACGAATAACGCATATAATCTTAACAATTAAATCATATAGCCACATGCAAACATTTTGATAAATCATATTAATAATCTATATGTGTAATTATTATGTATATAATTAATAAAACTCCCATTGGTTTTCGAGCGCATTGTACCCAATGGACCACAAATGCCAACAATTGACCGCGTAAGTTTTAATAATTAAATACCACATTGCACATAACTGATTCATTAATTTAATAGATTAGGTCTTCCTTAATTTTAGATTTATCTAAAACATGTAGCATGTAAAACAAACCCTAATCCATGATTTCTTTGCATGAAAAAATCATGGATCAAACAGGAATGTAACCCTTTATTCAAATAATCACATAAACACATGTTCCTAATTTAGGGTTACAAAACTAGCTTTTTATTAAAGAGGGTCGAACCCCCCCTACTAAATTATGATCGATTTTTTTATTTTAGATCTTGTAAAAACCCTAAAAAAAGTAATTCGACATATGAACATGTAAATCCAAACAAGATTTGATTTTAATTATGTGTTTCGATAATTACAATTACATGTTAAACGGCTCGTGATGCCACTGTTGGTTTTAAATAATTTGACATTCAAATAAATAAATAACCATAAACAACAAAGCACACAATAGCGGAAGCAAGGATCATAATTAACATGTAATAAGTAATACCGAAAAATAAATAGGAACGTACCGTTATGATCCTAGCAAGAACAAGGATCAAATCTTCTTTCTCCTTCACTAGATCAATCAAACAAGAACAAACAGGATTAACGTGGAACCCCTTACCTTTTTGTTCCACAATCCAAGATTAATATCTAAAGTAAGATATTAACGAGTTCTCGAACACACGTACTATTACTCGACTAACGAATGATGCTAGTGATTGAACACGAATTAAACCAAAACAATATTTTGTTTAATAATAAAAAACAGTGATTTGATTGTTTTCAAAAGTCAATTCGACTGTGTTCTTAAAAGGCAAAAGACAAACAATCTTTAATTGACAGTCGAATATCTATTTCAAAAACAAAGGACAAACAATCTTTTGTAACAGTTATGGTGTACCGTCCATTGCACAAAAAAAGTCTTTATATATATATATATATATATATATATATATATATATATATATATATATATATATATATATATATATATATATATATATATATATATATATATATATATATATATATATATATATAGTGAATAGTATCATGGAAAAGAAGAAATCGATTTAGGGTTAGACCCATAAATCCGATCGGTCTAGGCCCATGTTTGGGTTCTAGATCTTTCTTGATCCTCAAATTTCACTAATAGTCCTTCCACTTTTTACTTAACGGTTGTTAGTCAATTCGGTTAATTACTTAACGTCCGTTAGTCCTCATTTCGTGTCCAAATAATTAAAATACATAACTATTATATATATTAATTATTTACGTTAGCCATTCATACGTAAAGTGTGCAATCCCTCGCTCCCGAGTTCGAATCTAGTCATACACGATAATATTTTTTCAATAAAACTCTAACAGAATTGTCTTCAAAAAGCGTATTTTGAAAACTAGACAACCAACTTGTATAAATCACCGAATATTTTGACCAAAAGAGAATAAAATTCAAACACAAATATAGAACACAAAACATATCACATTTGGATTTTTTTTTTTGAGTTATAAAAACTCACATAAGTCGTGTGACTTATGTGAGCTTACTTTGGTCACCTTGAGTAATAAATTGCTTTTACCTAAGCTTGTATTACTTGTAGTTAATAAGAATGGAAAATATCAGTTGGAAATGAAGAAGAAGCAAGACATATCACATACGCATGCAAACTCGGTGCACTGATAAGAAGTATATAACAAATTTAAAGCAGTCGAAAATCCCTTAAATACATTTAAACTGCGAAACATAACACCAAAGTGAAGCCAGACCACTGGTTGGTGCGTTGGTGTGTTGAATGAGAGGTCTGGGGTTCGAGTCCAGGCATGGTCGTACTTGATATATATTTTTGCAAAGGATAGTTGTCTTATTCTTTTAAAACCAAACGCACCATAATTGGGCCCTAAGGCCCATTGACCTTTCCATTAAGCATTTTTTTGAAATAAGCAGTCCAATATGCTCAAATAATGTTGGGAATTAAATGTTCTGAAGATTAGTACTGCTGGTGCATAAAGGAAAATACTCCAAGTGTCAATACTACTGCTAGTGTATTCCATACTACTGCTAGTGTTGGAGATTCTACTGCCGCAAGAATACTACTGCTAGTGTATCAGATACTGCTGTTGGAGTGACTCATACTACTGCTGAGGGGATAAGTGTCGCATATTCTACTGCTGACTGGATAAGTATGAAAAAGATATTTTGTGTATAAAAGTCAAATATATACGGTAGATAATATCTTTGATAAGTGATCAGTCAACAAGTTGTAAACACAGAACAAGTTGAATCTTAGCTACTGACACACACAAGCTAGCAAGTAGACAAATTCTCAAGTGTGCATGTGCTTAGATAATATAAATAGAGAGTTAGACATTAGTTGAAAAAGACTGACTGAGTGAGTTGAACATAACAGAAATAGTTATCTTTGTAATAGAGATTCAAGGTTTTGTAACCCTAGTGATAGTGAAGATCACTCGTATTATTCTCAATAATATTGAATCGTTTGGTGTTATACTTTATGTGTTCATTGTTCATTATTCAATATCAAGCAATCACTGTTCCATTATCCACAAACCAATATTCTTCTAAGTGTGGTTAAGTAGATCCCGCATACTTAATCATATTCACTCAAAGTATCATATACACACGTTATAAAGGACTAACATCCTCAGAGTGTATTGCAAATCCTCTCAATTGGTATCAGAGCCAGGTTGATATCTTTGATTTAGAAGAAGAAATGGACATGGAGACATCTCAAACTAATGTGGCTGCTAAGTTGCCAATGCTCAAGCAGAATGAGTTTGATATGTGGAGGTTAAGGATAGAGCAGTATTTCCAAGTGCAAGACTATACACTTTGGGAAATTATTGAAGAAGGAAACTCCTTCAAGCCTACAACTTCTACAACAACAGTTGATGATAAAATAGTGACAACTGTGCAGATCAACCCAACAACTGGAGAAGATAGGGTAAAGAAGAAGAATGACCTCAAGGCCAGAAGTATGCTGATGATGACCATTCCAAATGATCAACTTTTAAATTTCAGCAAGTTCAAAGATGTTAAGTCATTATTTGAGGCCATTGTTGCAAGGTATGATGGGAATGAAGCCACCAAGAAGACCCATAAGACTCTTCTCAAGCAGAAATTTGAAAACTTCTCTTCAACAAGCAATGAATCATTAGACCACATGTTTAACAGGCTTCAGAAGATTGTGAGCCAACTTGCTATTCTTGGGGTGGATATACCTCAAGAAGATCTAAACTCCAAATTTCTGAGAAGCTTACCTGAAAAGTGGGCTATGCATGTTGTTGTCTGGAAGAACAAGCCAGACATTGACACCATGAACCTAATGGACTTGTATAGCAACTTCAAGATTGTGGAACAAGATGTGAAGAAGTCTGGAGGATTTAGTTCAAGTACTGGGAATATGGCCTTTGTGTCATCTCCTAGTAACAGGCTTCAGAAGATTGTGAGCCAACTTAATGATTACTAGGTTTATGTATTATTTATCCCTTTTACAGGCTTACATTAACTATGCAAACGATGTTAATGAAGTAATTGCGCGAGCCTACGTTGACAAGGCGCGATAAATCCTAATACGTAATCAAAGCACATGCATAAAAAAACCAAATAAACATCAAATACTCTTTATAACAGTTGGAAAATATTAAGTCCGATCAAATAGTGAAAAAGTCACTAACTCAACCATTAACAGATTGCTAATACAAGTAAACGAGTTTTCCTATGAATTAAAGTACTAGCAAGACCTTCTTACTGCTCTGAATTCTTCCTTTAGGTTGTGTCTTGTGCTGCCAATTCGTCTGTATTCTTCTCCTTAGGGTTTGTGTTGCACTTGTATATATCGAATGTGGCTGTCGAATGGGGTTTATATAGTTTCTGTCAGCAGGGTCGATACGGCATATCAACTAAGTTGATATGACGCATCTAGGTAACTTCGCGTGGGGTCCAAGATTATAATATTTAGGAATATTCGTACACCGTCATAAGATACGGCGTACCTTCAGTCTTCATGCGGCGCATGTTCTTCAGTATCTTGGATTATCTTGGTGAAGTCTTGAGATTGATACGCCGCATATCTGGAATGTCATGCGGCGTATCTAGAGTAAAACAAGTCGGATCTTCTCGTTGACCAACGTTTCATATACGGCGTATGAGATAAATTCCATACGGCGCATGCTTCAAAGTCAGGCAATGGTATTCATATTCGTCTAAGTCTTTATGTACGGCGTATCTGTCTAGAATGATACGGCGTATATTCTTTCAGTTCAGTAGACTTTTCCAACTTAATCCATTTTGCTCCAATTTACATCCAAAATAGCTAACTTTCACCAAACACTTGTTTATAACTGAGAATTATAAAAGTAAGTGATTAAGTATCGATTCTCGTATAAAATAACATAACACAAACGAATAACATAGGATAAATGATGCCAATAAAATGTACTTATTTGATATCATCAGATATCCCCCCATTTGAAATTTACTTGTCCTCAAATAAACCTTAGATTTAAACTTATGAAAATGTATCATAAATACAGCTTAGGATTTATTTTTATAGTTTTAAGCATTCATTCGTTTTAATCATAATTGCACAACTAAACACCTCACGAATTAGGAAAATGAAATCACTCAAATCACTCAACTAATCTATGTGGTAACATTTAGGTAATTCGCTCAATTGCTCGTTCGTGACGAATATTCTATCATAAGCTTGGCAAGGATACACATCTCCACCACTAAAGCTAAGGAGTGACAAGTCTAAAGCGGTAAATTGGGTTATGATAAGGCTTAAGGGTTAAACCTAGCTTTGTTCAAACATCTCCTGCACAAACTTAGTAGCTCGTTGGCGCGAGTCCTAACAACGGATGGTCACTAGTGTGTTTCCCGGTTCGCTGTCGCATTATTTTCATAACGGATGATCATCAAGTCACACTCTAGATCGCTAGCGCGTCATTCTATTGCATTTTCTATTACGTGTAGTGTACTATGAAATTACTAAGTCTTGCATTTTCTATTGCATGTGTTTGTGGTTGTAAATGTAATTGTTGTGGTGTACTATGAAATTACAAAGTCCTACATTTTCTATTGCATTGTGTTTGTGGTCATAAATGTAATTGCTGTTAATTTGCTTAGAAGAATCTATCATTTTTTTCTTGTCCATGGTCGACGTAAGTAACGTAACTCCACTAATTTGACGCCAAAGTATTATATGAACTTACAAATTTCAATTCATAACTTTATGTTCAGAAAAATTTAAACAAATATAAAAAAAGTATTTTCTAATTGCTTATTGCTATGTTGTTTTTATATAGTTTTTGTGATTTTGGTTCCAAATATGTAAATTTTAATTAAATAGCATAAACTATCCATCTACTATAAAATTTAGTATAAAAAAAGGTGAAAGTAAAACAAAAGCATGATTATGTAGGAACTACATAGTAGAAGACAACATAAATTAAGGAATAGAGGAGCAATTGAAGATTTCACGTATCTTTTTTAGCCTACTATTTCCGTACCATTGGCTAATTAAGGGGCAAAAGCTAAAAACTAAATATATTAATGAGTTTGGGCTATTGGGGAGGCCCAGCACACTCCACCCTCCCACTACCCTTGTTTTAGGGGCTGAGCTAAAATTTAAGGTTAGAAGGTGCTGACATTTTATTGTAAAACAGTAACGATATTATATGCAAATTGAATTACCATTCCCCATGTCACGGCTGTCAGGTTGTGATTATAATTGTAACCTTTTATATAATAAAATAAAATCCCTAATGGGGACTTTTACATTTAAAAAAAATCAAATCATACCTTATTAAGTAATAATCAAATTATTATTATTATTATTTTCTTAAATATTAAATAAGAAAAGCCTAAATACTTCTAAATTTATCCATATTCTACAAAAAAAAAAGAATGTGATTTGTAATCATTCAATAAAAACTTACAAAAATATATGTGTCAAAATATAAAAAATTAAAACTTGAAAACGGTGGAGCAAGTTTTTCAAAGATTTGGGCTGAAACTTAAAATTCAGTATTATTCCTACTAAATATTTGAAGTCCCAACATTCCCAAATTCCTCCTCCATCAATCAAACTCGATCTCTTATCATTCATTCACGCACAATCATTGACGCAAGAACATCTCCTCCAAATCTAATTAATATTAAAACCCACTACATTCGTAAATAACCCTAATTCAATACCTCAATCAAAGTACAATGGTTTTGAAGGTCATGTTATAATAATTAAAACCCGAAATTAAAAATAATAATTTATTTAAATGATTAGAAAAAACCCCGCGCGTGCGCGGGCATTATATCTAGTGTTATGAACGACAACATCTCTTTGCGTATAAAACCGACTAGATTTTTGTTCTTATGTTGTCTATAATTTATCTATCTACCAAAAGTTAAAATTACCAAGATCCTACAATTCATACAAAAGCATTCAATGTTACAAATTACTGGTAAAATTTTTTAAACTAGTTCCCGTTTAAAAATATTTTGTAGCTAGATTTTATACCATAAACTCAATAAAATTATATGATATTGTACTAGACTACGAGTTTAATATTCAGAACAAGTTTAATATTCAGAACAATAAACTTGAAAACAAACATAAAGAAGAACATAGAATTATTAAAGAATGAGGTTTGACAAGTTAATTATACACGTTGAAGACTAAATAAACTAGAAACAAAAGATGTACTCCACATTTAAGCTTAGAAATATATTCATAATATTATTATTATTATTATTATACATAACATTCATTGGGGTTCTTATGAACAGTACCCCTTCGGGTACTGTTCATGCTACAGTACCTTTTTTTTTTTTTTTTTTTTTTTTTTTTTTTTTTTTTTTTAAGTTTAAAAATTCGCAAAAAATACCTCTGAAGTCGACAACTCTTTGCAAAATTAGTCCTTTTCTAAAAAATATGTTTCAAAATTAGCAAAAAATACCCCGAAAGTTGACAACTCTTTGCAAAAGTAGTCATTTTACAAAAAATCTGTTTAAAAATTGGCAAAAAATACCCCTGAAGTTCGCGCCCCTTTGCAAAAGAAGTCCTTTGTCAAAAAATCCATTTCGCATCAAAATACGACAAAACACGTATAGCACAAAAATTATAAGCAACACACCCGCAGCAACGCGCGGGCTGCCCAACTCGTACATAACATTCATTGGGGTTCTTATGAACAGTACCCCTTCGGGTACTGTTCATGCTACATTTTTTTTTTAGTTTAAAAATTCGTAAAAAATACCCCTGAAGTCGACAACTCTTTGCAAAATTAGTCCTTTTCCAAAAAATATGTTTCAAAATTAGCAAAAAATACCCCGAAAGTTGACAGCTCTTTGCAAAAGTAGTCTTTTTACAAAAAATATGTTTGAAAATTGGCAAAAAATACCCCTGAAGTTCGCGTCTCTTTGCAAAAGAAGTTCTTTGTCAAAAAATCCATTTCGCATCAAAATACGACAAAACACGTATAGCACAAAAATTATAAGCAACACACCCGCAGCAACGCGCGGGCTGCCCAACTCGCTAAATAACATTTAGTGGGGTTCTTATGAATAGTACCCCTTGCTACAGTACCTTTTTTTTTTTTTTTTTTTTTTTTTAGTTTTCAAAAATTCGCAAAAAATACCCTGAAGTCGACAACTCTTTGCAAAATTAGTCCTTTTTCAAAAAATATGTTTCAAAATTAGCAAAAAAATACCCCGAAAGTTGACAGCTCTTTGCAAAAGTAGTCCTTTTACAAAAAATCTGTTTGAAAATTGGCAAAAAATACCCTTGAAGTTCGCGTCCCTTTGCAAAAGAAGTCCTTTGTCAAAAAATCCATTTCGCATCAAAATACGACAAAACACGTATAGCACAAAAATTATAAGCAACACACCCGCAGCAACGCGCGGGCTGCCCAACTCGTAGTCAAGGAGTACCGGGAAGGCGGGAAGTCATGTTTCAATTATACCGGGTCTTTCTTTATTTATGGTCGAGAAAAGTGGAGGCCCACCGAGCAAAGTATATGAAATATAGGCTTTAGCCCACTTAAATATTAAAGTGGTTGGACTAGTTGATGGAGGCAGAGGGCCAACCTGTCCCACTACTTCCTCCGCCACGGGATGGTCATGTTAACCGAACCCAACCCCGTTTACTATACGGGTAAATGCTTTGTTTCATTTACGACTTATCATTATTTTTTATTTTTTATTTTTTTTGTCAAAAATTGTCACCATAGACCATCAAAAAATATTAAAGAAACAATGAATATATAAAAGTAATTTCAGAATCCATGCACAAACGAGGTCTGAGCAGATAATATAACGGGTAATAATATTTCAATAATTTTTTTTTAAGTTAGATATTGTGACAATTTATAAATCAATGATTTTATAAAATTTAGGATTTTTCGATTAAATTATATAAATTTTTTAATTCTTATATAGTTATAATACCCGTGCACGTACGAGTTTTTACATATTTTTTTTCATTAGTGTTAATATCGATTAATAGTTTTTATAGATCTTTGTCTCACAAAAGATTTGACTTTATTTAATTGATATGGTGATTAGGTTGATCTTGTTTAACTTAAACTATTGATACCATTTTGTAGACATTATGTGTGTTTAGTATCACATAGTGACCTTGCCAAAATATGCGTTGTTGTTATATGTATAGTTTTGTCTATTTATTTTCATCTTACAGTAACGTGTGAGGTCATACATTTATTTTGATATTTATAATTTTGTTAATGATAATTTAAGACAATTTTTAAACCCGTGCGCAAGTTAAACTTATAAAGAGGAATAACATGAGTTGTTATTAAATGCGGATAGTTAAAAAAAAATCCCGATATCTTTACTTAATTTCATAAAGAAGAATAACCGTCGTTCATATATGTATAATCTCGTGTATTCATTTACATGTCACAGTAACTCGTGTATTCATTTACATGTCACAGTAACTCGTGCTTTTCTTTTTATATTTATAATCCGTACAAATACATTAGTTTAATACATACTAATAATAATATTTATTAATAACAACAACATATTATTGAATATATTTTTTATATAAACTATAAAGTATTTGGGTATAAAGTATAGATGTTATTTATTAAATTATAAAATTATTAATAAACATGAAAACTGATAAGTGAATTTTATTTAAAAGTTAACAACTAAAGTTTTATTAACTACCTTCTCTTCTCTTTTTTCAAGGTTTTTTTAATTTATAAAATTGACACATGTTTTAACACATTTAAATATATATATATATATATATATATATATATATATATATATATATATATATATGAAAATTTAATAATTTGATCAAATTGAGTTTCAATTTTGACATTTATTAGCTAGAGTCACTTTATTTTGGATACCATTATTTTGGTGCTTACCAAGGGATAAATCCCCGCCATCCATCTAGTTTGATCTATTGGTGGGGATTAACCTAAGATTTAATATGTAAACCTAAGTCCACGTCTTTTTTTTTCTTCCTTTTTCTTTGTATTTTTGTCTTTCTTATTTATTCACTTTTTTTTTTCTTTTTTTTTTTTTTTTTTAAATTCAACATTTGAACTTTTCTCTTATTAGCTAATAGTAATGCTCAATTTTGCCATGTAGGCAAAATAATGCACTCCCATTAATCCAATTGCAAATTGTTAATTTTTTTTCATTCGTGAAATTCTATTACTACCTCCGTCACACATTAAGTGTCCACTATGATTTTTTTAAGTCTTTTCTCTTCAACTTTGACCTTAAATATAATCGTTTGTGTTACATAATACCTAATGACATTAATACAAGTGAAAATAGATTTACAAACTTAATCCATTCATATGTCTTGCATCAAATATTATATAACACGAACAAAAATATGTAAAGTCAAAGTTGAAGAAAAAAAGACGTAAAAAAATCATGGCGGACACTTAATGTGAGACGGAAGGAGTATTATATAAAAGATAATTGAAACTCAGGTGCGTTAAGCATTATACTAAAATGAAAATGAACTAAGATGTAAAGTCTTCAACTCTTGACTATGCATAAAATGTTCAAAAGAGCCCATGAAGTATTTTTGGATTGACTTTAGGGTAGGAATTAGGGGTGATCACAAATTGGGTACTACTATACCCACAAGAACAGAAATCAAACCGAACCGAACTAAAACCGAATCGAAGTTGCTAAAACCTAACCAAACCGAATTAAATATTCGGTTTTCGGTTTGAATATGGTTTTGACAAAATTAAAACCGTACCGAACCGAAAACCGAATTCACATATATGTATATATTTTATATACGTAAAAAGACCATTTAAACTCTTTCCTAGTATAAATATAACATTTTTGAAACTTGAAAATTTTTTGGTGCTAACAATCTATTTAATTAAATGAAAAAAATTAAATTTTTTGTAATTCTGGTTATTCGGGTCAACTCGAAAACCGAACCAAATTCGAATTTGATTTTCGGTTCGGTTTAATCCAATTTGAATTCGCTTCAGTTTGGTTTTATCAAAAATATATATATATATTAACCGAATAAACCAAATAACCCAATAACTGAACCGATTAACACGCTTAGTAAGGAGGAATGAGCGTGGTTGCTGGCACCTCTCAATAAGCCCAATCAACTTGGTATAATATTGGTAACCTTTTAATAGCCCCGTGCAAAATAAAAATAAGAAAGAAAGAAAGAAAGAAAGAAAGAAAAAAATATATATATTTTCAATAGTTTTATGTCTTCAAGTTTTCATATTCACTCCTACCTAAGGATGCAAACAAGTCCAACTTTTATCTAGTGCGTGCCGAGTAACAATATACGCATATCTAACTAGGCAAATGCGAGCTCATACCAAGGGTTAATTGAAATGTCCGGACCATAGAATCTTTGTTTCATACATAATTCCCATTCTGTTGCTGTTTTTTCACTACTAGAAAATTGACATAGAGCCCGGTTGAAAAGGCTAATAGAGCCCAGTTTTTCACGAGGGCATAAAGGGGAGGTACTCTATTAGGAATTGTTATAGAGCCCGGTTTCATAAACGGGCTTTATGATGTTTATAGTTAGTTGCAATTCATGTACACTAGTAAAGTCTAATTCGTATATATGACGCATAATCACAATTGGGAAGACAACTAAGGGAGGATGTATTTTTAATGTTTTAATTGCATTCTCTGTTAATTTTCATCTACTCGATAAGTTAATTATAAGTATTTTTTGTTTGAAATATTAGTGTCTACGTTTGTTTGTGTGGAGGTAAAAAGAACAAAGAAACAACAATTTGAAAGAAGTTTAATCTTGACACAGAATCATAACTATAACATTAGGAAATTATAAACGCAAGGACATATCAGGAATTAACAATAAATATTTGCTTAACTTTGAAATTAAGGACAAGTGGCATCTTAATACATGGCAACGCATAATTAAGTATGATTTGAGATTGAACATGTGTATGTATGAAAATAAGCTAGAATAGTATATTACAATAATTAATTATAAGACCAAGAGTAGTGGGTTGAGGCAAATGTTGACACTTGACAGTGAGAGAAGAAGGGCGTTGAAGCAAAATTGGGGGTAGTGGTGAGGCGTTGAATGAGCAAATATATATATATATATATATATATATATATATATATATATATATATATATATATATATATATATATATATATATATATATATATATATATTTTTAATTAATTAACTTGTCAGCTTTAACTCTTGTAGCAGTACTTTAACATTGCTTTATTGACTTTAAAGCATAAAGAGAGTTAACAATTGAGAGAGAGAGTGTTAACTTGTCAGGAGGAAATACTTCAACGCCCGTTGATTTTTTTGGTTTTCAACCGGCTTCAACGCCCCATGAGGGTGGACCAACGGGCGTTGAAAGGGCAACTAAACCCATTTCAACGCCCCATTACTCTTGGTCTAAGAAGTGTTAAACCTTTAATTATGATTTGAGATTGAACAAAATTTGATCATTTGAAGTTTATGGAGACAATTAAAATTTGATCATTTAAAGCTTATATATGCAAAGGTTTTGAAAAAAAGAGGAAAACAAAGGTAATAAATGTGCTTCATTTGGGTTTTCACCCGTTGAGTATGCTGGTTTTGTTTTGAGCCGTTGGTGGGAAGTGTAATAGAGCCTGGTTTCGTGAAAGAAAAACGAGCTTTAATTGTTTTAATCATAAAGCCCGGTTTTAATAAAAGGAACATGGCTCTATACGATGAATAGAGCCCGGTTTGTAAGCAAAAAACGCGGATCTAAATTTTTTTAGCATAGAGCCCGGTTCTTAAAGAAAAAACGCGGCTTTATACCTTTTTCCACAACCTGAAATCCCTTTAGAGCCCGTTTTTCACAAAAACTGGGTTCTACTAAGGGGGCTCTATGTCCTTTTTTGTAGTAGTGTTTAAATGTTTATCATTTGTGAAATGCATTTAATTTGAGTGTCTTCACTAAAAATACTATTTGTTCAGCAATAATTTGGTGATCGAGCATTCTCTCTATCACTGACACACGACACCACGACAAGCAAAGTACTCCGTAACTTAGAAGACAAATAGATTTTTGGCCTTTGTTTACGGTATATCTCAACACATTTACTAATTGCTTTGCAGTTTTCCCATACACAGGTTGGTTCAATATTAAACAATTCGCGGATTGGGAAAAGCATATTGAAATATTTACTGCATGATGGCCGATCGGAATTGTTAAGTTTTTTAGGAAGGTGATTTTTTACGTTAGTTCATGTCTAGTTAGACTTCTTAAGCTACAATAAACCAAAGAAACATTTTTGTTAAAATGTGCCTTGGGCTGTTATTATTCATAGGAAATCGGGCCCTTCCGCACATACAAAGCCCTTTTTTGATCCACAGATAGGGTGAGGGTTGGATGTGCTAACTGATTTTAGATGATGAAAATGGCTGGGATTGAGAACACTTCCGCATTTTGGGATCTCCATTTTTCCGACATATAAAGAGCTTTAGGCATCTAGGGGTGTAAATCGGCCCAACTCTTGATTTTTTTTGGGTTGTTGAGTAACTCAAACCAAAACCGATCCGACCTATATTATATTATAGTTCGGCTTCGGTCAGGTCCAATTAGATTTGATTCGTTCCGGTTTTAAACCGAAAACCTTTTATTTTCCATTTAATATTAACTAAATAAATAAGTCAACGACAGCATATATAACCTATATAAAAAAGAAATTAAGAATAAAATGTATTATGACTCAAATAGATAATTAATTTTCTTTTTAATTGTTTAAAACTTACTCTATGTAAGGTTTTTCAATTTGCCACTTCATTAAGTAAACTATATACTCTACCACATTTGTTATTACACGTGCTTAAAAGTTTCACCAGTTTACCGAAAGACTAGTTATACCAAGTAATATAAGCCCACAGTAAAAACTAAAAAGGATGTGAATTGCTATCTCAGACATGCCTGTTTGGGAGTAGCTTTTTAGGTAGCTGTTAACTTTTTGTTATAAAAATAATCTCTTTTAAAATAAATAGCTCTGTTTGGTTATATTAACTTCAAGCTTTTATTTCAAACAAATAGCTCCAAAATAAAAAGCTGATTCATGAAGCTTTTTAAACATTTTGGAGCTGTTAAAACTTTAATTACTGATATACCCTTCAAACATTTGTTTACAAGTATATATATGTCTTTTTATGTCATTTTACATATTCTAATTATATTTAATAGCTAATTTACCAAACACTTTTATTAAAAAAAACCATACAGCTTGTAACTCATGTTAACAGCTTTGCAGTTTACAGTTTACAGCTTACAGTTTACAACTTAAAGCATACAGCTTACAGCTAGATTTGCCAAACATACCCAAAGGCTTTTTAGTTGCTTTCGTTTAGGTTATTTAAAAATATAATTATACAATCGTTCAAAATATATATATATATATATATATATATATATATATATATATATATATATATATATATAAGTATACAACCAAACTCGTGGCATTAGTTGATCGAAGATTTAAAGGGTTTGTGGACCGGATGCACTTATTGAATGAGATAGTTATGGTAAAAAATGGCTTATGCAGGGTTTGGAGTTTCTTATAATTAAATATGTTTTGAAAATAGAAAAGATTTGTTATTAACCTACACTTCTAAACAAAAGGCCTTCCCTTACGTTTAGTTCTCGAGTTTTGAGTGAAGGCAAATGGAAAAGAATAGGAAAGGGAAAAGAAAGAGAAAATTAAAGTAATTGTTAATTGTTATGTTCTTGGGATAGATGAAAGGAAAAGGAAAGTAATAATAATTATGTTCTTGAGTGGGAGGAAAAGGAAAATAACTTCGTCAAATTACATATATGCCCTTTAGATGTTAATGTGAAATCTTTTAAAAAGGGTATATTAGTCTTTACACAACATACGGTTCCATTTCCTTTCTCTTTCCTCCCAAAAGTGGGAGGAAGATTTTTTTTTTTTTTTTTTTTTTTGAAAGGCAATATATTTTATTAAAATTAAAACTAGCAAGGTATTAGAAGTTACAACAATCTCGATCAACAATGAACCTCACAAACTAAAACAACCATAAACACAAACCTCAACAATGAACCTAAGCTTAACAACATCGACCTCAAAGACTTAAACAATTGCGGCGACTCTAGAATCTCTATCCAAAACGATCTTGCATTGACAATGTAGAAGATCTAACAATTAAAGGAGTAGACATCCCGCCTTCAAACTCTAGCACAACACCTAACCACTTAAGGGCAACACCCGATTTAGAAACATGGATATGGGTTAAAAACCCAACCACGAACATGACACACGACCTCAACACTGCCCCACCTTGAAACCTCACACAAGATACTTTCAACCATGCAAATAAATCGAGTGGTGGTAAAATGATGCGTAAAATCCGTTGATGAAGATGAAAACTCCATAATTGTAAAATCACCACACGTCAAAAACTACCTAACCTTTGCTCACCTGAACCCGACTCCTGGGCGACATTAAACCAAACTATCACGACCACACAATCTGAACTATCTCTTGACCTCACTATCTTAACGAACTCACACCATTACTATTTGAACCATCTCCACTACTACAATCATAGACCAAAACTCGATTTACTTAACAAGACTTCCTCCCTATTTCCTTTCCACTTCCCTTTCCAACCTTAAAAAAAAACTCAAGAACACAAAAAACTATCCATTTCCTTTTCTTTCCTCTTCCATTTCAACTCGAGAACTGAGCGTTAAGGACAATTGTCTAGGGAATCCGTTGGTAACGGTCTTTAGTGACGAATTTCTAATGAAAAATGGAAAAAATCCCTTGCTAAAACCAAGTTTTTCGACGAACTAATATATTCCGACGCATTTCTTTCTTAGGAAATCCATCACAATTTTACCTAGGATAATTGCCTGGGAAATTCGTCGGTAACGGTCTTTACTATACCGGTTCTTAAACATACATATACACACATATACTCATATAGTCACATAGAAACATTACTCATGCATTCCCACTTGTTCATGGTCTTTATTTGTTTAGACTGAATACAAGTCATTTACTTTTTTGATGGTAATGAAGTCAGATGCGAAACAGAAAGGTTTGGTTCTTCTTTCTCTAGTAGTGAAGCAGCGATCTTTAACTCCTTTATTCATGATGTTGGCTTAATCGACCTTCCTATGGGAGGAAGAATGTTTACATGGATGAACAAAACCGGCTCCAAGTTGAGTAAATTATACTGCTTCCTGATTTCAAACAGTGTCCTTCTTGCGCACTCAAATATACAGGTGATGGTTCTTAATAGAATTTGGTCGAACCATAACCCCATTCTCTTGCATTGCAAGAAAACTGATTTTGGTACGGTTCCTTTCAAACATTTTCATTCGTGGTTCGATAGAAAAGACTTTGATGATGTTGTTAAAGAGGCTTGGAAGAGTTTTTCGGTTGTTGATATCGGTTCCATAGTCTCTCCATGATAAAGTTAAACACCTCAAATCTCAGCTCAAACTTTGGTTCTCCCGCACTAAAGAAACCAAAGTTGGCATAAAGAAAACCATCCTAGCTTCTTTGAGGATCTTAGATGAAAAGATAGACGCTGGTTAGGCAAGTGCAGAAGAAAGAATGCTCCTTGTTAGTACTTGGCATGAGTTAGATAATCTCGAGAAGCTTGAATCCATGGACTTGTTCCAAAAGGCTCGTGTTAGATGGGATGTGGAAGGAGATGAAAACTCCAAATTTTTTCATGTTATGATCATTAACTCCATAAGGAACATGCAAAGGATCCAAGGTATCTTGCACGAGGGCGTTTGGATATCCGATCCAAATGCTATAAATTTGGCTTTCCTCAACTTTTATAAAGACAAGTTTTCATGTCATGACTCTTCGGTTAATTTTCCTCCTATGGTGGTTGTTAATCATTTAAACTACTCGGATCGGGTTTATTTAGACTCTATGGTGTCCTTGGAGGAAATTAAAAATGCGGTTTTGGATTGTGGTAGCCAAAAAGCTCCGGGTCCGAATGGTTTTTTGCTTATGTTTGTTAAAAAGTATTGGGACCTCTTGCATCTCAACATTCAGAATTTTGTGGTTAGCTTCTTTTCGATCTTCTGGTACGTTTCCACCAGGTGTGAACTCTTCTTTCTTCACTTCAATTCCGAAAGTTTCTAATCCTGTTTATATTAAAGATTTGGACCTATTTCTCTTATTGGTTTCCAATTCAAGATTGTTGCGAAAATTTTAGCAAACAGTCCAGGGTTATTGACTCGATTATCAGTCATGAGCAATCTGCTTTTATTTCGGGTCGCCAAATTCTTGATGGACCTCTTATTCTTAGTGAGGTTATTGACTGGTATAAGAAGCGAAAGAATTTGTTGCTGTTAAAAGTTGATTTTGAAAAAACCTTTGATTCAGTAAGTTGGCATTTCTTAGACCATGTCATGGATAAGTTAGATTTTAGTAGTAATTGGCACAGATGGATCAAGGCGGGGTTAGTGACTTCTAGGGCTTCTATTCTCTTCAATGGAAGTCCCACTTCGGAGTTCTCTTTAAAGAGAGGGTTGAAGCAAGGAGACCTTTGTCGCCTTTCTTATTTATTATAGTTATGGAAGGCCTTTACATTACTCTATGGAAAATATGTTTCGAGGCGTTAACATTGGTTCTCCTGGTATTCATTTATCTAACCTATTTTATGCGGTTGATGTTATAATTTTATCCGAGTGGAACCAAAATGATATGGATAATATCATTCGTATTCTTAATGTTTTCTACCTTGCTTTCAGTCTCAAAATTAATATCAATAAGTCAAATCTATATAGGGTGGGGGTCCCTCCTACTGAAGCTGCTCGCATTGCTGCTGGTACAGGTTGTTCGGCTAGCTCTCTTCCGTTTTCTTATCTTGGTTTGCCTATGGGTTTGAACATGGGCTAAATTTTGAATTGGAATGTCTTGATTGCCCATTTTAAAGCTAGGTTATCTGGTTGGAAAGCTAACATGTTATCGTCAGGTGGCCGTCTTACTTGTTGATCCCAGTTAAGCACTTGATCGAATTCTTTAGCTTGTAAAGATTTAGCTATGTTAGATAAATCCAACACAACTAGGTATAGAAACTGACTTGTAACTTATCAAACACAACGCGGAATATTGTATTTAATCGTAAGAAGAACTTTATGAATCAAACAGTGAACAATTGATATCACACTAAACACTTCAATATTATAAATAATATGAATACTCTCTTGAGTATTAGGGTTACAAAACCTTGAAGTAAATCGATAACACACACATTCTCCTATGCCCTAGGTCCTCCTTTTATAGACTACGGAGTCCTAGTCGGCTTACAATAACTTCCTATACAAGATAAATCTTTATAGAATCTTTTCTATATTTATCTAAACATACTTTACATAATAACCGACTCTAATACACTAGCAACACTAAAAATGTATTAGCAATACTAACTAAGTGTTCTAGCAGTATTAATCTTGCAGCAACATTAATCTTCCATAAGCAGCATTAACTTCTTAATCAGCAGCATTAATAACTTGGTTATATTTCCTTTGTAGTACTTGAGCAGTCTTAACAATATCAGCAACACTAACTTCAAGAGACCTTTAAAACCCAACAATCCTCCCTTAAACTTGATATTTTCTTCCAAAATCATCAAGTTTCAATCTAAGCTTGAACCTTCACCAGGAGGATGTTTTCAAACACTTACTTTCTCATCTTCTTGTAATCAGCTCCATAAAATTGTTTCTCCATTTTCTTGAGAAGCTGATATACCATTTCACTCCATCTCCCAGTCTGAAGTTTGATAGATCCATTAAGCATCATGTCAAGTGTAGTCTTTGCCAGAGGATAATCCTTTTCTACCAGCACATATATTTGAAGTCCTCCCTTCAACATGACAGTATGAACACCATAGTTTTGATACAATTTCCAAAGATTAACTCTAGTACTCTTGTATTGCTCCTTCCAAACTCTATCTTCAGGGTAAACTTCAAACATAATCTTTAAATCTCCTCAGAGGACACTATCCAAAACATGTTGTGGTCTTGAATCTCCATATTTGTTCTTGATTAATTGCCACAAGGTCTCCAAATCCTCTCTATCAAAGTTTCTAAACATCTGAGGAAATGTTATAAACCTTTAAGATGTTTCATCAGCTCTGATTATCTTCCACCAAGGAGTCTCTCCATTATAATCAGTCTGCCAATCAATGATAGGAACTTTTGTCTGTAAAGGAACAACATCAACAAATCTGTCATCATTGTCTACAATTTTGACCATTTGTTGTAGATTAACTGCTTCTTTTTCCTTACTCTCTTGAACCTGCTCTTTCTGCTCTTGTGGCTGCTCTGTTTTCTCATCTAGTTTTTGCTTCTTGCTGCTTTTAGATTCCAACTTTTCTCCAGACCTCTCAGAAAACCTCACCAATTCTTCATCATTCATAGTAATGAAAGTGTTAACCCTTCTGAAAACTATGTCAAACTCTTCTTTGATTCTGTTATAGCTCATCAACTTGAACTGAGTTTGTTCCCATCCACCCATATTTCTCAGATAGGTCTGCATAATATTCCTTTGTTGTGCTATGGTTGGTGGTTTGTTTCTCTTTTCTTCAGCTCTTTTCTGTGCAAAGAACTTCTTCTTTTGAGCTAAGAACTCCATAAAGAGTTTTGACTTTTCTTCCATTGATAGTTCTTGCTGCTCATCATCATCAGACACCTAATCCTCAATTATAGGTGCATCAGAATACTTCCTTTCAGTCTTAGGTTTTTCCTCATTAGACTCACTACTTTCTCCTAAAGACTTAACATTTGACTCACTCAAACAAGACAATTCTGGAATAGGAGGTACATACTTTCCTGTTATTGAAGGAGGAACTTCATTATAACCTATGCCACTACCTCTCCTCATTAACTGACACTCAATTGTCTTATTAACACTTTCAGATGTTAACTCAAGCTTATTAACCTTAACCTGATGTTTTTCTAATTCCTTATAAGCTGCATCTTTTTCTTTTTCAGCCTTTTCTACTCTTTTAGAAAGTACATTAACTTCATTTTGTTTTACAAAAAGCTTACTTTCAAGAACATTCACTTTTTCTACATATTCTAACTCATTTTCTTTGAAAAAGTCAAGTCTTTCCTCAACAGATTTTAGACCTATCCTATAGCCTAAATTGTCCAATTTTAACATTTTTACCTCTTCCATTAACTTTTCATTCCTAGCTTTAAGTTCTTCAATAGTATCTAAGCAAGACTTATATGAACATCCAGAACTGTTAGATACCTCAGAATCAGAACTTGATGCATAAGAGTAGGCCATAAGAGCAAAGTTAGGTCCTTCAGCTGCTTGATCACTCCAGTCATATGCTCCAAGACCATCACATTGAGACACCAAAGCTGTAGAGGTTGTTATTTCCACAGCTTTCCTAGAGCTTTCTCCAGTCTTGTAATCTTGGCTTCTTGGAGCTCTGCAGTCTCTTGCAAAGTGACCCTTCCTATGACAGTTGTAGCATTCAATCTTGGATTTATCAAAACCCAAGTTATCCTTCCCAGTAATCTTGAGATTTCTTCCAGTCCTGTTCAAAAATCTTCTTGCCCTCACAGTCAACATTGCCATCTGCCACTTCAAGTCCATCTGGATGGATCTGCTCCAAATCTTCATGCATCATTTGAGAACTAGTAGATGCACCAGCCAAGAAAGCATAGATAACAGCATCACTCAAGTTATCAAGGGTTGTAGACCTTGCAGCATTAACTTGTGTGCCAGCAGTACTAACTCCATGAGCAATATTAACTACTTCATTAGGACTGCTAGAACTGTTGTTTGAGGAGGACACAAAAGCTAAGTTTTGTGTGATTGTTGATGAGCTAGATGACCCTTTAACTTCAGGTTCATAAAACTTTAAGATTGTTGTACAGATCATCTAAACTCATAGTATCAAGATCATCCTTGTTTCTCCATACCACAGTGTGTGTGTTCCACTCTGGTGATAAGCTTCTCAAAAACTTTTAATTGACATCTTCATGAGAAATTTTGACTTCAACAAGTGCCAATTGACTGATGAGTTTCTGAAGCCTGTCAAAAGTTTGATCAAGATTTTCAGAACTTGAAGCAGCAAAATTTTCATATTGTTGCTTCAGGAGGTTCTTCCTAGTTTTCTTGGTTGCAGCATTCCCTCCAAATCTTGTCTCAATTGCTTTAAGCAATTGTTTAGCATCCTTGATGTGATTGAAGGTTAGCTGATGATCATTAGGAATTCCCATCATAAGTGTACTTCTGACCTTTACTTCAAACCTTCTTTTTGCCTTGTCTTCAGCTGTCTTAATAGGCATTATAGTGATAACACCTTCAGCAGAAGTTTCAGTCTTAGGTAGTTGATTGCCATTCTCTATGACCTCCCACATAGAGTAATCAACCATCTGGATGTACTGCTCAATCCTCATCCTCCATAGCTCATATTCTCCAGGCTTGAGCATGGGGACCTTTGATGCAGTAATCATGTGAGTAGATTCTGAGTCCATGTCTTTCTTTTTTAGGAGTTTTAACAACCTCGAGCTTTAGTTCTATCAGGTTCTTCTTGATTCACAGTCTCTAGATCACAAGCTCTGATACCACTTGTTGATCCCAGTTGAGCACTTGATCGAATTCTTTAGCTTGTAAAGATTTAGCTATGTTAGATAAATCCAACACAACTAGGTATAGAAACTTACTTGTAACTTATCAAACACAACGTGGAATATTGTATTTAATCTTAAGAAGAACTTTATGAATCAAACAGTGAACAATTGATATCACACTAAACACTTCAATATTATAAATAATATGAATACTCTCTTGAGTATTAGGGTTACAAAACCTTGAAGTAAATCGATAACACACACATTCTCCTATGCCCTAGGTCCTCCTTTTATAGACTAAGGAGTCCTAGTCGGCTTACAATAACTTCCTATACAAGATAAATCTTTATAGAATCTTTTCTATATTTATCTAAACATACTTTACATAATAACCGACCCTAATACACTAGCAACACTAACAATGTATTAGCAATACTAACTAAGTGTTCTAGTAGTATTAATCTTGCAGCAACATTAATCTTCCATAAGCAGCATTAACTTCATAACCAACAACATTAATAACTTGGTTATATTTCCTTTGTAGTACTTGAGCAGTCTTAACAATATCAGCAACACTAACTTCAAGAGACCTTTAAAACCCAACATTACTCTTATCAAATCGGTGCTAGGTAGCCTTGGCATTTAATACTTGTCTATTTTTAAGGCTCCTAAAGCGATTATTAAGGTTCTTGAAAGTCTTCATGCTTCGTTCTTTTGGGGTGCTTCCGTTGATAAAAAGAAGTTAGCTTGGATTAAATGGTCTAACATTTTAGCTTCACTCGATAAAGGAGGTTTAGGTGTGGGTAGTCTTAAAGCTTTCAACTATTCGCTTTTACTTAAATGGAGATGACGCGTATTAAAATGTCCGTCCGCTGTATGGGTTAAAGTTTTAAAATTGATTCATGGTGATGAAGCGGGTATTGAGCTAAAAGGTTTTCAAACAAACAGGTTATGGGCTCGTATTGTTGGTTCGATTTATCATCTGCATTCAAGTGGCTACGTTCCCTTGATTTCTTTTCACTTTAATGTAGGGGACGGCTCTTTGATTCACTTTTGGAAAGTCACTTGGTTGGGAGATTTTGTTGATCCCGTTACACAATTTGAAGTAACTACAAAGGTAATCTAATTGTGTTCTATGACTAAATTAACATAATGATTAATTTAAAAAAATAAGTAAAACGTAAATATAAAAACACAAGTTTTTCAACGTTTAAATTCTTATTAGAAATAAATCAAAAGAATCTATTACCCAAGTGTTTGCGGAATAAACACTTGGGATCGAATAGACAAGGTATGGTGTGCTCCTCTCTAAACTCAAGTTATTC
Organism: Artemisia tridentata subsp. tridentata; assembly: GCA_021014915.2. NCBI lineage: Eukaryota > Viridiplantae > Streptophyta > Magnoliopsida > Asterales > Asteraceae > Artemisia > Artemisia tridentata. The sequence goes on along the minus strand of CP139502.1, from coordinate 139,527,072 downwards.
TTGAGTGACAACAATAAAGACCCACTGAGCTATCTCAGGGATGTAGTTGCTCTTTGGAGGAGAAAAGTGGTTTTGTGAAAGTCTAAGCTTTTAATGCACAAAAAAAAAAAATGTTCCACTTTTCTCCATCTGTTCATATTTATACACAAGTATAAAAGAGCACATATGATTAAAAATACAAAAAGAATAACCTAGCGTATCTGACAAATACAACAGTATTTGTCATTTCCAAGAACCAATGAGAATAAGCTAAAAAGTCTTTCCTAGTGTCAGCTATGACACTTCTTGACTTTAAGCCGTTTTAGGGAAGGTTCGCTTCTGGCCCGATAAGACTTCTCCTTATCTTTTTAAACTCTTCCCGCCTAATCTCGCCTTTCTTTCAGACTTCAGATTCTTCAGTCTAGGTCTTCAATCTTCAGTCTTCAATCATTTATTGTTGTTGAGGAGACTGGGGGTTCAGTGAGTTCTTGTCAAATACTCACTGAACCCATTACCTTCTTCTTTGGCTTAAGTGACACTTAGGGAGTTCCGCCTCACTGAATGGTGAATATTTCTTCTTAGACTCGTCCTAAGGATCTTGGAGGTAACTCACTGAGTGACTGTTCACTCAGTGACTTGAGAGTGTTTAAGGTTGATTAACACTTGGCTTAAATTGTATTTAAATCTTGTTTTCAGGACACTTGGGTACTGACAGACCCAACAATCTCTCACTATTTGGATATAAATTATGCCTAAGTGTTTTGATCAGTTGTGAGTGAGCAAATGGGCTTCTTCTCACATTGAATATACAAGAAAGCTATTAAGGACACTGATATAACAAAAACATGGGCCATCAATTTTATTAATATCATTACTAAGTCCTAACTTCTAAACATAATACTCAGGGTTCTTGTACTCAGCCTTCTAAGATACCCATGAGCTCCAATTTCGCTTTCTTTGACACCAACACTTCTTTGTCGGGTCTCTCATTCATCATTTTATCCATCAGCTTTATGAACTCTTCGTTTTCAGGGCTCTTCACATGAATCGCCATTAGCTTGTACGCAAGAAGAGTTGTTGTTTCCACCATGTTGATGTCACTGACTCTTTGGAAGGCTGGTTGTTGAAACTCATCAACGAAGAAGATACCATACTCAGGTGTCTTGATGACTTTGTTGGGAACAAATTTCACTCCTTGAGGAGGAATCCTGTTGCAATGAAGGGCGGCTATGAACTGTTCCACAGCTTTCCTTTTCTTCCCAATCTTCTGAGTAGGTTCAGGGATTGACAGTCCCTGAGAAGCAAGTGCCTTCTCATGATCTATTCCTAAACTCTTAGCCACCTTTTCCAGTTCCTCGTATTTGGAGTTCAGGGTCTTTAGAAGGCTAGGAACAATCTTGCCTTGCTTCTTCCTCAGGATGGGCATCATCATGTCCCATTCCCTTAGCCCATAGTCTGAGAACTTGAAGGGTTTGTTTACCTCAGACTTTCTTGGCCCCCTGTGAACCGTTACGCTTATAGGCTTGGTCAGGTGAATGGTCATATCAGTGATGGTTCCTTCTCCCTTGGTCTTCGTCATATGCCACATGTACCTCTCATAGGTTCTATTCCTCTTTTCATCTTTAAGCCTGACCTGTTGATTGTGTTCCCTGATGCGGTCGGCCTGAAGCTTGAGGAATTCTTCCCCCTTGATGACCTGATCAGTTTCCTTTATTACCTCCTTGGTAACTTCAACAATTACGGGTCTGTTGAGTTTCTCATCCTTTTTCTCAGCCTTTCTTTTGTCCTGTTCATCCAGGACTTCGGCCACTTCCTGCGGAGTTCCAAAGAATTTGCTCCCATCATCTAAGGTGACCCAAAACGGCTAGTCTGGATCAGGACGCCTTTCTGTTGATGCTTTCACCAGTTGTGATTGAGGAGGATCTTCAATCACCATGATTCCCTTCCCTTTGTCAGTGGGAGGGGGTTGACTGGTGGGGGACTCAGGAACTTCTATTGCTATTGCTTCAGGTTGAACATGGATTGCAGCAAGAACAAGTGCAGAAGATGAAGGTTCAGGAGTAGGATCATCAAGTTTCTCCCCCTCAACAGATGCTAGTGCTTCAGTAAAGGCATCTGTTGACTGATGAGGTGGGGTAACCCGAGAGGCCTGAAGAATGGACAGAATACTAGAGACCATTTGCTTTACATAAGAGGTCTCATTCTTCAGGGCGGAGATGTCTGCCGCCATTGTAGCCTGAGTTTTTGTAAGTTTAGTGACTTTGGTGGTATAATGGTTGATCAGCTCATTATGTTTGTTGGAGAGCTGATCAAATGCTGAGGATATCTTTGTCAGGCACTCTTGGGAGCTAGCGACTGACTGTTGAATTGAGTCTTGCTGAGACCTTAGTGGTTTAAGATCCACCACTTTCATGAGCTTGAGCAGTTCAGTAATGTTGGTTAAGGTGGTCTTCTGAGTGTCCATGTACTCAGTCAGCTTGGTCATCAGGGTAGGATCATCCTTCAGTTCATCTTGAACGGAGTCAAGAGCCTTTAACATATTTGAGAACTGCATGTCTTGGGCAGAACCCAGATTGTCCAGGGATGTCCTCAGTGTAGCCTGAGATGCTTCAACAGTAGCCTTGAAGTCAGCATAGGAGACTGCCGCTTCAGTATGTTGTTCCCATTGTTTTTCAGTGATCTCTCGGAAGAGGGCATGATTGGCCTTGCGAAGGAACTTCACTAGTTGCCTTTCCGTGAGAGGAAGAACATTATCATACTTCTGCAGGTATTCAGGAGTAGCAGGAGCAGATGAGTGACCTGATGATGATGATGATGTTGATGGTTGGGTTAGGGGCCCTGGTTGATCCTCAGGAGGAGGAGATGGTTGTTCAGTGTGCTGAGGAGAGGTGTATGTGTCAGTCTCCGTTTCCTCCCCAGCACCAAAAATTTCTTCGTCCCCAAAATCTACCATCTCCTCATCGGATTCTTCATCTATGAAAGTCTGAATATCCGTAAGAGTAGGAACCTTGGCTGAATCCGGCTCCCCCTCAAAAGAGGGTTTGCCTTCGTTGTGGCCAGGTCCTGACCCCTCCAGGTGAACTGAGTGGGTTTTCTCAGCCTGGTCGGCAAGGTCGGTTCCCGAGTGACTGGATCCGCCATGAGGGGTTTTGGGTTCCGTATCAGCGGGTGGTTTTAATCCCTCTGAGTCTTTGTCCCCCTGAGTGCCTTCAAGGACTGGCGGGTGTTCTCCAGTACTATCATGAGGCAATGATTGGTTGAGGTCCCCCTTCCCATCAGGGTTGTACTGCCCTGACGAGGATATAGGGACCGTTTCTCCCTGAGATCCTGAGTGTGATTTCTCAGGACCGTAAACAGGATGTGATTGGGTGTGGGTCCCCTTCTCAGCAGAGTGGTTCTGCTCAACTGAGGGTATAGGACCCTGTACTCCCTCAGGCAAACGTGATGATTTACGACTGCCTTCATCTGAATGTGAGGGTTGGATGAGTCCTGACCCCACTGACTTGTGTTTGTCAACAGAGCATTGAGGAGAGGGTTTGCCCGAGGATACTGAGGATGATTTCTCAGTACCCTCCATTGGCGTTTTCTTTACGGTCAAGAGGGTCTCAGTAGTGGGTGTCTCAGAGGTCTTGGCCGTTGTTTGCCTTTCTTTAGGCTCTGAGGAAGAAGTCTCAATGGCGAGTGGTTTGGGTTTAACCACCTTCTTGGACCCTGCCTTCTTCTTCTTCTCCTTTGTAGGAGAAGGTACTGGTGAGACAACATTTTCCCCATGAATAACCATCAGCATGTAGGTGGTCAGGGGGACTGGTGTGACCTCAGTTAGGTCTCTCGAGTAATTAGCCTTGTGTAAGATGTCAGGGTTGGATCCCTGGATGTTTGGCCTGATATACTCGGAGCCTAGTAAGTCCTAAAGCACACAGGAAATGAATCTAGGGTAAGATATGTGTCTTTGCCTAGACTTCCCTGATAGCTTGGCTACGAGGTCTTTGAAGATTATCTCTCCAACATCTATTTTTCTACCCTCCAAGAGGCTGAACACAATCATTTGTTGTGATGTGTTCAATTTCTTAGTGGAGGATTTATTGCCACCAAGGACCTGAATGACAAAAGTCATCAGGATCCTCCAAGCAGCAGAAAACCAGGTCTTTATTGGTGCTTTGGCTAATAAGGTTCCTGGGGCCACTTCAGGATTTTTTACATCATGTGACCCTAGTAAAAGCAAATCGGCCTTTACTTCTACTTCAGTGGGCTGAGGGTCGAAGTTCTCAGCGAAATCAAGACATGTGGCCTTGATAAAGGTTTGGTAATTCAGGGAGAGGGTCCTTCTCCCGTTAATCACTAAGAACGTGATTATGGAGTCCTTGGTGTCCTCAGGGCTGGTGGCCACCGCTGTACACCAGAACTCCCTCAGATAGTCATGGTATATGAATGAGGGTGTTTTTGTAAACGCCGTAGCAAGAAAGCAGTTTTGAAGGTATTTGACCACATTCTTGTACGCCCAAAATTTTCTGGGTAGGCAAAATTTCCTACGACGTTATTTTTGGTCATGTCCACGCCCTCCATTGTGAATTCCACATTTGGGGCGTAGGTGATAGCTTTAGAAGCAGCCATTTTTGGAAAGAGTCTTGGTTTTGATAAAAAAAGATGGTCTGGTTTTCTAAAGATGAAGAACACACACACAATTGTTTTTGAAAGAAAAGGGCAAGAGTTTGCTTAAGATTTTCTAAAAACGTGTGTGTGTTGATTTGTTTGGGGGTATTTATAGGGAAGTGGAGGGAAGGGTGGTTTAGGCATTAAGCGGATTATTCTCAAATTTTGAAAACCGTTTTGTATAAAACGTTTGGGATCCGCATTAAATGCCACCACTCCACTTTCCCAGGTTTTGCGCAACAGTCGAGGTGAACAGTTGTGCCATCTGCAAAAGGTGTAATTTGCAGAGTTTACATCATCACATATTTTTTATGTGAGAGAAGAGGCATTAAATGCCAAGTGGGTAAGTAGGGGCCCAAGACGTGCTTGCCAGAAGGTAAAAGAACAAATATTCTTATATTAAATAAGAATTCAGTTACCAACCTAGGACATTTACTAACGAAATACTTAGAGCATTTAGGTTAGCATTGAATGTCATCTTGAGGGCCCTGAATGTCTTTTCATTCAGTGAGGGGTTCAGGGAAGGTGATTTAGTGATCTTTTTCACTGAGGAACACATTGAGTCAGGGACCTGAGGTTTTCAAAATATACACTTAGTTGGATGGATTCAATCAGTGGACTGATTCTCAATATCCAACATTCCTAATTTAGCTTTCAATTTTGTGAAAGTTGGTTCATCCAAAGTTTTGGTGAATATATCAGCTAGCTGATATTCAGTAGGAATGAAGTGTAATTCAATGTCACCATTCATGACATGGTCCCTGATGAAGTGATATCTAATATCAATGTGTTTTGTTCTCTGATGAAGAACAGGGTTGTTTGAGATGGCAATTGCACTTGTGTTATCACAAAAGATGAGAACCATCTTATACTGGATTCCATAGTCACTGAGTTGACTTTTCATCCATAATACATTTGCACAACAACTGGCTGCTGCAACATATTCAGCTTCTGCTGAGGACATGGCAACTGATTATTGCTTCTTAGCACTCCAACAGACTAATTTTACACCAAGGATTTGGCAGGAGCCTGAGGTGCTTTTTCTGTCCATGTTGCATCCAGCATAGTCAGAGTCTGAGTATCCTTTGAGATCAAAGCCTGAACATTTTGGATAGTATAATCCAAGGTTTGGAGCACCTTTCAGGTACCTGAGTATCCTTTTCACAGCTGTGAGATGAGATTCTCTTGGGTCAGATTGATATCTGGCACACAAACAGACTGAGAATTGGATGTCAGGCCTTGATGTAAGTAGATACATCAGTGACCCAATCATTCCTCTGAAAAGAGTTTGATTCACTGGTTTTCCAGTAAGGTCAGGATCAAGGTTGTTTGGTGGAACCATGGGTGTTTTGACTGAGGCACAGTCACTGAGCTCATACTTCTTCAGTAGGCTTCTGACATACTTCTCTTGATTGACAGAGGTTCCCTTATCAGTCTGCTTGATTTGCAGTCCAAGGAAGTAAGTCAGTTCTCCCATCATGCTCATTTCAAATTTCTTTGCCATCAGTTTTTCAAACTGTTTGCAAAGTTTATAACTTGTTGAGCCGAATATGATATCATCCACATATACTTGTACAAGGATGACATCACCATTTGTCCTATAGATAAACAATGTGTTGTCTATCTTGCTTCTGACAAATTTGTTTTGGATCAGGAAGGCTGAGAGAGTTTCATACTGTGGAACATTTGTGTTATTGTTTGAGATATTTATGTATTGAATGTGTTTAGCATGCGGAATCTACTACAACACACTTAAAAGAACACAAGGTGGTGAGTTTAAGTAAACGTGAGAATGCAATGAACAAAGAACACAACTTTGGTTAACACAAAACGATTCAATATTATTGATGAAATAATACGGATGATCTAAGTATCACCGGGATTACAAAGTAATCTTGAATCTAAGATTGTAAAAGGATTTGTGAATTGAAGTAACTAAGTTACTTGAGAGATAGTTTGGTTTTGGTTAATAGTTGGTGAAGATGCATGCATGAAGTGGTGTCTAAGATATCCTTTTATAAGATAAGGATATCTTATTACAAGTTTGTCAAGTGGTTCAATATAAAACTATACTTTGACTATATTGGCACCTACAATTAAATACAACTACCAATGTACAACTCTGCCATATTCTTCTGTGAACCACAGAGGACTAAATCACTTCTACATAACGTATAACAATGTACAAAGACTAATAATTCAACTAAATATCTATTACAAAATATCTAATCGACTTGACATAAGCTTGACAGGCTCTTCATCAACTAGCAGTACCTTCTACCCAGAAGGTACTGGTAGAATATCTTCATACTCTTCAAAATCAACTAGCAGGCTCTTTAACATCTTTGGCAGGCTCTTTGACTTGAACATTTTATTCCCAACAATCCTCCCCTAAACTTGTTATTTCCATTAAAATACACAAGTTTCTGATGAATAAAATACATACCTTGAGGATTTGAGAGAACTCTTCCAAAAACCTTCACTCTCTGTTCTTCTTTTTTCTTTCATATTGCTCAGATATGCTCCTCAGCAAACTCTGAACAATTTCTGAGTTCTCATCATCTTTGTCACACCTTAATCTCTTGGAGATCATAGTTTTAAGCACTTCATAGCTAAGTGGATACTCTTTCTCAGCCAACATAAAGAGTTCTATCCCACTTTGTGTGAAAAGGTGATGAATATTGCTATGGCTTAGAAATTCCCAAGTTGTTGAAGGATCATAATAGGGAAATTTCCAATGAACATCTTTGGGATCAGGATCAAACATCCTATTGAATTCTACCCAAAGTTCTTGTTCCTTAGCATCTGTACTAGAAGTTGTGTCTAGCCTAATCTGCACTAGATTCCACAATTCTTCCAAGTCTGCTCTGTCACATGCTCTAACTAAATTTTCAAAATTCTTAAAAATAGCAAACTGTCCTCCAACCCTTGTTATTTTCCATGATTTTCCTAATCTATCATGGTTGATCTCCCAATCAATAATAGGTCGTCTACCGCTAATTGGATCAGCATGAATGATAGTAGGCAAAGTAATCAACATTTTACTTACTTGCTCTGTGTCCAATTTTGCTACTTCTTTTTTCTGAGCATCCTTCTTCTTCATTGAGGGGTGTACTTCAGATGGAACATTATAGTAAAGACTTTTGTAGGCTTGTAGATACAGGAAGAAGATTTCATCAGCAGATTTCTTCTTTAGTTGATAGTCAGTCCAATTTGCCTGACCGTTCAGAAATCTTTTCATAAAAATCACCTGATCTTTTTGAGATTGTCCTACCTTAAAACCTCTTTTCTGACTTTCCTTCATCCTTTCAAAAATATCAGCCAAAGCTGCTTCTTTATACTTCTTGTTGATGAAAGATTCAAGTGCTTCTGTTTTCTCATCAGAATTGAGTTTCTTGTCATTTACTATAATTGCTGCTTGACCTTTCACAATTGGATCATTATTGATAATCCATAGCATCTGTGCATCAAAGGTTTCTTGAGCAATTTGAGTATCAAGAAGAGTCTGAGCAGCATCTTCAGCATCTTTCTGCTCTTTCATTACTGCAAGCATTCTTGAAGCTTCAAGTGCTTTTAGCTCTTCTTCATGAACCCTTTTGGCCTCTTCTTCTCCTAAAGCCATCTGAATTTGCTGTGTTCTTTTCAACTTCTTGGACTTTGGCTCATCTTCAATCATAATGCCTTTGCCCTTATCCTTTGGAGTTGGTGCTTGTGATGGAGCAGAAGATTGCTCATCAGCAATTAATTCCCTCTTTCTCTTGTACACTTTCTCAGCAGACCCTTTGTACCCCATAGCCAATAGCCTTTCTATCCTAGCAGGCTCTTCTTCTGGCCTAGCAGGCTCTTGCCCTGCTCCAACAGGATCTTCATCATAAACTTGAGTTCCATCATGGAATTCAAATTGAGCCTCTTCCTCATCTTCAGAACTATCCTTCCTCCCCTTTTTGGAAGAGTGACCTATCCTATCAGCATCTGACTGTGAAGAACTAGATAAAACAACCTTTGCAGACTTTTTACCTTTTAGCTTCTTCACTTCACCCTCCAATCTCTTTACCCTCTTTACTAATTTGATGTTGATCTCAGAAAACTTCTTGCTTTGACTTTTAAGAGCTTCTTCTAAGATCTTCACCTTCTCCTTTAGTTCTTGCATTGTCTGAGGTGATTGGGTTTGTGATACATGATGTGATGATGTTGGTGGTGTTGCTGATGGTACTGGAGATGGTATTGGTGATGTTTGATGTGTTGGTGAAATGTAACCATGTGAAGAACTAGATGATTGTGTTTCAGCTGATGGTGTTGGTTCTTCTGGATGTTGTGGTAACATTTCATCAAAAAGTGGTATTTCTTCCCCTCTAAAACCAATTCTCATATTTGAAAATACTTTGTGAGAAAGTTTTGGTGTGTCATAAATTGAGTCTGTGGGAAGTAACAAATGTTTTAATTTTCCAATGATGCACCCAATAAATCTTGGATACATCAAAAACTTTGTTTCACTTTTCACATTTTTAAGCAATCCTTCAAAAATATGTTTTGAAAAATTGTATTTTCTGTTTGTGGCTAAGCAAATGAGAGCAGAAGCCATGTTTCCACTAAATTGCTCCCAAGAGGTTTTCTTCTGGCTCAAACAGTGAAGGATTGTGTGAATCAAAAATCTCCATTGTGGAGTAAGATGCTTTTTCAGAAAGGTGAGTTTGTTAGACTCAGCATGATACCCCATTCTTTGTAAATTTTCAAAAATTTCAGTATCTGGTAACTGACTAATACCATCAGAATCATCCAAATGAAGATGTCTTCTTATGGATGACTCAGTAAGAGTCAAGTGTTTACCATCCACTTTGGCCTTAATTCTTTGTTCCCCATTTTCAGAAGTTTTAATTTTAGCAGATTGCCAAAATTGTAAAATTTAAGTTTCATAAATAGTGGGATTGACTAGTAAAGCAAACCTGATATAGGAGTTATTTAAAAAGTCCACTACTTGATGAAATGAGGCATTATCCTCTGACTTCTCCAAAAATGCTAATTGATTGTGACGTTGGACAAAGCTTAGAACAACTGTGGAAGCCATAATGAAAATTTTGAATATGATGGTGGGATTGGTTGGTAGTACTGGTAGAAGATGAAAGGTGTATGTGAATTATGATAATGACTGATGAAAGAAGATATGAGAGAATTACTTTTAACCGACAATAAGAAAGATTATAATAAGTAAATGTATAGGCGGTTAAAAAGATCTTTTATATGTGAAATATAATATAATATAATCATCAGTTATTTACATAACTACCCCAACGGCTAATTTTAACTACCAGGCCCAATGGCTAAAACTTTTTCTGACAGGCTCAACGGCTATTTAGCAGTACCTTTTTATACTAGCAGTACCAATTTTGAACTACCAGTACCTTTGAAAGTTTTATAAAAATCCCTTGTAGTTTTTAGCAAACTACCAGCTATCAACGGATTTGAGTTGTCTTTACCAAAAGCCGTTTGCTTAAGGACTAGCTAACTATTTACAATTAAGTATGGTTAGTTAACAACCATATAGTTTTTGGTAAACTATCAACCATCAACGGATTTGATTTGTCTTTACCAAAATCCGTTTGCTTAAGGACTAGCCAACTCTTTAGTTTGTAAAAACTTGGTGAGTGGAATACCAAAAGCCATGATGGCCCTAAAGATGGTGCAATTTCCTTGGATGGAGGAAATTTAAAAAGGCAATGATGCTGTGTATCTTGGATGATTGGTTCAACAAGTGAAATCATCTAATGTCATGCCTTTGAGTTGAAACTTTTCTTAGTTTGATCTAGATAGAACTTTCTCCTTGAGAAATGCTTCATCCCTTCTAGATATGTGATCTAACTCTCTCTTTTTCAACTTTTCATCATCTTGTATGCTCTTGTCTTTCCTTTCATAAATTGGTTTTTCTTCCATTCTGGGCTATTAATTCCTCCCCTGAGATTGTTATCTCTCCTGAAATGAATATAACTTTTGTTGCTCCTTTTTGTTTGGAAGAACTCTTGTTTTGTTATCAACCTGAAATGTGTTAGTTGCAAACCAAAAGAACAAAGTGCAAAGCACTTGATCTATAGTATTTTAAACATTCAAGCATCAATGTGAAACAAAACATAGGAATTTTATATCAGCAGGACCAATTATGAATAGACAGTACCTTTGACTAACTAGCAGTACCATGTTTAAAAGCCAATACCAGTTAATTTTATGAACAAAAACATATGTTTTTCAAAGATTTATCATTCCTATACCTCCTACAAGGTATTTGAATCTACCTAAATCAAAAGCTTTGGTGAGAAGGTGATGAACTCAAATAAGTACATTTTATTACTATCATTTATCCTATTAATTTGACTTGTTTTACTATATTATGTATGAGGATTGATACTTAATCGTTTACTTTTGTAATTCTCAGGTAAAAACAAGCATTTGGTGAAACTTAGCGATTTTGGACTAATTATGGAGCAAAACGTGCATAAAGTGAAAGTCTACTGAAATGAAGAAGATCAAGTCAATTCTGCTCCAGATGCGCCGCATCTCACTCTCGACATGCGCCGCATCTCTATCAAGATATCACCAGATATGATCCAAGATACAAGAGGACATGCGCCGCATCTAATCATGGAGTTACGCCGCATCTTCTGGCGGTGTACGAATATTCCTGAATATTATAATCTTGGACCCCACGCAAAGTTAAGTACATGCGCCGCATCTACTTAGTAGATGCGCCGCATCTTCCCTCAGACAGAAACTATAAATACCCCGTAGACCAGACGAATTACAAGTCCCGAACATTATAACCTAAGTTCGAACAGCAGAACAAAAGGACGAATTCAGTCAAGGAGGCAGCACAAGACACACCCAAATCAAAGATACAAGAGCTGTAAGAAGGTGCTGCATGTATTTAATTCATTAAGTAGTTTTGTTTTATTGTGTTAGCAAACTTTAATTCATCAGGATTGGTGGCTTGTGTAATGTGACAACGAAAGATTGCACTCCCTTTAATACTTGCTTTCCCATCAATTAAAGTTTATATGTTGATGTCTTTGGTTACTACTTATTAGTGCATTGATAACCTCTGTGTTTATTAGTGGCTTGCGGGCATTTGACTGCGGGACATAATGTGGCTCCCACGGTTGTTTCTAAATTGATCACTTAGGAATAACTTTTAGACATAAGTAATCATTAAGGGTTTACTCGCCGATAAGATTAGGACCAACGAGAAAGGGTTAACTACATACACTTCATATAAAGCTATCAATAAAACAAGTGACAATCTACTTAATCATAAGGACAGCCCTCTTATTGTCTCGAGTATTTATCTGTGTACGTGTGTGCTACTTGCTGATTCGTGCCTATTGGTTTATTTTATTATTTAATTGCAAACAAATCGTGCCAGTCTCTCAGGCTGAAACCCCTTTGCGTTAGGATATTAAAATACTGATTAGAATAACTAGATAATACGTTCCACTCTTAGTGATCGACACTCTACTTACCATTATCTTCATACTGACCGGGTACACTGCTCGTTAAGTGTGTGTGTTATTGATAAGTCGGCTAAATATAAATTTAAAACTTGAGTAGGCATTAAAACTGCTAAACCGCAACGACACATCGCACGCATCAAGTTTTTGGCGCCGCTGCCGGGGAGTGAATTGTTATTATCTGTTAATTTGATTAGTATTTTAATTAGGTTTTTCTTTTTATTAGATTAATTGCATCATTGTACTATTTTGCATATTTGTTGTATTGTGTGTTAATTGTTTTCTTTTATTTTTGTGTGTTTATTTTCGTTTGTGTGTTTAATTTTTGTTTTTATTTTTCGTATTTTTTCAGTTCTGCTATCGTTGTACTGTGCTAAATCAAACGATACGGCGCATCTGATCTCTCAGATACGGCGTATTGCGTTTGATTTTTTTTAATAATACAACGCGTTTAATTAATTCGATACGACGCATCTTTTCCCCAAGATACGGCGTATCTGTTTTTAATAAGAAAATTTTTCTAAGCGATAAAGTAATACGACGCATCTGCTTTTGCAGATACGGCGTATCTGTTTTTGATAAAAATTTTTCTAAACATTAACGCCATACGACGCATCTGCTTTAGCAGATACGGCGTATCTATTATTTTAATTAAAAACAGTTTGCGAATTATTAAACAGATACGGCGTATCGAACTCTGTCGATACGGCGCATCTTACTGAATCAAAAATCTTTTATTTTTAAACGTAACGAAAATACGGCGCATTAACTTTCGTTAATACGACGCATTTAATTTTAATTAGATAAGTTGATTTTTGATTAATTAATTCGATACGGCGCATTCTTAAATTCTAAAGCGGCGTATCTATTTTCTGAATAAAGTCTGATTAAATTTTAACGATTATAAGATACGGCGTATCCAACTATTCGGATACGGCGCATCGTCTGCAGATATCAGCTATTTTTATTCTTGTATCCGTTTCTATATTCATTAATTTCTCTTCTAGCGAACAAATCCTACTGATGATTTTACTTTGGATGACAGATTTTGCTATGGAAGACATGTCAGTTAACGGATATCTTGCTATGGAATGCTTGTTTTCAGATTCATTCAATGTACTCATGATCAATGCAGATTTATTCTCTTGGGAGACTCCTCTTGAAGCTGCTTTTAAGGAATTCATGCGTTTATGCAACATTGACAAAGAGGTATTCTCTTATGATGTATTTGTGAGGTACACTAGAGAAGAATTGTCGCTCTTATGGCCTATCATTGAAGCCGAAGGATTGAACTGGACTACTATGGAAGAAGATGATGGGAAATTCTATCTTGCATACATGGACTCAAGCAACAACAGCTGTGGTGGAGGCAATCCCCAAATCTCTTACATGCCTTATTCAGAACAGTACTGGGGATTGAATGAGAACTATCAGGATAATGACATGAATTATGCTTTGGCGGAGTTACTATTTCATGGCAGATTGGTAAGATTGATAGACCTCTCCCTCAATGATTGGCTAGAACTCAAATATGGTAGTCCGGAATTTGCCCCCACAAATGAAGTCAAGGAGATTATGACTTCATGGTTGACTCGAAGTTTTAAGAAGCAATTTAACGAGTTCATGGAGATAAAAAAGAATATGTTTGGAAAGGTTTGCTTTGACGTTAACCATGACCCTAATGATGTTGATTTTTCAGAATGGTTGGCTAGTAAGTTTAATAACCATAAGAGCATGGATCGTGCTACTAAGGATGCATTATGGGTATATTGGATGAGAGGAGAAGATGAAGAAATAGAAAGCGATTATGGGTCGTCACTTCATGATTCAACAATCAATGAGGGCATTGAAGAACTTTTCAGAATTGACATTGATGTGTTCGATTATGAGACACCCTTGTGCAAGCAGTTCAAGGAATTTAACTACCTTCTTCAAGTCGACGATGATGTGCTTACTGGAGATCTACCAGGATTTAAGACTTATGACGATTTCAAAAACACCTGGTACTATGATTGGAATGACCAAGTACCATGGGTTTGGGATAAACCATGGGAATTTGAGCACATTAATCACACCTGTACACCCTTCGTTTTCAAGGACGGGAGTAGTGTTTGGCCGACCTGTGATTATAAAAGTGACGGAACCTGTAATGGGGGAAGTATAATTGGGATGAAACGGGTTGGAAACGATGTAACCTTTGAAGATTATGAGTGGTACGATAATGTTGAAGACTGCCCACAAAAAGCGGAGGCTTTACAAGAAAAGGGCAGAATTGAACGCTTGAAAGGACTTAAGGGAACATCGGATACTACTTTCTGGGAATGGGTGCATAAACAATTTGATGATTTCACAAAGCTTAGTCGACGGTTACAATATGATTTGGAAAGAGAATGGGAGGCGATTCAAGACAATAAGTCATTAATTGAAGAACTAGATGATTATTTGATTAAGGATCCTTATTTTAAGTTTGTTGATAAAGACGAGGAAGAGTTCACCAAAAGAAAGTGTCAACTACTTGGGATTCCTTACAATGAGCCACCCATGATTATTTCTGAAAAATTTAAAATCATCAAATATTCTTTGAGTCCTAATGAAGAATATACTGCGGTGAAGACAAAGAGTTATACTAGATTAAGTCGAACGGAAGAAAACGTCGCAGAGATATACGGGAAAATCTTTCGGATGAAGGAAGAAGGATGGACCGTGACAAGAACTTAATGAAGAGCTGAACGTGAGTCTAACTTGAAGACTCTGGAATAAAGACAAGTGCTTACCGGGAGACAACCCGGAGAATTTTTATTATTCTGTTTTCTGTGTCGAGTCAGTCCAGGCCGCACGAGGATACGGCGCATCTCAATTCTGAGATGCGACGCATCTCCTGCAATGGTCATATCTTATTTTATTTTTCTGCATTTTTATTTTCGACTTTAAAACTATTTATCAGTTTATTTTAATGCGGCGCATCCCTGGTTAAGGATGCGGCGCATCTTTATTCTGATCCGTATTAATTCCAGGCTCGATACGGCGTATCTTCTTCAATAAGATACGGCGCATCGACTGACCTGATGATTTTCAGTTTAATTTTTTTAATTTTTATTTTTCCTAACTACTAATGTATTATGCAAGTTGAACCTTTCTTATCTTAGGTGTGTTTTAAAGCATTGGTGGTATTATAGTTTCCTGGATTTCCTGTGGATACATCAAGTATGAAGCTTTAACGTTCTAATCCACAAGAAAGTTGATTTTTGCTCTTATACTAATGGAGGATCATACCGAGCAAATCTCAGGGAGTTTTTCTGTTCTAATTATTTTATTTTCCAGTTTTTAACCTTTCATACAAACAACGAGGACGTTGTTTAACTTAAGTGGGGGGATAGGAGAATTAGAACACTTAACATTTACTTGTCCTAAACTTTTTCAAAAATTATGCTTAAAATGTGCTTAATATATCAAACTTAAAATTTTTTTAGCATGTTTTTGTTTAAGATCTAAGTTGCATAACTGCACACATGACGTTATTTTCAAAAATTGTGATTTTTCAAAATTCACAAATCTATGAGTGTGCCGGTGACGTGTAAACTTTAGAACTTGGCTTGTATACTATTCGAGACCACCATAATGAGTATTATATTTATATAATTGGAATGACTTGTCTAACTTGGTAAAATTCTAGGATTACACCCAAAAAGCCTTTTATATGTTATGTGTTATTAGCTAACTACACTGGTTAGTTAACCCCCGTATAAACCCTTTTGTTACCCTCATTTTTAGAGTAAGATACCCCTAGAAAAACACTCAGAGCCATTCCTTTCGTTTCTTACACCTATGTTTAAAATGTTTCGTTACACCCTTACACCTTAGCCTACCCTGTAGATTAGAATCCGTGGTTGGTTAATTGCTATAGGCAAAGTGTGTTTCCTTACATTACCTGTGTTCGCGTGCGTAATTCATTATCTATGGTTAGGTCGGGAAATTGCACAATGCAATTGGAGTGAAAGTAAATATTGTATATCTTTGAGTTTATTTTTCGTGTGTTTACTACTTTCACTATGAAAAGTATGGAAAAATTATCCAGAATTATCATTATAGTGATGTGGTGAAATTTTACACATCTTTAGTTTAAAAAAAAAAAAAAAAAAAAAAAATCGAAAAAATGAGAAAAGAAAAAGAAAAAGAAAAAAAAAAAAGTTGGATGTTTGTTAAACCAATGATGTAAAGTTATGTAAGTGGTCGATATCACCACTATTTGTTGTACTATATCTATGGATTGAATGGGAATTGGCAGTTATGGGAACGCCAATTAAGGTTTATTCTTTGATTAAGATCTTGTTGAGTATAATTCGTGTCTACCTAAAGCGTGTGTTTCAAGTGTTAAAGCGTGAGTTATTCAGTGATATGAGTCTTATTCATGGGATGGTTGGGATAGTGATTAACCACACTTAGGATTTTAATTTATTTGTTTTGTTTTGTTTATTTTTTTATTTTTACACCAATTTATATCCCAAATATTATCCATACCCTTTATTCTTTATCCAACCGAACCTTTGATTTATTGAGATTAGGGATTTGAGCAATCTTAAGTATCGTAGTCGTGGATTCGGCTATGTATTTATGATTTTGTCGCCCTTTTTGATATATTATTATTGGTGAAGTTTGGACCTATCTTTAGCCTATTCGAGTTAAGGATTTGAGCAATTGCAAGTATCGTGTTCGTGGATTCGATCATGTATTTGTGATTTTGTCGCCTTTTCTGGAATTTGAGATCGATAGTGATTAAGAATAATTAACCCTTAAGCCTAAAAACCCTTTTTACCGCTTTAGACTTGTTATTCCTTAGCTTTAGTGGTGGAGATGTGTATACTTGCCAAGCTTATGATAGAATATTCGTCGCGACTGGACAGTTAAACGATTAGATTTGCTTTTATCGACTTATTTTATTTTACTTCTAATTCGTTAAGTGTTTAGTTGTGTGATTATGAAATAAACGAATACATGCTTAAATATAAAAATAAATCCTAACATCTTTTAGGATACATTTTCATAAAAGAAATTCTAAGGTTTACTTGGGGACAAGTAAAGTTCAAGTGGGGGGATATTTGATGAACTCAAATAAGTACATTTTATTACTATCATTTATCCTATTAATTTGACTTGTTTTACTATATTATGTATGAGGATTGATACTTAATCGTTTACTTTTGTAATTCTCAGGTAAAAACAAGCATTTGGTGAAACTTAGCGATTTTGGACTAATTATGGAGCAAAACGTGCATAAAGTGAAAGTCTACTGAAATGAAGAAGATCAAGTCAATTCTGCTCCAGATGCGCCGCATCTCACTCTCGACATGCGCCGCATCTCTATCAAGATATCACCAGATATGATCCAAGATACAAGAGGACATGCGCCGCATCTAATCATGGAGTTACGCCGCATCTTCTGGCGGTGTACGAATATTCTTGAATATTATAATCTTGGACCCCACGCGAAGTTAAGTACATGCGCCGCATCTACTTAGTAGATGCGCCGCATCTTCCCTCAGACAGAAACTATAAATACCCCGTAGACCAGACGAATTACAAGTCCCGAACATTATAACCTAAGTTCGAACAGCAGAACAAAAGGACGAATTCAGTCAAGGAGGCAGCACAAGACACACCCAAATCAAAGATACAAGAGCTGTAAGAAGGTGCTGCATGTATTTAATTCATTAAGTAGTTTTGTTTTATTGTGTTAGCAAACTTTAATTCATCAGGATTGGTGGCTTGTGTAATGTGACAACGAAAGATTGCACTCCCTTTAATACTTGCTTTCCCATCAATTAAAGTTTATATGTTGATGTCTTTGGTTACTACTTATTAGTGCATTGATAACCTCTGTGTTTATTAGTGGCTTGCGGGCATTTGACTGCGGGACATAATGTGGCTCCCACGGTTGTTTCTAAATTGATCACTTAGGAATAACTTTTAGACATAAGTAATCATTAAGGGTTTACTCGCCGATAAGATTAGGACCAACGAGAAAGGGTTAACTACATACACTTCATATAAAGCTATCAATAAAACAAGTGACAATCTACTTAATCATAAGGACAGCCCTCTTATTGTCTCGAGTATTTATCTGTGTACGTGTGTGCTACTTGCTGATTCGTGCCTATTGGTTTATTTTATTATTTAATTGCAAACAAATCGTGCCAGTCTCTCAGGCTGAAACCCCTTTGCGTTAGGATATTAAAATACTGATTAGAATAACTAGATAATACGTTCCACTCTTAGTGATCGACACTCTACTTACCATTATCTTCATACTGACCGGGTACACTGCTCGTTAAGTGTGTGTGTTATTGATAAGTCGGCTAAATATAAATTTAAAACTTGAGTAGGCATTAAAACTGCTAAACCGCAACGACACATCGCACGCATCAGAAGGTCAGCATAATTCTTTTCAGAATCAATTTTAACCACTTGAATTAACCTTTTCTCATTGCAATCCCTTATGAAATGGTGTCTGATTTCAATATGTTTTTGTTTTGAGTGTTGAACTGGGTTTTTAATGATACAAATAGTACTGCTATTGTCAATATAAATAATGGTGTTAAGAAAATTGTACCCATAGTCAAGCATTTGATTTTGGATCCAAAGAACTTGCCCACAACAACTTGCACCAGCAACATATTCTGCTTCAGTTGTAGAAGTGGCCACCATTGTTTGTTTCTTGCATTACCAAGAGATTAGTCTGCAACTAAGAAATTGACATCCACCAGTTGTGGATTTTCTGTCTAGAGTTGCACCAGCATAGTCACTATCCGAATAAGCCACCAATTCAAAAGATGATTCCCTTGGATACCAAAGACCCAACCTAGGTTGACCCTTAAGATATCTAAAGATTCTTTTGACTGCTGTGAGATGAGAGATCTTGGGATGTATTTGAAACCTTGCACATACACATACTGAGAACATGATATCTGGTCTTGATGATGTAAGGTACATCAAGGACCCAATCATTGATCTATAATTGTGCAAATCCATATCTTCTCCTTCAGCATCCTTGAGTAGCCCTTTGTCTAGATCCATTGGTGTACTTGCAACCTTAGAATCAGCAAAATTAAATTTCCTTAGGATCTCTGCTACATACTTATCTTGGCTGATAAATATGCCTTCTTTGGATTGTTTCACTTGAAGACCCAAAAAGAAAGTAAGTTCCCCCATGGAACTCATTTCAAACTTACTATGCATAAGTTTTTCAAATTGTACACGCAAGTCTTGGTTTGTTGATCCAAAGATAATGTCATCAACATAAATCCGCACAAGAAAGATGTCTTTCTTTGTTCTTTTGATGAACAAAGTTGGATCAATCCTGCCTCTTTGGAATCCACTTTCTAGTAGAAAACAAGCCAATGTTTCATACCATGCCCTAGGAGCTTGGTGTAGCCCATACAAAGCCTTGGTAACCTTGTAAACCTTGTCTGGATACTCTGCATCAATGAAGCCTGGAGGTTGAGATACATATACTGGTTCTTCAATTTCACCATATAAAAATGCACTCTTAACATCCATTTGATAGACAATGAAGCCTATGAATGAAGCATAGGCCAAGAAAAGCCTAATTGCTTCAAGTCTTGCAACTGGAGCAAACACTTCTTCATAATCTACCCCTTTCTCTTGGGTATATCCTTGTGCTACCAATCTAGCCTTGTTTCTGATCACTATACCCCTTTCATCTTTCTTGTTTCTGAATACCCATTTGGTTCCAATTGCCCTATGACCTCTGGGCAAATCAACCAATATCCAAACCTTCTGAATCTTGAATTGGAGAAGCTCTTCTTGCATAGCTTCCACCCAACTTGCATCATCTAAAGCTTTGTTTATGTTTTTGGGTTCAGCCTGAGATAGAAAACATGAAAACAGGCATATATTGGAAGTATCATTATTCTTTTCTTCATAAATAGAGGAGATAAACCCTTCTTCATCTGAAGATAAGACTTGAGATAAACCAACTTGAGATCTTGTTCTAACACCAGAATTTATGCTTCCAATTACATCATCAGCTGAGTGATCTTTGAGAATTCTAGTGTTTGGTGTTTTTGGAACTTCATAGGTAGATGGAAGATTGCTAATCCCCACCTCTTCTTGGAAAGAATCATTTATTTGAACATTCAATGGCTCAGAAGTATCAATACTTGAACTAGCAGGACCATCTGATGAACTAGCAGTACCATTAAAAATTTGTACCACTTTCTTGATTCTCTTGATTCTTAGTTCCATGATCTTCTTCATTGCCTTCAGTTGTTGTGTTTGAAGGTCCTTCTTGACTTGAAGATAGATCCATACTTTTCCAAATTGGCATCCAGATGTAATCTTGATCTTTAGGAGTTTCAACATTATCTTCAAAACCTGCATCATCATTAGTATTTGTACCTGTAACATGCACATAATTCATAGATTCTGAAAGCCTATCAACATCAAACATCCAATTTGGTCCAATTCCTTTCACATTTGTTAGTTTCTCTTGAAACTCTATGTGAAGATTCTCTTCTACTAGCCTAGTGCAAGTGTTAAACACTCTATAGGCCTTACTCTGCAAGGAATACCCTATCAAATAGCCAACATCTGCTTTTCCATCAAACTTGCCTAAATGATCTTTTGTATTTAGAATAGTGACATGACAACCAAAAGGTCTCATAAAACTTAAAGATGGTTTTCTACCAAAGAAAAGTTCATAAGGTGTCTTTCTATGTGGCTTTGTCACAAGAACCCTGTTTTGTACATAACAAGCAGTACCAACTGCTTCAGCCCAAAATGAAATAGGCAACTTAGAGTCTACTAACATAGTTCTAGCAGCCTCTATAAGTGTTCTATTCTTTCTTTCTGCTACTCCATTTTGCTGAGGTGTTCTAGCTACACTAAACTCTCTTTTTATGCCTTTTTCCTTGCAAAAGTCATCCATAACTCTATTCTTAAACTCTGTCCCATTGTCACACCTGATGACTTTGACCTTCTTATCAGATTGGTTTTCTACCTCAGTGATATATGTTTTAAGTATCTCACTAGTTTCATGTTTAGATCTTAAGAAGAAAACCCATGAAAATCTGCTATAGTCATCAGTAACAACCAAACAATATCTTTTACCATTCAAGCTGCACACATTAGTAGGACCAAAGAGATCCATATGAAGCATATGTAAAGCCTGAGAAATAGAGTTTTGGGTCTTGGGCTTACAAGAAGCTCTATGTTGTTTGCCTTTTAGACAGTCAACACAAGTTTGGTCGTTTTGGAAAATCTTTTTGGGTAAACCTCTTACCAAATCATATTTTGCAATAGTGTTGATTGTTTTAAAGTTTACATGACCAAGCCTTCTATGCCAAAGCATAGATTCATCCAATGAGGCCTTTGCTATCAAACAAGTTAAACCTTCCTTGGGATCAATGTTCTTTAAATTGACACTATACATATTGTTCCTTTTTGGAATTTTAAGAAGGATCTGACTCTCATCAGGCATCTTAAAATCAGAAGAAAGAACCATACATTCATTGTCAGTAAATAGAACATTGTTCTTTTTGTCACACATTTGTGAGACACTAAGAAGATTAAACTGAAGTTCTTTCACAAAATACACATTTTCAAAATCTAGTTTACTGGTTTTGATAGTACCTTTACCAGTGATCTTTCCTTTTATTCCTCCCCCAAAGGTAACATATCCTCCATCAAATGTTTTGAAGTCTGAGAGGAATGACATGTTGCCTGTCATGTGCCTTGAACATCCACTATCAACATATCCTTGATCTTTAATATCAGATGAATGTTCCTGCACATGAATAAACATATTAGTTCCCTTGGGGTACCCAAGCCATAACAGACTTGGGTTTGCCTCTTGCATCAATGAAGTCAAACCTTTTCAGGATTGTTGATGCACCTTGTGATTGGATTGGTTTCCAAATCCAACATGCTGAGGACTTAACAGCACTTTCCCTTTTAATCCATTGTGTGGTCTTTGGTCTATCAGTACCAATTTTGGCAATACCAATCTTGGCAGTACCATTTGGTCTAGCAGGACCTTTGGTTTTTGGTGTCCAAATTTGTGTTTTGACCACAGATTTCTTTTGAATAGGACTATTCACAACTTTTGGTACACATTTTAAAGTGTTTCTTGTACCCTTATCAGTTGGTTTTGCAATAACAGGCTTATGTTGTCTAACAGTATGTTTAGCATTTGTGGTGTTAGACTTAACAAAACTTTTTCTGGGGTGAGTAACATTTGTTTTAGACTTTGATTTACTCCCAGAAACCCATTTATTACAATAAGCATGAAGATGATTAAAGCTACCACAATAATAACAAGCCTTATTGAACATAACAAAGTCATCACCTAGTTGTTGTGATTTAAGGTTGTTCCAATTTCTTTGGCTTCCCCTAGGTTTGTTATTACATTTTTCACAACTCTCAACTGTTTTCAAAACAGCTTTAGTCTTAGCTTTAACTTCTACTTTCTTAGGACTGATTGGTCCTACTTTGATTCCTTTGATAGGAATAGTCTCATCTTCATCATCATCAGATACCCAATCCTCAATAATTAGGACATCTGGTCTCTTGTCAGTGAGCACCTTGGAGAGTGAGACATTCTTAGCACTCTCAGAAGGTTCACTTATCTTTACAGGTTTAGCTAATGGTTTGTTAACAAATTCATGTAAACCTGATGCAGCAAGATCACTACCTTGGGGACAAGGAATTCCTCTATAAGGAGGTGGACATTTATTGTATCCTATCCCTGATTTTATTCTCTTATTCATCTGATTCTCAACTATGCTTCTAGTGCATTCAGAAGCAGTTTCCAATTTAGTAACAGTCAGTTGAATATTATCTCTGGCCAATGTCACTTTAGTGCACTCAGTCCTTACCATTTCTATTTCTGAATCTTTCAAAAATATTTGTCTATGAAGAGCATTTTTTGCATCAGTAAAGGTGAGTTCATTTTCTCTATAGTGAATGATTTGTTTTTCTAGTTTGGCCATACCACACTTATAATTAAATAATGTTTGTTGGGTTTTTCTGTGTTCTAATACTTCTGTATCATAAGATTTTCTTATAATTTCTAATTCTTTAAGAAATTCACAATTATTAGAACATTTGATAGTTTGTACCTCAGGGGTGGAGAATGCCATCAAAGCCAATTCATCAGAAGTTGACTCATCTTCACCCATGAAACTCCAATCAAAACCCATGCCATCAATAGCAACCATTGCTTTTGGCTCAGCAACTTCAACAACCTTACTCTTGCTTTCAAAGCTTCCTTTATTCTCAAAGCTTCCTTTATTCCTGTTGTCAAACCCTCTACTCTTGTCATCCTGCTTCTTAGGTCTTCTACACTCTCTAGAGTAGTGACCCATCATGTGGCAGTTGTAACACTCCACTTTTGACTTATCATAGCCAGCAGACTCATTTCCATTTATCATTATCTTCTTGCCAGTCCTCATCAACAACTTCTTAGCTCTAATGCTTAAAAGTGAAAGTTGCCACTTTATGTCCATCACTTCAAGATCATCAGGATGAATCTCTTGAAGGTCTTCAAATGTTAATAAGGACCCATTGTGTTGAGATGTAATAAAAGCACACCCAATTGTTTCATCTAAAATGGATTTGGTACTACTAGAAGTACTAGCAGTACCAAAGGTTGTGTTGGCAGTACCTTCTTCTCTGCCACCTTTTTCTTCATTATCAACCTTTGAGATGCTTGGTGATGAAACAAATGCCATATTTCCTGAACTTGACCCAGTAGTCTTCTTTACTTCATGTTCTACTATTTTGAAATTGTTGTAGAGATCATTGAGACTCATCTGGTCAATATCTGGCTTGTTTTTCCAGACAATGACATACATAGACCATTCTGAAGGTAAACTCCTAAGAAACTTAGAGTTTAGGTCTTCTTGAGTTATCATCACTTCATGGATGGCTAACTGACTTGCAAGCTTCTGAAGTCTATTGAACATACTGTCCAAAGATTCATTGGTTGTGGCTGTGAAGTTCTCAAATTGTTGTTTGAGAAGTGTTTTCTGTGTTTTCTTGGTACCATCATTACCACCAAATCTAGCCACAATTGCTTCAAAAAGGGTTTTGGCATCTTTGTATTTGTTAAAGATCAGAAGCTGATCATTTGGAATAGTCATCAGTAACATACTCCTTGCCTTTAGATCATTTCTCTTCTGAATTCTTTCATCTGCATTTGATGGTTGGTCTTGTATTCGTGTTACAAGAGCATCATTTACTGTTGTAGTGGTGATTTGGGGTTTAAATGAATTGCCTTGTTCAATGATCTCCCAAAGTGCATAGTCCTGCACTTGAAAGTATTGTTCTACCCTTAGTCGCCACATTTCAAACTCATTTTGTTTAAGTAATGGAAGTTTAGCTGCAACATTTGTTTGAATATGTTCAACATCCATTGTTCTTTTAAATTAGTAAATATCAAGCCTAGCTCTGATACCACTTGTGGAACGTTTGTGTTTTTGAGATATTTATGTATTGAATGTGTTTAGCATGCGGAATCTACTACAACACACTTAAAAGAACACAAGGTGGTGAGTTTAAGTAAACGTGAGAATGCAATGAACAAAGAACACAACTTTGGTTAACACAAAACGATTCAATATTATTGATGAAATAATACGGATGATCTAAGTATCACCGGGATTACAAAGTAATCTTGAATCTAAGATTGTAAAAGGATTTGTGAATTGAAGTAACTAAGTTACTTGAGAGATAGTTTGGTTTTGGTTAATAGTTGGTGAAGATGCATGCATGAAGTGGTGTCTAAGATATCCTTTTATAAGATAAGGATATCTTATTACAAGTTTGTCAAGTGGTTCAATATAAAACTATACTTTGACTATATTGGCGCCTACAATTAAATACAACTACCAATGTACAACTCTGCCATATTCTTCTGTGAACCACAGAGGACTAAATCACTTCTACATAATGTATAACAATGTACAAAGACTAATAATTCAACTAAATATCTATTACAAAATATCTAATCGACTTGACATAAGCTTGACAGGCTCTTCA
This sequence comes from Artemisia tridentata subsp. tridentata, assembly GCA_021014915.2. NCBI lineage: Eukaryota > Viridiplantae > Streptophyta > Magnoliopsida > Asterales > Asteraceae > Artemisia > Artemisia tridentata. The sequence continues at coordinate 139,501,894 of CP139502.1, read as the reverse complement.
TCAACTAGCAGTACCTTCTACCCAGAAGGTACTGGTAGAACATCTTCATACTCTTCAAAATCAACTAGCAGGCTCTTTAACATCTTTGGCAGGCTCTTTGACTTGAACATTTTATTCCCAACACATACCATGCCCTGGGTGCTTGTTTTAGTCCATAAAAGGCTTTGTTAAGCTTGCAGGCATAGTCAGGAAACTCACTGCTTTCAAATCCAAGAGGTTGCTGAACATAAACTTCTTCTTTCAGTGAGCCATTTAAGAATGCACTTTTTACATCCATTTGGTACACCTTGAAGTTCATGTAGGTTGCAAATGCAAGGAAGATCCTGATGGCTTCCATCCTTGCCACTGGTGCAAATGTTTCTTCATAGTCAATGTTTTCTTGTTGATTATAGCCTTTGGCTACAAGTCTGGCCTTGTTTTTAATGACTATGCCATTTTTATCAGATTTGTTTTTGAACACCCATTTCATGCCAATGACTGAAACATCTTCAGGATATTTGACCAAGGTCATTACCTTATTTCTGTCAAATTGTTCCAGTTCATCATGCATGGCCTGAACCCAACTTGGATGTTTAAGTGCTTCTTTGATACTTTTGGGTTCAATTGTGGAGATGAAGTCCACAAATAGGCATTCATTGGCTGAGGCTGCTGTTAGTTTAGCAGCCATGCTTCTAGTGAGCATGCCTTCAGTAGGCTCTCCAATTATATTGACAAGTTCTATTCTTGAGACCTAGTCCAACTGTCCTGAGGTCTTGGATACTGATTAGAACTTGTGGAGGCCTGATTGGTTGGAGGTGTAGATTCTGGTGCAGACACCTGATGATCTTCAGGATCTTGAGTGTCTGACTAGGTTGACTGATCACTGAGATTGTTTGGTTCCTGAGCACTTTGTTCAGACTGATTGATTGCATCAGTATTTGTTTGTGCTTCAACAAACTCAGTGATGGTTGGGTAAGTAGGAGATATCAACATTTGCTTGATACTGAGTGGAAGGATCATTGTCAGGATGATGTTCATCAGGAGGGTATCTTGATGAATCATCAATACCTATCTCTTACACTGAGGTGTTAGAGACACTGATTGCTTCAGTACTCTCATCAAAGGTAACATGGAATGTTTCCTCAGTTTGCTGTCTCCTAGTGTTGAACACCCTGAAGGCCTTTGAGACAAGAGAGTATCCTAGGAAGTATCCATCATCAGCTTTGGCATCAAATTTCCCTAAGTGATCCTTGTGATTATGAATAAACACAGGACACCCAAAGACATGAAAGTAGCTGATGTCAGGGATCCTTCCCTTGAATAACTCATAAGGGGTTTTGCTATGTCTCTTGACAATGATGGATCTGTTTTTTGTGTAACAGGCAGTTTTTACTGCTTCAGTCCAGAAGTGTTTGGAAAGGATTGATCCATTTAACATTGTCCTAGCTGCTTCAATGAGTGTTCTATTTTTCCTTTCAGCAACACCATTTTGTTCAGGTGTGTAAGGAGAGGAAATTTTTTGGGAAATTCCTTTCTCATCACAGAAACATTCAAGTTCATAGTTTTTGAACTCTGTCCCATTGTCAGTCCTAATCTGTTTTACTTTAATGTCATTTTGATTTTCAATGTTCCTAACAAAGGACATGATTGTTTCAGCTGCCTGACTCTTTTTGGTCAGGAAGTAAACCCAAGTGTATCTTGAGTATTCATCTACAATGACCAGAGTATACTTCTCATGGTTAATGGATCTAGGACTGATGGGCCTAAAGATATCCATATGGAGAAGATGAAGGCAGTTCCTGATGGAAAAGTTTATTTTGGTTTTAAAGGAAGCTCTATGATGTTTACCTTTTTCACAGGCAGAGCATGGTTTATCCTTTGAAAACACAAGTGATGGTAAGCCAAGGACCTTGTTTTGTTTCACAAGATTGTTTATGTTTTTGAAGTTCAGATGGGAGAATCTCTTATGCCAAAGCTAGTTGAGGGTTTCAGTGGCCTTAGCAAAGAGACAAGTTCCATTCTGAGTTAGACTGGACATGTCTAACACATAAAAATCTTGCCTTCTTGGTGCAATAAAGACAACTTCCTTATTTGCATTGAAGATGGTTCCTTGCTTATCATTAAACTGAGCTATGTACTTTGCATCACATAGTTGACTGACACTGATTAAATTGTACTTAAGACCATTGACATAAGCTATCCTAGTAAAGATTATACCACTACAGTTTACTGAACCATTACCTTCAGTGAGACATGATGAATTATCAGCAAATACCACCTTGGGACCTGGTTCTTCTACATATTTGTGCAGATACTCTTTCACACCAGTCATGCTCCTTGAACATCCACTATCTAGATGCCAAACTGACTCCCTGGCATGCTTCTGCAGAAATGGTAAACTGAGTTAGTTCTTTCTAGGACCCCTCTTCTTGGAGGGCTTGGCTTTAGTAGCCTTCTTAAAAGTAATAATTGATTCATGTTCAGTGGTTGAGTTGACTGAGCTACCGCAAATTTTGCATTTGATTGCAGATGTGGACTCAGTAGACTGAGAGGAAGTCTTGGGAATTCCTCTTCTAGCCTGAATGACCTTCTCATGTCCTGAGGTGTCATGAGTGGGATCACCACATATGTCACAACTTGTGTCCATTAGGCAATCCTCAGGAAGGTGGTCATTGAACCCACAGTGAGAGCAAGGTGCAAAAGGCTTGGCCTTTTGTTTCTGTTTTTGCTTAGAATCAGAGGGGTATTTTAAAGCGTGTGCTTTAAAGTTTGCAATTTTTGATGTGGCTGTGTATGATTGGTGATCAGAAGTCCTGTGATCTTCCTTTTTGCATATCATGTAGTAAAGGATTCTAAAACAATCATCAGTGGAATGATTGGTATAGTGACACAGCTCACACCTTTGCAGAGGTTTGGAGGGTTTTGGCTTGGTGCTTGAGGAAGCTGATTTGGGTTCCTTCTTCTTAGATTGAGAAGGCTTCTCAGAAGATTCAATCTTCTCACTCAGCTTCCTGACAAGCTCAGCCAACTGATCAATTTTTGAGTCAGGGCTTTCTATATTTACTTTAGAAAGGACTGAAGTTGTTGAGTCATCAGTATGAACTGAGACTTCAGGGGTTTGCCTTTTCAGGATGGTTTTTTCCATTCCTGGTTTCTCCTTTGGAGAATGCTGAGAGTAGACCAATGATGTGAGGTCTGAGCTTGGTGCAGCTCCCTGAAGGAATTTCAGAGGTGGGAGTGGTGTAAGTAATTCTGATTCACACTCATTGACTAACTCAGTACTACTGGTTTGGTCAGTGAGTCCAAGCATATTTTTCAGAGCCTGACTTTCTGGAAGTAAGCTTTTCCCAGTCTCAAAGTTTGGTAACTTACTGACTGGGTTGTCCCTGACAATCCAGTCATTTGACTTGGGTTGCATTTCCTGCTCAAAAGATATGCCAGCTGGAATAAAAGCCTTTTCTTTGTGACTTTCACTGGAGGATTCAGTGAGTTGGTCTATTCCTATAACTTTCTTGTTTTCACTAGGAATTAGGCTCACAGTTTCATAGACTTTGGGGTTCTTTTTAGTCCAGCCTTCAATGACAGCCTTTTCTTTGTTAAGTTCATTTTGAAGAGTTTGATTTTGTTTCAAAATCTCAGTGTTTTGAATTTGTAGTGTAACAGTTTCTAACTTGGCTTGTTTTAATAGAAACAATTCATCTCTACACTTATTTAATTCTAACACAAGATTGTTATATTTTGAAAGCAAATTAAGCCTTTGTTCTTCAACAAACTTAAGATCTACACTAATGTAATTCATATAGGACTGCCAATCAGAATCATCATCCATTGAAAGTAAAATATTTACCTTCTTCATGATTATGTTGACCCATTCTCCATTCCTTGCATGGCTTTTTCCAACAGCCAGCTGATCACCTTCTGAAAGTGCCATCAGTTCACTTACTCTAATTTCCTCATCTTCTGAGGAGACCTCTTCTTCATCCCAGTCATAGGCTTCGGCTACAAGAACCTTGTTCTTTGTCTGAACAGGTTTGGAAGTTTGAGCAGCCTGAGACATTGAGGGATTAGTTTCAAGGAGGGCAAGTTTAGCCTTAGCTTTCCTATATTTAGCCTCAAAATCTTTTTGACCCTTTTGAACAATATTGTTTTGAAAATGTTGGGTCGACTGAAGCATTTTAGGTTGAAACTTGCTAGTTCCTGAAGAACTGTTTCCAGAAAATTTATAAGAGGGTTCTGAGATGTTTTTTGAATAACAGTCTTTAGCAAAATGACCATTTTTACCACATTTGAAACATTCAGTGGTTTCATTTGCTTTAGCTTTTGAAAAGTTTGACTGATTTCTTTTGATAAAACGTTTTGAATTAGCAAGGAGTGCCCTTTCTTGGAATTCCAAGTTTAAATCATTTAGGTACTCATTACTAGTTCTTTCATCAACCTCATCATCAGAATCCTCTTGGAAATCCTGCACAACACCATTAGAATAAAAGGCAGTTGATATGGGTGAGGAAGTCAGGGCCTTTTTGGTCTCAAGAGCTTTCTTTGAGTCTGGGTATCTCCTAGAGATTAAGTTGTCTTCATAGACAAACTTCTCATAGATCTCAGGGAGCTCAAGGGTCTGATTGTGATTAGCATTCCTGAGGCCCTGTGAGAAGTTTAGTCACTTCTCAGGGAGACTGTTGACAAAGCCAACATTGATCTCATGCTTAGACAAAACTACACCATCATTTGACAATTCATTTATCAGGGTCTTGTATCTGGTATATGTCTGAGAGAGACTTTCAGAGTCCTTTACCCTGAAAGTGTTGTACTCAACTTTCAGGTCCATGATCATGTTTTCCTTGGTATCTGAGGGACCTTCAAAGCTACTAATCAAGTTAACCCAATTTTTTTGGCTGTTAAACAGTTAATTACTGATTCCATTATATCGTCAGGAAGACAAGATATAATTATGCTTTTCAGGCATTGGTCTTGATTGACCACCCTTCTCTCATCTATAGTCCACTGAGCTTCAGGTTTGTTTAACCCCTCAGCAGTCTTAGGGACATAAGGACCTTCATTGATACAAGTGATGTAGTATGGTTCCATACCAGTCAAGTAGCAAAGCATTCGCTTTTTCCACTTGCTAAATTTTCCAGCTTCGAGTCTGGGAGCAACAGCTGAAAAGCTACCACCCCTTTTTATCGACGAGCTGGGGCACATTAATATCAGCCATAGTAGGATCTTGGTTTTAAAAACCTCTTGAGCACTCTTTGTTTTTAAAAGATTTTACAAACCAGAGGCTCTGATACCACTTGTTGATCCCGTTACACAATTAAAAGTAACTATAAAGTTAATCAAATTGTGTTCTATGACTGAATTAACGTAATGATTAATTTAAACAAATAAGTAAAACGTAAATATAAAAACACAAGTTTTTCAACATTTAAATTCTTATTAGAAATAAATCAAAAGAATCTATTACCCAAGTGTTTGCGGAATAAACACTTGGGATCGAATAGACAAGGTATGGTGTGTTCTCCTCTCTAAACTCAAGTTATTCTTGAGTGACAACAATAAAGACCCACTGAGTTATCTCAGGGATGTAGTTGCTCTTTGGAGGAGAAAAGTGGTTTTGTAAAAGTCTAAGCTTTTAATGCACAATAAAACATGTTCCACTTTTCTCCATATGTTCCTATTTATACACAAGTATAAAAGAGCACCTATGATTAAAAATACAAAAAGAATAACCTAGCGTGTCTGACAAATACAACAGTATTTGTCATTTCCAAGAACCAATGGGAATAAGCTAAAAAGTCTTTCCTAGTGTCAGCTATGACACTTCTTGACTTTAAGCCATTTTAGGGAAGGTTCGCTTATGGCCTGATAAGACTTCTCCTTATCTTTTCAAACTCTTCCCGCCTAATCCGCCTTTCTTTCAAACTTCAGATTCTTCAGTCTAGGTCTTCAGTCTTCAGTCTTCAATCATTTATTGTTGTTCAGGAGACTGGGGGTTCAGTGAGTTCTTGGCAAATACTCACTGAACCCATTACCTTCTTCTTTGGCTTAAGTGACACTCAGGGAGTTCCGCCTCACTGAATGGTGAATCTTTCTTCTTAGACTCTTCCTAAGTATCTTAGAGGTAACTCACTGAGTGACTGTTCACTCAGTGACTTGAGAGTGTTTAAGGTTGATTAACACTTGGCTTAATTTGTATTCAAATCTTGTTTTCAGGACACTTGGGTACTGACGGACCTAACAGATTTTCCTCTTTGTATCCTCTATAATCGGCTGTTTCACTTAGAGAAGAATCAAAATTGGTTAATTAGAGATCGTATTGTTAATGTCTTTTGGTCGTAGGATTGGCGTAGACCGGTGTACGGAGGAAGATCGCAAGCTGATTTCAACAACCTTTTGGTTGATATGAGTTGGTTAAACATTGACGTAGGAAGTGATTCTGCTGTATTTTCCATCTCCACAAATGGTAATTACTCAGTGAGCGTTGCTCGAAAACATATTGACAGTTGCATGCTTCCTAATACTCTCCCATGCACAAGGTGGTATAAGGTTCTCCCTCGAAAAGTTAACATCTTTATGTGGCATTTTTTTTCTCGACAGGCTTCCTCACCGTCTTAACCTTTCTTCCCGTGGTTTGGATATCAATTCGATTATGTGTCCAGTTTGCAAAGGGCATGTTGAGTTGAACATCCATGTTTTTTTCACTTGCGCTTCAGCTTCTAGTATTTGGAGGCTAGTTCGAGGATGGTGTTAGTTAAAGTCCCCACTTTTAAACTCATGGGACGAGTGGGATTCTTGGTTTCTATCGTGGCGAGCTTCAAAGGATGAGAGAGACCGAGCTTATGTCATTTTTGCTTCCACATGTTGGATTCTTTGGCATTTTAGGAATAATGTCGCTTTAAATTCACAAGTTATGAGGAAATGTGATATTGTTGATAACATTCATCTCTTTTCCTTTTCTTGGTTAAAGGTTAGAGGCAAAAATTGTATTAGTTGGACTGATTGGCTTAAATCACCTTTGTAATTGCTAGCTTCTTGCTAGTTCTTTTTTAATACTATGTCGCCGTTCAAAAAAAACAAGTCATTTACTTTTTCGTGTTGTTACAAAAGTTGTCACCTTAATATGAACACACACATATATAATTGTGTAGGTTTATAAGATTTTTAGTAACTTGTGTTCCATATATCACTAGAAAAAAGCCTAGGTAATGCAAAGGAAAATATGTTTGTTTCTTACGGATATTTGACTTTTTGTTATACATAGAAACTCTCCAGGAAAACCGTCACTGAAGTCTGACGAATTTGCTATGAATTTATATCCGTTACTAATTGCCAAGAAATCACTAGGAAAATCATCATTATTATTGAATCATAATCTGTAGGAAAATTGTCGCAGTTCCGAAAGTAATTTATATTAGAAAGATTTTTGTAGTAAAAGTTTATTCGTATAGGCTCGATTTCTTGTAGTGCGTTATGTTAGTCTTCGATTCAGTTTTCTTTGCTAAACCAAAATCAAACATAAACCATTTCCTGAATTCGGTTTGAATCAGTTTTATGCCGAAAACTGTTTTCAAAGAACTGTTCAATTTCAAATCACATTTCCGAAAGTTGTTTTCAAAGAATTGTTCAATTTCAAATCACATTTTTGTTTTCGTCTCGTATGATTTAAATCGAATTGCGAAGACCCGTAAGGAATTGGATACAAACCAAACTGATAATTTTATTAATACCAAAAAATAAATAACACAAAGAACGGTAGTAGGTTTTCCAAGTCCTGAGACCGGTTCTATTCCCTCCTCCCTAAAACTGATGACACCTAACCCTATTTAAACTTGTGTATTCTTGATAAGCAAGAAAACATTAATAGATAATTACTTATTATAAGGAAACTAAATAAATAAATAAAACTAAATAAATACTAAACTTCCAGCATTTTTCATAATTAACTCTCAGACACCTCAACTAGTCTGGAAGTAGATCATCAGTTTGTATCATTACTCCTCTCCCAAAACACACCTTGTCCTCAAGGCATGGATTTGAAATTTCATCTTAGTCGATCTTGGAACCGGGTTCCCATGGTTTGAAGTATGTGGTTCACCTTCCACATCAATCTCTTCGACCAACATTACTTGCTGTAACACCCCCAATTTTGTGATATACAGCGAAATTCAAACTGGGTGTTACTCGACGGCACAACAGTTATAATAATAGAAAACGATCTCTAATTGAGTCGTTTTTAAAAGATTTATCATTTGAATTTTATAATACCAAGTTTACAAAATGAGGTCCCAGTAGTTTTACGGGTTGTTAAATAAGTTTTTGAATGATAATAAGATTTTAGCCTTCTCTCAGTATCAGTGCCCCTCTTTGCCATCCTCGTTTATTATGGACCTGAGATAAACATGCTAAAAGTGTCAACACAAAGGTTGGTGAGTTCATAGAGTTTATAAGTAAAATAGTTGATTTCGATAGTCAAAGGTTGAGTGAATCCATAGTGTTTGTATGCAAATGAGTTGAACACCAGTTTCAAGTTTAATAGACAGTAGGCCCTGTTGTTGCACCCATAAAATCAGTAGTGGTAGTACCGTATCACTACAGTACCATATTATTGCTCTAAGTCTCATGAACTCAAACGTTAATGTGTGTGATATCATAAAAATGATATAAATTACTGACATCACAAGGATGATGTAAGTAACAATGCCCTCGGATAGGAGCTTGCCAACTTCCTATTATTCTCTCAAATAAAGTGCATTTGGCTATCAATCCGGCTAGCATGTGGGCTATCTATCCGGCTAAAACAAATGGGCTGTCAACCTCCAATAGATCTATTCTTTATATTCGCGTTCACTCGAAAATGCTTAATGGCTCATGATATGAGGGACTTTTAGTGGCAATAGCGGGTCTTAGGCAATAACGATCAAGATAGCATACAGAAAGTACTTGTGTTCAACATTTAATAAGTTTCAGTAAACAAATAGAGTGTTTCATAAATCGAGTAGAATGCTTATGAATAACGAGTAAGATTTCTAAGTAAAACGAGCATGTATCTCCCCCAAAGAGTTCAAAATAAGAAAAGAGGGGCTATGACTCACCTTGGTGATATAGTAGTCTGGTGGGAAAACTAATCAAGTTTTGAGAATAGATGGCTCCGTCATGTGACCTAAGTGGATATGTCAAGACTCAGTATGTTTGTTTATATTCAAGGCTTTAAATAATAAAGCGTGATTATGTTTAGTATTCGTACAACATGTGTTTTGTCGGTAATTATGTGTTGAATCTTTGGATGTAATTAGTTTAATGGGTATGGTTGGGCGGGAAGAGTACAAATGATAAGTTTTATAATTTTGAAGTTTCTTCAAAAGTTAGTGGATGATATATTGTGTTATTCATAATTCATTTTTAAGACTTGATCGATTGTTAACGAAATAGAAATATCCCGTATATTAATTTTTATCAATCCCGAGTTGATACGTATTAAAAGTGTATTTATAAAATGTTACACTTATAGTTTCAAGTATTGACTGTTCATACCCTTGAACTTTCATAAAATGGCAATTTTACCCCTCATCTTTCATAAAATGACAGTTTCTACCCATCAGTTTCAAAAGTGACACTTTATACCCTATGTTACATGTCGATTACAGTTTTAGTCCTTTATATATAAAGGTTAAGAGGTTTGGCAAAATAGGCCCACAAAGCATTTTATCCATTTACTATTAGTCCTAGAGTTTTGACACTTCTTACCCTCCAAGCACTTTGGCCGTTTCATGTTTAGTCCTTATTTCATTCTAGTTGCGTTTTGAATTTAGAAAAGGGTGTGGTGTGTTACGGCTTATCAATATAAGTTATGTTAAGTTTAAGAATAAGCTGTGGAGGGCTTATTAGCTTATAATTTAGCTTATAGGCCTTTAAAGCCCATTAAGGATGTGTTTGGTTTTGTGGTCACGACACAAGAAAAGGAAAAGAAAATAAGCGAGGCCTTGGGGGTTTTTAACAACATTTTGGTACTTTTATAAACTTTGCTAGGGGCTCTTTTAGGTGGCTTAATCTTGTAGTTTGTAGCTTTTAGTTTATGGGTTAAATAAATCGCCAAAGTGGGGTGTTTGGTTATGTTCTCGGTATGAAAAGAGAAAGAAAAGAAAATAAACCAATACTCTTAGAGACTCATGGCTTGTTCTTGTGACTTGTTAACATGTTTGTTAGCTTATCTAAAAAACTTATTGTGTAGCTTAAAGCTTATGGTTTTTTTAAAATAAAGAAAAATATAATAAATGGGTGTTTGTTTTGGTCTCGGTAATAAGGAAAAGAAAAGAAATTTCATTTTTGATTTTTGTTTTCAACTTGTTCTTGATTATTATCATATATAAGTGTTATTAGGAGGTATAAAAGAGATGGAAAAGGGTTTGTGGACTTACAATGCTTATTAATTCGATTAGAATGAAAAATGACCAAAATGACTTCAAATTTGGAACAAAGGCTATCCAAGGCTTCTAGGCTCTTGTACAAACTTCCCTCCTCCTTTGATGGACTTGTATTTCAGTAAGTGAGAGTGTGTGTGAGTGTTGTGTGTTAGAAAACAAGGGATGGAATGAAATGGTGCATTGTAGTTCTATTTATATAGGCAAAAATTCTAGGGTTTGTTTTAGTGGTATTTTGCCACTTGTAAAGTTATGTCAAGATGAGAAGGGACATGGTGAGGTGTTCACAAGATATCCATGCTTTAGGTTGTTGGTTCGAAAGGTTGTAAAGAAAACACATATGCTTGGTTTGTTTTTATTCGAATGGTTAAAAAAAACATGTGTATACTTGGTTGGTTTCATAGCCACAAGAGTGGAGGATCTAGGAGACAAGGATGAAGTGTTTGAAGGATATCCATGGAAGCTTGTATGGTGACTCATGGTATTTCGAATGGTTTAAAATAAAACACATATGCTTAGCTTATTAAATCGAATGGAGTAAAAAGAACCACATAGGAAGCTTGAGACATTTGACCAAGGGTTGAAGATGATGATGTAGCTTGAAATGTGGCTTAACTTGGGCCTTGTTAATGTTTAGTAGATTAAAAACTAGTTAGGGCTTATTTGGTTTAGGTTTTGGTTCGATTTGGACAAGAAATGAACAAGGGCTACGATTTAGCTTAAAGTACTTGTACCTTGAGCTAGATGATGTTGTACATAAGTGTAAGTCAATAAGAAACTTGGTTTGTGTCTTTATTTAGGTCTTAGTTTTGTTTAAGTAAGTTTGGTTAGGTTTAGAATTAATAAAAGTATAGTTTTTAAATTCATGCATTAAGCCCATGTACCTTAGGGTGTTGTACTTAGTTTTATATAAGAAAATTTTAGTTTAAGACTTGTGCATTAGGGACTTGTATTATGTGCCTTACAATAGGTACACTAAGGTTTATAATAAGATTTATACTAATATTAAGTTTCTATGCATTAAGAACTTGTACATGTGCAAGAAAGATTTGTACATTTCTATTTTTAAAAAACTCAAGTACATATTAATTAAGTTGTGTGATTTTATTTACATAAAATCGTAGAATTGTAAATTAGGGCTTGTAACGGGTAATAAAGTAAAGTTAGGTTTTCGTGCTTTAAAAACTTGTACATTGGCTTTGAAGGGTTGTACTTTAGGGTTTATGATTTAGTTACGTAAAATTATAGTTATAATAATTTAGGGTTTCGTAAAAACTCTAATAAATGGGAAACGTTTAGTTTGAATGTTTAATAATCGTAAAGTGGTGAATAAAAGTTGAAAACTTTTATACTTGGCGTATAAGGAATGTTTATTTGAAATGAACTTAAGACATGTTGGTGTTGGTGAGCACGTTTATTAGGAATGTGAGTTACGTCACATTAGTTTGTTGTTGTGATCAGATAAACTGATAACGTTAATTCTAAAAAAAAAATTAGACGTAGAAAATGGATAAATATTCTTTCGTTAGAATATTAATACAAGTGGAAATTTACCGGTGGTTACAGCCTCACCCCCTTAAATGGAATCTCGTCCCGAGATTCAGTCCGTGTTAGATGTTGGAAAATTTGGTTCCTTGTGTCAATTGGTTTATGAGATAACTTGTGAGGTATTTTCACATGTCGTTGTGGAAAAATGTGTAATTTGTCGTTATCCTGAATTTCTTCTTAGAAGAGTAACGAGTGTTTTATCAGATAAATATTTCTCCTGATTCGATTTATGTTAATCATGTGACTAGGTGAGCACGTTCGGTTCTGGTTTCACTTGTGCAAATTTTTAAGTTAGAATTAATGGTTTTACATGTGAAAACATTATTCCGAAGGTCAAATAGGCTTAGAAAAATTCATTTTGAATGAAGTTTGTTTTTTTTATAGGTTTATCATGTTTTGATAATTAGTCTTGAAAATAACATGGTTCCTAATTACTTGTTTTGTGAAAATCAAATTATTGACGTCGAAAACTATTTTTAATAATGGAGATTTCGGATGAGATCTTGATAAATGTGGAGAAAGTTGTTGAACTTCAGCTTTTGTAGATGATGAATCAGTTTGTTCCTTAGTAAAGATTTTTTTTCCTTTTTTTTTATATGAACAGTAATTTCAAACGGTCATGAACAGTAGCCCAACGGCTACTTTTCTTTTTAAAAATACCCCATTTTTAATCCTCATTATTCCACCACCAAATCTCATTAATTCTTCAAAATGCCGCATATTGTTACCATTCTTGCGATTGTGTATGTTGTTGCCGCTGCTATCTACTTGGCCTACGTCCCAGAAGAAGACTATGAATTTTTGGCCGTGGTGTTAGCGCTTCTCATACCACTTGTGGTTCTAGCCATCGGTGTGGATAAAATATGGGGGTAATAGTATTGCATTAGGAATGTTAAAATAAGTCTTTGTTGTGTTTTCATGTAATCTTTAATGAATGTGTAATAAGATTTATTTGTTTTTATGCATAAGACCATGTCTTTTGGTAACGCGTTAATGATTTGTTTATATTTATCATACAAAATATTCAAGGTGTTACATCCAGTCGTGGTTCTCGCTCTCATAGGTGTAGTGGTGTTTTTCATTAGCTTGGCGGATCAACCATTTGGCGATTCTATACCTTACTTAGTGATCTTTGTAACGTTAGCACTACCGATGCTAATTGTATCGTTATGTATTAATATTCATGGATTTTAATGTAATAAAAATTTACGTTTTGTGTTTTATGAATTCTAGTGATCCTCGAGTTCATACTCATGTCATTTCAGATACAAATAAGCCCACTCATCTATAATTCATTACTTACATAGAGAGGCGTCCCAAATAATGTAAATAAGGAAATATAAACTTATGGTTCGGTGATTCATAATTTCTTTATTTAAATAAAAAGGCGTCCCAATCCATTTAATTAAAGATATTGTAAATCATCCTACTTAAGAATTTCTGACTCAACACTCATACTTAATCGATAAGGTAATTTAGTGTGTAGGTGTTCCGAGACTACGGAAGGAATATTTACACTCATCTTTTAGAGATGGGAGTAAGATAATCAAGGAAAGTTGACATAGTACTCAGAATAGTTGGTGAGTATGTAAATAAGGTAAGAATTGTGCAACCCACAATGTCTAGGAAAAATAAACGAGAAATACCCATTGTATCATTACAATGTTTGAGAAGTAAATTAGACCATTGTAACTGGTTACAATGTCTTGAGAAGGTTCTATGAATTGCAAAAATGTAGAAGTAGGTACATGCTCGAGGAAATGTGATTGAGTCGTAATGCCTTAGAATAGGCATACGCAAGTATGTTTATTCCGTTGTTTGTATAGAGTGATCGAAAGTATGTCGAATGTGTGTATATCAATGTATTAATATGTTTGTGTAGCATAAATTACCTAAAAGTCACATAATTGTCTGAAGGATGGAAGGCACGGAGAGCGAAAGGCTATAAAATGTTTTATTTGTAGAAGTGGTTATAGTTCAGGTCTCAATTAGACCCGTTTCTCTATAACTATAGCTCTGATACCAATCTGTAACACCCCCAATTTCGTGATACGCAGCGGAATTCAAACTGGGTGTTACTCGACGACACAACAGTTATAATAATAGAAAACGATATCTAATTGAGTCATTTTTAGAAGATTTATCATTCGAATTTTATAAATATCAGAGTTTACAAAATGAGGTCCCAGTAGTTTTATAGGTTGTTAAATGAGTTTTTGAATGATAATAAGATTTTAGCCTTCTATCAGTATCCGTGCCCCTCGTGCCATCCTCGTTCATTATGGACCTGAGATAAACATGCTAAAAGTGTCAACACAAAGGTTGGTGAGTTCATAGAGTTTATAAGTAAAACAGTTGATTTCAATAGTCAAAGGTTGAGTGAATCCATAGTGTTTGTATGCAAATATGTTGGACACAAGTTTCAAGTTTAATAGACAGTGGGCCCTGTTTTTGTACCCATAAATTCAGTAGTGGTAGTACCGTATCATTACAGTACCATATTATTGCTCTAAGTCTCATGAACTCAAACGTTAACGTGTGTGATATCATAAAAATGATATAAATTACTGACATCATAAGGATGATGTAAGTAACAATGCCCTCGGGTAGGAGCTTGCCAACTTCCTATTGCTCTCTCAAATAAAGTGCATTTGGCTATCAATCCGGCTAGCACGTGGGCTATCTATCCGGCTAACACAAATGGGCTGTCAACCTCTAATAGATCTATTCACTATATTCGTGTTCACTCGCAAGTGATTAATGGCTCATGATATGAGGGACTTTTAGTGGCAATAGTGGGTCTTAGGCAATAACAATCAAGATAGCATACATAAAGTACTTGTGTTCAGCATTTAATAAGTTTCAGTAAACAAATAAAGTGTTTCATAAATTGAGTAGAATGTTTATGAATAACGAGTAAGATTTGTAAGTAAAATGAGCATGTATCTCCCCCAAAGAGTTCAAAATAAGAAAAGATGGGCTATGACTCACCTTGATGATACAGTAGTCTGGTTGGAAAACTAATCAAGTTTTGAGAATAGATGGCTCCGTCATGTGACCTAAGTGGATATGTCAAGTCTCAGTATGTCTGTTTATATTCGAGCCTTTAAATAATAAAGCGTGATTATGTTTAGTATTCGTACAACATGTGTTTTGTCGGTAATTATGTGTTGAATCTTTGGGTGTAATTAGTTTAACGAGTATGGTTGAGCGAGAAGAGTACAAATGATAAGTTTTATAATCTTAAAGTCTCTTCAAAAGTTAGTGGATGATACATTGTGTTATTCGTAATTCATTTTTAAGACTTGATCGATTGTTAACGAAATAGAAATATCTCATATATTAATTTTTATCAAACCCGAGTTGATACGTATCAAAAGTGTATTTATAAAATGTTACACTTATAGTTTCAAGCAAGGCTGTCAAGATCGCGATCCCGCGCAAGATCGTTTTTGTCTTTGCAAGATCGAGATCGTAGGATCGGATCGAGATCCAACGATCCTACCAATTTATCATATTTTATAAGAAAATGATAAACGAGTCAAACTTTTCATATTTCTACTCTTCATGAGATGTTCTCTACCTACTCTTCATCCTTATTCAATTACAACAGCCTATGAAAGTTCAATACTCCACGTGTCAAAAAGATACAGTGCCAATGTAAAACCCTAAAATTTTGAACACGTAAAATACCCAAATTACCCTTCATCTCAAATTCATAAATAACGTTTAAAACATTTCGACATTTAATTACTGTTATACCTTAAATATTTAACCTTAATAATTGAACAAATAAAAAAATATATATACAATTGTTCCGTAAATTATTTAGTCGTCCAATTGAGAGTTGCCATAACCACATTTTTTGTACATTGTAACAAACTTATTCTCACTAAAGGCCCACAAATCAGGCCTACAATCTATGCCATTTACCAAACTTAGAAAGCCCATTCACAAGTTCTATTTCAACCGTATATCATGCAATCTCTTTTATTCATATCTCAAAAACTCTAACCCTAAAAACACATTGCACCAAAGCTCGGCTGCTACTTAAATCCTTTCACTAATCCGATTCAAAAACAAGGCTGAAAAGGAGGTTCGTTGGTTGCCTTGGTTGTGGTGGTACAGCAGTTGCAAGATGGTGTCTTGGTCGTTGATCGAAGGCTGTTCTAAAGGAATTTTGGTTAGGGTATTCGGCTGGAAACTCTTGTGGTGATTTCGATCTTGTGTACTCTTATTTTGTTCATGCTTCAAGGGTATTGTGTCTAACCTTGTTCGATTTTTCCTCTCTTTAAGTCTGTCGTGATACGTGTTATAAGTTGCATGAAAACTTTGTGTTACTCGTCTGAAACTCACATAAACTCATAACCTTTTTCACAATAAAGTAACACTTTCATAAAACCCTACATGTTGACTTAAGAAGCTGTTTGCATTGAACTTGTTTTTGACCCACTTTATACGACCAAAACATATATTATACATAATCCTATATGAACTAAAAAAGAAAAAAAAGAAATAAAGCATGGTCGTGTGTGGTTTGTGCGCGGTATTAAAACAAAACAAGAAGGTGTCGCGAGTTTAGTTTGTGTCTTGAAGATATGTTGTGAGTGTGTCGTGGTTTTAAAAACATTCTCATTAACTGTTGTCGTGTGTGAGTAAATGATCATATGAGGCTGTCGTGTGTAAGTTTCGTTTTCAATATATGTTGCATGCGAATGGAAGAGAAAATTGCGTGCATGGTAGTTTTTTGGGTCTTCCATTCTTCTTCGAACTATAAGATACAGAAGGCCTCAAATTGTTTTGTCACCAAGAATGGTAATATAATAAGAGTAGCATGTCAGTAGGGATTTAGAAAGGCATGGACATATTTTCTTCTTTCTTTTGGTCATACTTCGAATTGTCAATTCATAGGGCAGTGGGGAGACGTCTTGACTGCTGTATTATGGTAGGCATGTAACTTAAATTATTGTAGCCTTTTCCACTATTTTCATATTTTAACCCATACTATATTAATTAGACACATTAAGACCCTAAATTGACATACATTATAATAATAAACCCAAATTCGAGTATGTTGTAATTTTAACCAATTAACTTGACTAAATGGAAACTTACTAATTCGGGAAACCTGCTAAAAATAGAAAGTTACTTAAAATGGGTTAACTTACTTAAAGCGGAAACCTACTATCTTTGGAAAGTTACTATTTTTGGAAAGCTGCTATAAAAGGAAAGTTACTAAAAATGGAAAGCCGACTAAAATGAGTAATCTGACTTAAAACAAGTTATTAATAAAACGACCATGAATTCGTGTAGATTCACTGAAGATGGAGTCTGCTTCCGATCTTATGTTCTATTGTATTTTCACTTGCGGTCTAAGGTACATATATTCTGACCTTCTCACAGGTTTCTCATGAACTCTCTCTCTCTCTTGTCTATCTTACTCCCTTGAACCTTGCTATGCTCCCCTTGATTTGTAAACCTTGCTATGCTCCCCTTGATTTGTGAACCTTGCTATGCTCCCCTTGATAAATTGAACCTTGCTATGTTCCCTTGATACTTGATATAATTCGTTCGTCACCCTGTGACATGAATATTAAAATCCTTGGATACCTTGAAGGTTCATTTGATATTATAACTGGATGCGAAAACCTTTCTTAATTATATATGAAAATGTTTTGAGAAAACCTATTTTAAAACGATGTTGTTGAGCACGATGCGATACCACTTTTAAATGAAATTTTACTAAAAGTTTTATGAAAACAACTTTTAAAGACTATCTTTATGAAAGACTTTACTAAATATCAATTTATGAAAGTCACTTATTGAAAGATTACTTCTAAATACGCGTTTGATATGAAACATTTGAATTAAATCTTTACTATGAGCCTACGAATCATTTGATTATGAACCTTTGATATGATCTATTTGAACTTTGATTTAAACCTTTGCTATAAACCCTAAGCTATGATTCTTTATTTGAAACTTGACTTGAACCTTGATATAAACCTTGATATGATATACTTGAAATGGAAACTTGACTTGAACCACTTGATATGAAACTTGAACTTGGACACTTGATACTTGATTTGACCTTTGATCCACAGTTTGAGACTACGAGCCACCACTTGTATACTAGGCATGAGGGTTTCATGTTCTTGTCATTGATGCACTTGTATACTAGGCATGAGCCACCACTTGATATAAACCTTGCTATGCTCCCCTTGATAAATTGAACCTTGCTATGTTCCCTTGATACTTGATATAATTCGTTTATCACCTTGTGACATGAATATTCAAATCCTTGGATACCTTGAAGGTTCATTTGATATTATAACTGGATGCGAAAACCTTTCTTAATTATATATGAAAATGTTTTGAGAAAACCTATTTTAAAACGATGTTGTTGAGCACGATGCGATACCACTTTTAAATGAAATTTTACTAAAAGTTTTATGAAAACAACTTTTAAAGACTATCTTTATGAAAGACTTTACTAAATATCAATTTATGAAAGTCACTTATTGAAAGATTACTTCTAAATACGCATTTGATATGAAACCTTTGAATTAAATCTTTACTATGAGCCTACAAATCATTTGATTATGAACCTTTGATATGATCTATTTGAACTTTGATTTAAACCTTTGCTATAAACCCTAAGCTATGATTCTTTATTTGAACCTTGACTTGAACCTTGATATAAACCTTGATATGATATACTTGAAATGGAAACTTGACTTGAACCACTTGATATGAAACTTGAACTTGGACACTTGATACTTGATTTGACCTTTGATCCACAGTTTGAGACTACGAGCCACCACTTGTATACTAGGCATGAGGGTTTCATGTTCTTGTCATTGATGCACCGATGGCATGACTCTAGGGTAGGAGAGTGATGACCTATCCCGTCCCTGACTTGACTTGTTACGTAGAGGAAGTACTTGGCCTACTGGGGCGTATGGATGCATCCTAGATTTGTTACTTGTTTCGATGGATTTATCATGATATTACTTGTTATATACTTGGTGACTGATGGTGTGTGCGATACACGTCTTTCACAGCTTGGGAGTTAGCTACTCCAACCCTTGAGGCATCCCCTCACATTATACTTGGTATCCCGAGGTCACCCCTCCGGATACATGGCTACTTGGTTACTTGATACTTGACTTGACTTGGGCTCGTGGTGGATTACTATTTTCTTTACCTTATAATCTTTTACTTTTTCCCTAACTCTTATTATACCTTGCATTGTTTCCCTTACTTCACTATTCCATTATTACTGCTTGTTACCTCTATATCTGTTCACTGGGCTTTTTAAGCTCAGCCGCATTTCTTTTCCTGCGGCAGGTTTTTGTAAGAAGCTGGGTTATGAGTGGAGAGTACCGTTGGACTTAGAGGACTACATTTTGATAGCTATTTTGAAATAGAGATGACTAGAAGGATTTGCATTTTCAGACTTAGTATTTATCTCTTTGTTCTCTTTTGTAACTTTGTATTTCCTTTGTAACCTTTGAGATTCCTTTGTATTACTAAAGATGTATGCTTATGTTTTCTTTGATATGTCACCATAATGTGGCACTTCTACCCTTGTCGGGTTGGGGTGTTACAACTTATGGTATCAGAGACCAGGTTGACGACTTGTAATACATAAACCTGGACCTGTGAGTTTTGGACCATTAGGCTTCCACTGTAAGAACATAGGAGAACACCTTGAGAACTTGCTTTAGGATTTCTTAATATGAACTTAAGTTTTGACCAGTGAGGAATGGGTAGACTATAAGGAATTTGTTTAAGTATCATTGTTTCCGCATCACTCTGATTCGTGCCTTGCTTTTGGTTAAAGCCTGTTGAGATCACTTTTGGAGATTGAAAGCTTATGCTTTGCACCACCTAAGATTTGAAACCTAAATAAATCTTGAAGGCATTGAGAATTGCATAGTAATTGCCTGACACTATTTGATCCTTATCTTCAGATTCCGACTCTGACCTCTGATCCTTTTGTTAATCATTTTGATGCCTCCTCGGGCATTCTGAGAATCTCCATGGCGATGACGTACTTGATACATTCTGTGATTTGTCTCTTGCTTTTGATAAGCATCTATGAATCTTCCGACGCTATTTGATTTCGTCTTACCCATCTCTGTCCCTATGAGAAGTCTTGTGGTGTTTAACCACGAGTATAAGAATGTTTCCCTCTCACTTTTGAACGATAAGATTTGCTATGTTGATCTGTCTTTCTTTGGATAGTTAACTTCGATTTTATTCTGATAAGGGATTGGTTGATTGAGCATTCAAAATATTGACAACTATCCTCCTATGTCTCACCTTTGGCGCTTGAAACAATTTTGAACTCCCTACCATGATTACCGATTGTTAAACTTTTGGCTATCACTATTACTCTGGAGACTCGTGTGTTACTTTCGCGGTTATGATGTTTTCCTAGAACCCATTTCGTACACCAATGAATGAACCTTATCTTGAGAATTATTTGGCACCCTGAGTTTTCTGAATATGATTCCTGGTTGAACCACCAAGTTTTCCACCGGAGTGTGAAGTAGGATTTGACATGATACCGAGAGATTGTCTAGTCACCAAGCGAAGATGTCTTTCAGATGTGTCCGGGATCATACCAGTTGATTTGAGCAACCGGGAAGAGCAGCAACCAAAGACCAGGAAGTGAGTTTGTTTAAGTGTATCTTCTGGGCGTGTTTCAGTTTCGTTCGCGATAAAGAAGGATGGTGACAGGGGATATGTATTGATTACTGGAAGCTGAACCGTATTGCTGTTAGGAACCATTAATTCTCCACCCTAAAAAGACTATGTATCTGTTCAATTTTAGAGCGCGAAGTTTCCTTCAGATGGAAGTATGAATTGAGGTTATTCTTGGAATCGCCTTCCGTATTCGTAACGACTGCTATGACGGTTAGTGACGCTAATAGTATTAGCTAAAGATTTGACTGTTTTGTGAATTTGATAAATGATGTTTCCTCGTGAGTACTTGGGCAAATGGTCATTGAATGACTTAATAGAACATTCGGAGATGAGGAAGAGCATGAAGATCATTTTTGCACTTTGTTAGAATTTTGACGATCATTTGTGCATTCTGGGAGGTTGATATTTGTTGAGACAACGGTGTTCTTAATTGAGGATATCTCTTTAAATCCCGCAAGTTTTGAAACTATTACCAAGTGGTCAAGACCGATAACAGAGTGGAGAACTGAAATCTTTTGAATTTGGCAGAAGAATTCTGGAAGATGTTTACAACTTGCGTTACCATTGATAAATTTCGTGAACAGAGAGAAACAGTTTAGTTTGAGTGAAAATGGAGTTTTGGAAAAGCTGAAATAGAAATTAGCTTCCATACCTTCAGGCGGAACAAATTTTGGGACATTTCAGAAAGAGACTCGGTTATACTCCCTTGCAGCACAAAAGGTTTTGCGCATGCATCAAGACAACTAGAAACATACCAGAAGAATTACTTCACTGCCTGACCTGGAGTTGACAACAGCGGTGGCTACCCTGAAGAGTGAAGACATTCCTTACAAGACAGAAGTGTTGGCGATGCAGAAGAAAAAAATCTAGTTAAGATGGCGAACCTGGAGCTGATGAAGACATGCAGTCTCACTTCCCTATTCATCTTGGTTGTACTAAGATGAATTTAGAACAGAAGCAGACTGGATGATGAAGGGATTTAAAGATCGTGCCAAAAATTCACATTACTCCATCACATTCCAAGAAGAACTGCAGGAGGCTTGATGAACCAGACACAAGTTCACGATTTTGGTTCACTTCCAGATTGATGGACAAACGAAGACAGATTAACCGGACTTGAAGAGATTGGATGTTTTGAATGAACGGATTTTTGAAACAGACCTTTTATGTTTGGAAGAATTGATTCTGTGAAGGCCAAAGTTATTGACGACTAATTTCCACTTCCGTTGACTCACTTAAGCTTCGTTATATAGTAATAAGATCCTCTAATGATTTGAGTTCCCTAGAAGCATTTCAGTTCCGTGTTTATTTTTCGTATATTCGATGATGGCTTTGTTTTGGGGAATTTTGGCGAATTGTGGAAGATCTGATGCTTGTGGACGGCGTACCTTACTTCTGCTAGGCAATCTGGGATTCCGATACTCTTGCGAGTAGTTTTGTTTTCCCTCTTGACTATGACATTTGATTTTGTTGACCTCAGAGACTGTAGAAGTACTAGGTGGATTAATATAGGTTGTTTTGCTCACGACTCGAGATAAAGTATGATCATCATGAAGGCATATTTATGTGGTGCTAGTATTATGACGCCTGATCAACGTGATAATACTTACACCATATAACGTGCACTTATTGTGATCATAGGATATTTCGAGGAGTGCCTTAGAAGCCTTAGAATTTCTGATAGCTGTTTGAGATTATCCGTGATTAGTGAGAATTTAGGTTCATTCTACCTATAAGCTTAATCTGCCTTCACCGTTATACGACTTGATACGTTTGGATTCTCGACACGCGTTTTGCTTACCTCTATACTTCCGATAAGAATTTTAGGTTCTGTTGTAGAGCTTTCTGCCGTTTGATGTTATAAAGCAATCTATTATCTATACGTTCTCATCTGATTTGTCGAATTAAATTTCGCGGACGGTATATCCGTCAAATCCTACGTATTTCCTGTATCTTTTCCGAGAGAATACGATTATCATTAGTCACGGTTGGTATAGTATTCTTTTGATCTGAATTTAGTATGGCATGTCTTTTCTGAGGAAACCGAAGCTTTTGATCAACAAGATAGAGTCATGAGAAACAAGTCATTCACATTTCCGTTCACTGTCTGTTGTGTTTCCGTTTCAATTTTCGAGGACGAAAATTCTTCTTTAGAGGGGAAGAGTTGTAAAACCCTAAAATTTTTAACACGTAAAATACCCAAATTACCCTTCATCTCAAATTCATAAATAACGTTTAAAACATTTCGACATTTAATTCCGGTTATACCTTAAATATTTAACCTTAATAATTGAACAAATAAAACAAAATATATACAATTGTTCCGTAAATTATTTAGACGTCCAATTGAGAGTTGCCATAACCACATTTTTTGTACATTGTAACAAACTTATTCTCATTAAAGGCCCACAAATCATGCCCACAATCTATGCCATTTACCAAACTTAGAAAGCCCATTCACAAGTTCTATTTCAGCCGTATATCATGCAATCTCTTTTATTCATATCTCAAAAACTCAAACCCTAAAAACACATTGCACCAAAGCTCGGCTGCTACTTAAATCCTTTCACTAATCCGATTCAAAAACAAGGCTGAAAAGGAGGTTCGTAGGTTGTCTTGGTCGTGGTGGTACAGCAGTTGCAAAGTGCTGTCTTGGTCGTTGATCGAAGGCTGTTCGAATGGAATTTTGGTTAGGGTATTCGGCTGGAAACTCTTGTGGTGATTTCGATCTTGTGTACTCTCATTTTGTTCACGCTTCAAGGGTATTGTGTCTAACCTTGTTCGATTTTTCCTCTCTTTAAATTTGTCGTGATACATGTTATAAGTTGCATGAAAACTTTGTGTTACTCGTCTGAAACTCACATAAACTCATAACCTTTTTCACAATAAAGTAACACTTTCATAAAACCCTACATGTCAACTTAAGAAGCTGTTTGCATTGAACTTGTTTTTGACCCACTTTATATGACCCAAACATATATTATACATAATCCTATACGAACTAAAAAAGAAAAAAAAAGAAATAAAGCATGGTTGTGTGTGGTTTGTGCGCGGTATTAAAACAAAACAAGAAGGTGTCGCGAGTTTAGTTTGTGTCTTGAAGATATGTTGTGAGTGTGTCGTGGTTTTAAAAACATTCTCATTAACTGTTGTCGTGTGTGAGTAAATGATCATATGAGGTTGTCGTGTGTAAGTTTCGTTTTCAATATATATTGCATGCGAATGGAAGAGAAAATTGCGTGCATGGTAGTTTTTGTGGTCTTCCATTCTTCTTCGAACTATAAGATACAGAAGGCCTCAAATTGTTTTGTCACCAAGAATGGTAATATAATAAGAGTAGCATGTCAGTAGGGATTTAGAAAGGCATGGACATATTTTCTTCTTTCTTTTGGTCATACTTCGAATTGTCAATTCATAGGGCAGTGGGGAGACGTCTTGACTGCTGTATTATGGTAGGCATGTAACTTAAATTATTGTAGCCTTTTCCACTATTTTCATATTTTAACCCATACTATATTAATTAGACACATTAAGACCCTAAATTGACATACATTATAATAATAAACCCAAATTCGAATATGTTGTAATTTTAACCAATTAACTTGACTAAATGGTAACATTAACGATAAATGACTAATATTGCTAATTATGGAAACTTACTAATTCGGGAAACCTGCTAAAAATAGAAAGTTACTTAAAATGGGTTAACTTACTTAAAGCGGAAACCTACTATCTTTGGAAAGTTACTATTTTTGGAAAGCTGCTATAAAAGGAAAGTTATTAAAAATGGAAAGCCGACTAAAATGAGTAATCTGACTTAAAAAAAGTTATTAATAAAATGACCATGAATTCGTGTAGATTCGCTGAAGATGGAGTCTGCTTCCAATCTTATGTTCTATTGTGTTTTCACTTGCGGTCTAAGGTACAGATATTCTGACCTTCTCACAGGTTTCTCATGAACTCTTTCGCTCTCTTGTCTATCTTACTCCCTTGAACCTTGCTATGCTCCCCTTGATTTGTGAACCTTGCTATGCTCCCCTTGATAAATTGAACCTTGCTATGTTCCCTTGATACTTGATATAATTCGTTCGTCACCCTGTGACATGAATATTCAAATCCTTGGATACCTTGAAGGTTCATTTGATATTATAACTGGAAGCGAAAACCTTTCTTAATTATATATGAAAATGTTTTGAGAAAAGCTATTTTAAAACGATGTTGTTGAGCACGATGCGATACCACTTTTAAATGAAATTTTACTAAAAGTTTTATGAAAACAACTTTTAAAGACTATCTTTATGAAAGACTTTACTAAATATCATTTTATGAAAGTCACTTATTGAAAGATTACTTCTAAATACGCGTTTGATATGAAACCTTTGAATTAAATCTTTACTATGAGCCTACGAATCATTTGATTATGAACCTTTGATATGATCTATTTGAACTTTGATTTAAACCTTTGCTATAAACCCTATGCTATGATTCTTGATTTGAACCTTGACTTGAACCTTGATATAAACCTTGATATGATATACTTGAAATGGAAACTTGACTTGAACCACTTGATATGAAACTTGAACTTGGACACTTGATACTTGATTTGACCCTTGATCCACAGTTTGAGACTACGAGCCACCACTTGTATACTAGGCATGAGGGTTTCATGTCCTTGTCATTGATGCACCGATGGCATGACTCTAGGGTAGGAGAGTGATGACCTATCCCGTCCCTGACTTGACTTGTTACGTAGAGGAAGTACTTGGCCTACTGGGGCGTATGGATGCATCCTAGATTTGTTACTTGTTTCGATGGATTTATCATGATATTACTTGTTATATACTTGGTGACTGATGGTGTGTGCGATACACGTCTTTCATAGCTTGGGAGTTAGCTACTCCAAACCTTGAGGCATCCCCTTACATTATACTTGGTATCCCTAGGTCACCCCTCCGGATACATGGCTACTTGGTTACTTGATACTTGACTTGACTTGGGCTCGTGGTGGATTACTGTTTTCTTTACCTTATAATCTTTTACTTTTTCCCTAACTCTTATTATACCTTGCATTGTTTCCCTTACTTTACTATTCCATTATTACTGCTTGTTACGTTGATTCCTCCCAAACTATCTATCTTTTATTTCTCTATCACACAAGTCAACCACTTGTGAATGGTCAACCGTAATAAATGATAAAATATAAACAGTCTCAGAACGAATGCTCGTGTGTAGTGTGTGAAACCAGGCAAGTGATCACCTGGGTCGTTTCCCAACGAGATGTGAATGGAAAACTGTGAAAAGCTAGGATTAGAGTGATTGATGATTTAGATTGCTTTTGATTTTGCTTTATTTAACAATTCTAAATAACAAACAAAAACAGATATACACAGGAAAATAAAACGCGAATTAAATAATCTGAAAACGCGCAACGAAAAATCTAAAATGGGACAAAAAATAAAATTTATAAAATTTAAAACCTAAAAATGTAAAATAACTTAAAACTTATTTAAAAACTTAAATTATATTTTTTTACACTTTTTATTTAATTATTATTAATTATTTATTATTTAATTACTTATTAAACTATTTAACACTATATTTCTATTTTTGGTTTTTCTTAAGGTCTAAAAATAATTTTATATTTTTCCTAGATTAAAAATGACAAAAGAAAATTATGAAAATTGGAATTATATTTTTCTGATTATTTTTCTATTTATTATGATTTAATTACTATTATAAACTAATTAAAAAGATTAAAAATATCAAAACTATTCAGAAAATTATGAAATTTTCTGAGTAAATCTAAAATATTATTAGAAAGCTATGAAAAATAAAATGAAAAGTTTAATAAGCCAAATAAGCAGAATTGGGCTAATAAGCAGTTGGCAAATAAGCCAAAAATAAGCAAATAAGCACAAAACTCTACCAAAGGCTCAGATCAGGATTAAAATACTAAAATAAGCACAAAACAACTAAAAACTATAAATAAGCACAAGGATTAAACAAGATGAGCAGTTGGCTGTTGTGGATTTTAAGACAAAAACTCAGAAAAGTGGCCAAGTTGAAGGGCAATTTAAGCACTTAAATAAGCTACTGAGATTCCAACTAATGGGGGCAAAACTTAGCCTATACTACTGGGTATCTAAAAAACACAAAAGCCCCATGACAATCACACCAATTGAGGTCCAATTTGGGTCAAGATCAGCTGCAAGAACACTCAGTATACACTGAGTGTGCAGACTGCACAGATTTTACTTTTTGAAATTAAGACCTAATTTGACTTTTATGAGATTTGAATGATTACTAGTGACTGATGATGTTATATTAAGCTAAAAAGAAACTGAATTAAGCTTCTTTAAGTACTTATGCAACTATATGAGTGATTATACTAATTGAAATCTCAACAGTGAATGAAATGGAGAGCTAAAACATGATTTTTGACTTTTTTTCTACAAGAACCCTGGTTTTTATGACTTAATTGTACTGAATGAACCTAATGTGACTTGTATGAGCCAAATGTAACAACAAAGACAGTCTTGAACACCTTTCACCTTACTGATCCAAACACCCCTATATGTAAACTGTTTTTAGATTTGTGAAGCAATGAAATGATTCAGGCCATAATTCAGATTCACAAGGGTTTAATAAGGTGAAATGGATCAAATGTAACACAGATATACTAACAACAATCCCAAATACCAAGAATCACTATAATGCTTATAATGACAGTAACAAGGAACAAATGAGCAAGTATGGATTCTAGCAAACAAGCATTCAATTATAAACCACAATCTTACTCAAATTCACTAAATAAACATACAAACACATAGATAAGTAAGTTTGAGCAATGGAACAATGAAAAAGGTAATAATGAGGAATAAACTTACAAAGTGCAATCCAAGCTAAACCAAGTAACCAAGGACCAGTAACACCCCTAATAGGTCTCCACAGACCCACTAAACCATAAGCTTCCAAATTCTGAGCTTGTTGACTCCAGAGTAGCTTAATTGACCTTCCTTTGACTTTCGTTGACTGGTCTTCATATCTTGAAATTAGAAC
Source organism: Artemisia tridentata subsp. tridentata (assembly GCA_021014915.2). Classification (NCBI taxonomy): domain Eukaryota; kingdom Viridiplantae; phylum Streptophyta; class Magnoliopsida; order Asterales; family Asteraceae; genus Artemisia; species Artemisia tridentata. The sequence continues at coordinate 139,474,178 of CP139502.1, read as the reverse complement.
TGAGAGATACTAAATAAGCTATGAAAAGCTTACATAAGCTTATTAAAAGGTATTTAGGAGCTTTGGGTGGTTACTTAATAGTACTATTAGCTTATACGATTCACACAACAACTTGAAACTTAAATGATAATGAAACTGAGTTAAATTCTAACACACAAAGAACAATTAAACTTAAGGTAACTTATATTGATAATGTGAAGTGAAAATTACAATTATTAGCTACTGGAAATTAAAAACGACTATGCTACTAATTAACTACTTGCCATAAAAGGCTACAAAAGCTTCTATATATACAAAAATAAAATGGGAAAACCCTAGTCGACATCCTTGAACAAATCCCCACCATTCAATTGCTCCAATTTGATCTCAACTGTCCATTTCACTTTTTGGCGGGAAAACTGGGTACGTGGTGTTTTCCTCTGATTTAGCTAGTAGGAGTGGGAAGAGAAGCATTTAATGCTTTTGGCAATGTTAGGTAGTGTGTTTGGAGGGGGAATGATGTGGTGAGACAGCTGTGGAAAATGGTGAGGTGGGGGGTGATGACTGGTTATGGTTTGGCGGTTCAAAGGAAGAGGATAAGAAGTTTGACCGAAGTCAAACTTTCTTATTTAAATTAAAGGGAGTGGGTCGGGTTGTGTTAATTGGGCTTGGGTTGGGTTAGTTTAATAAAAGGGGTTGGGCTGGTATGGTTGGGTTGGGTAGTGGGTTTTATTTTAGTGTTAAGGTTTAGTGTTGGATCCGGATTTTGGTTTATATAATCATAGGGACCAAACTTGTAATTTCTGAATTGTTGAGGGGCTAAATTTGCCAACTTCCCAAACTTCTTCAAGGGACTAAACCTGCCATAAAACAATTACACAAGGACCAAAGTTGTATTTTTTAGCATTTTATAAACTTTAGGGACCTAATATGTAAATTTGGATTTTAGAGGGACTTGTTTTGTAAATTCCCAAAAGTTATCAAAAGTGTTCCAATTTGTAAGTTCATGCATAGTACAAGGGTATTTTGTGAAATTTCAAGTTTTATAATACCCGGGGACCATTTTTGCCAATTTTGATACTTGAGGGGTAAAAGTTGCCAAGTTGTGTAAACTTTTATCCAGGGACTATTTGTAAACATTTTTGGTTTCCCAAGGACTTAAGTTGACTTTTCATTTATTTAAAACCTTCAGGGACTAGTTTTAACAATTTGAAACTCCAGGGACTGAAAATGACAATTGTGTAAACTTTGTGTGTTTTTCACTTGTTTTTCAATCTTTTGCACCTGAATCACATAAAAACACATTTTCATGATATTTGTACCATTTTGTGAGTCATTTGTGTGTTTTTGGTCGTTTTGTGGGTTTAATCAATACTAAATATATGTGTATTTAGACACATATCAAATCCCCCACACTAAACTATTGCTAGTCCCTAGCAATATTTTTGAAAATTTAATGGATTTTATCTCTTTACCAAAAGCCATTACTTCTGGAGTAGCCAATGTTTTAGTATGTGATACTTTGGTACAATGATAACCAAATGATTTTGAGCAAACCATAAGCTGTCAACGGTTTTGATTTGTCTTTACCAGAAGCCGTTTGCTTCTGGACTAGCCAACTCTTAGATAAATTATTACTATTATCTTTGGTGAGCTGATTACCAATCATGGATTTTCACTGCCTTAACCACAAGCCATAACCTTGCGGGCTAGCCAACTCTTCACTTATGAAGATATGGTGAGTCGAAAACCATACAATTTTCGGCAAATTGTAAGCCATCAACGGATTTGATATATCTTTACCAAGAGCCGTTTGCTCCTGGATTAGCCAATCCTTATGTGGGTTAGACATGGCGGACTGATAACCATTTATTACGTTCTAAGTGAGAAATTTTTTTAAAATTTTGGCTAAAATGGGGGTACTAGATGGTACATTTGATCAAATTCGCAAGAATTCCCCCCCCACACTTAGAACTGAATATTGCCCTCAATATTCAAAGAACCGGTTGTGAAACCAACACTTAGAACGTGAAAGGGAAATACTAATAGCCATTATTATATAAATTATTATTATTATTATTATTATTATTATTATTATTATTATTATTATTATTATTATTATTATTATTATTATTATTATTATTATTATTATTATTTTTTTTTTTTTTTAACTTGACATATATACAACATGTGGGGCATCTCCCCCACACTAAGGTGAGACATGGGTGAAAACCCATATTTTGCTACTGTTTTTGATAACCGAGTCGCTAGCTTGACTCGACCCCGAATTGAGTTGATTCCTCCCGAACAGTCAGGTTTATCACGCAAGCTAACCGCTTGTGAACGGTCAACTGTAACAAAGGGTTCCTGAACAGCCCGGGAGAAAAAAAAACAATTTAAAAGTTTATGGGGAAGTAAGAGTCCCCGAAATCCGGCATTTAAACCAATGTTAGATGGACAATGCCGGGGTCAAAAGTAATATCCTCACTCCCGAATGAGTGAAAGATAGGGGAAATCACCGGGTAGGTGAAGGGAAGAAGAGAGATCTGAATAGCAATTAAGACAAGAACTTCCTCCTCAAGAATTGCAAGTGGAGGAGGCAAGTTCTTAAACTTGATCTCTGGAAATTTATCAGTTTTTTCAACTGACTTGATTTTCTTTTTATGAAGTTGTTTTGGTGGAAGAGGGGAAAATGAATCTTCGTTTAACAAATTTTCTAGAAAAAGAATATCCCCCTCAGGATCAAGATAGTTATCATCAACCTCATGCGGAGGTGAACTATCTAGAGCAAGAAAAGCATCGACTTCATCCCAAAAGGGATCACTTCCCTCAACCGAAGTGAGAGAAGGGGAAGAGTCTGCTATGATAAGTTGAGAAGATGTGGTGGGTTCCCCACTCACAGAATTATGAAAATAACCAAGATTTTCTTGAGAGTACTCCCTTGAAGTAATGTCAATGACATCGATTCGGTTTACCGAAGCAGAATCAAAATTTGAGGAGTACTTCGATGTTTGATCATGGTTAAAAGTAACAGCTTCCTTATCCACACGCAAGGTGATTTCATGCTTAAATACATCAATAAGAGCATGGGCCGTTTTTAGGAATCCTCGTCCAAGAATGAGAGGAACTTTTTGATCTGCATCGAAGTCAACAACCACAAAGTCAGCTGGAAAATGGAACTTTCCTATTTTCACAAATACATCTTCGGCAATGCCGCAGGGATGAGTTATGGTTCGATCTGCAAGCTCAAGAGTCATGCAGGTAGGAGTAAGAGCCGGAAGAGAAAGTTTCTTCCATACTGAATGAGGCATCAGGTTGATGCTTGCACCTAGATCTGCTAAGGCATAACATTCAACCATTTCCGGAAATACACAAGGTAACAGAAATTTTCCAGGATCTCCAAGCTTCTCCGGAAGCTTTTTCAAGATAACCGCTGAGCAGTTCTCATTTACTGGAGTTTTAGCCATTTCAATCAGTTTTTCCTTGTTGCTTAATAATTGTTTGATTGTTGATGCAAATTTGGGCATCAGAATGATAGCATCCGCAAAACTTATGTCAAAATGTAATTCTTTGAAGATTTGAAAGAATTTGTCCATTTGTTGACTAGCTTTCTCACGGAGCTTTTGTTCATTTAAGCGCGATGGGTAAGGAATGTAAGGTTTGGATTTAGGGACAACAACTTCAGGAGTCTTAACAGATTCAAAGACAACTCCTGGTTTGGATTTTTTCGGGACAACCGGAGGATAGACATGTGCTGTACTTTGTGGGCTTGGAATTTGCACTTTGTCCGTTGTATCCTCCGTCTCTTTTTCCATTTCAAATAACGGAGGAGGAATAGGGGCAGTTGGCCCCTCATAAGCAGCTCCACTCCGGGTGGTGATAGCTTTGACGAAAGTGGTATCTCCGTCATCATCACTGTCATCAAGTACACTGACAGGAATAGCATTGAGCATTTCGGAATAATATCTGGCTGATCTTTGCTCACTAAGTTTGGTTGACAAACTTTTAACCGTAAATCGTGAAAGATTAGGATCGATTCTTGACGGCTGAGGAGCAATTGTGGGTGTAGATTTTTGGATGACTGAAGGTTGGATGACCGAAGGTTGGACGTATTTAGCACTTCCATTGTTAGTGGAAAGTACCGGGTCCTTTATCACCTTGAATCCAACATGAGATTTACCACTACGTGTACTGACAGCTTTGAGTTCACCCCTAGGGTTGACAACAGTGTTACTTGGGAGACCTCCCGAGGTAGAAGGTATATCAGTTAAAGACTTTTTGATCTGGTTTAATTGGGCAATCAATAACTGGTTTGTCTCATATTGTGTCTTATTTGTTTCCTCTTGGGTTTTCATGAATTGCTTAAGCAACTCATCTGAGGACGTCTGATTTCGGTTTGAACCTTGGTTTTGATTAAAATTTGGACCACGGTTTTGGTTAAAATTACCCTGATTCTGACCTCGGTTTTGATTGAAATTTTGGGAATTGTGGAAATTTTGTCCCTGATTTTGAACAAAGCGGTTTTGATTATTCTGATTTGGCACGGGTGGAAAACCAGGTGGGACCATAGCATTCGGTGCTCGGTACTGAGTCTCAGCATGCGGACGGTATTGATTTTGGTTTACTGCAGCTACGGGAGCTGGGTAAACAGAAGCATCGGTTGCTTGACAATCATAATACGCATGTGGGCCACCACAAGTTTCACACACTTTGTTTATTGCTTTGATTTGTTCCGGTTTATGAATTTCACTTTTTAATTCTTTCATTTCCTTCATCATACAACGCATTGAGTCCGTTAAAAAGGCCAACTCTGAGGAGTTACCGGATGAAGAAGAAGCAGGAGTGACAGGAATATTCACTTTGTTTCTAGAAATAGGAACTTTTGATTTATTTTCACAAATTTCGACCACCTCTCTAGGTTTACGATTCAAGATATTGCCACCGGAGGCTGCGTTAAGTGCATCTTGATCGTTTTGGGTCAACCCATTATAAAACGTATTTATCTGTTGTAACACATTGAAATCGTGATGTGGGCATTTTCTTAGAAGATCTTTAAATCTGTCCCATGCCTCTCCGAAATTTTCATCAAAACCTTGACGAAATCCAGCTATTTCATTTTTTAAATTCGTCGTTTTTGATGGAGGGAAGAAATAATTTACAAATTTCTTAACAAGATCTTCCCAGGTTTCAATGGATCGAGGGGGTTCTTTATCCAGCCAAATTCGGGCTGCCCCCTCAAGTGAGAATGGAAATAGCATCAATTTGATCACTGTTTGCGGCACATTTTTGTAATTGATTGTAGATGTCAGTTTGTTGAACCAACGAATGTGTGCATAAGGATCCTCTCGTTCAAACCCGTGAAATTGGTTGGTAGAAACGAGCTGAATCAAATGTGTTTTCAGTTCAAAATGATCGGAATCGATGGCTGGTAAAACGATGGCATCTCCGTAACCCTCGGTGGGTGCCTGGAGCATTTCCGCCATTGTGCGTTCGTCTGCCATAATGACAGGGGTTTCGGGATCAGTCCGTAACTCGGGTACGACTGATGGAGCAGAACGTCTCCGACGTCTTCGAGGTATATTTCCAAGCTCACGAAGAGGGCTTGATGACCTAGAAGAACGAGTGCGCATGCACTTAGCAAAATTTTTCAATTAAAATCAAGATCGAGAAAAAACACAAGTGAACTTAAACCAATAATCAACAAGCGTACGGTAGCTCTCTGACTGACAAACGCACAGAGTGGCGGAGGAGCAAAGGTGAGCAATAAATGCTACTTAAATAACCGCTCCTTTCAGTCCGACAATTTAATGTCAAACTTCCTTAAACCTCCTTTTTAGTTTGTTTAGCAATCAAAGGTGAGCCGATATTCGCAAGCGATACAGAGGCAAGTTTTAAATCTTTGGTTTGGGAACTTATTATGGCCGTACCCCCAGTTAGGTAGTACTCAGTCTTGGTTCTCGATGGTTAATTTTATTGTTTATTATTATTTAAAGAAAATGGAAAATGTTTTTGGGTTTTTAATTTTTATATGATAATAATAATATATATATAGAAAAGAAAAGAAAAATATTTTTGGTATTTTATATTGTTTTTGGGAAATAGGAACTTCTTGGGAGAAGGATCTCGAATCACTAATCGCTAAAACTTACACAACTGTCGCAGCACACCTCCCCGGCAGCGGCGCCAAAATTTGATTCCTCCCAAACTATCTATCTTTTATTTCTCTATCACACAAGTCAACCACTTGTGAATGGTCAACCGTAATAAATGATAAAATATAAACAGTCTCAGAACGAATGCTCGTGTGTAGTGTGTGAAACCAGGCAAGTGATCACCTGGGTCGTTTCCCAACGAGGTGTGAATGGAAAACTGTGAAAAGCTAGGATTAGAGTGACTGATGATTTAGATTGCTTTTGATTTTGCTTTATTTAACAATTCTAAATAACAAACAAAAACAGATATACACAAGAAAATAAAACGCGAATTAAATAATCTGAAAACGCGCAACGAAAAATCTAAAATGGGACAAAAAATAAAATTTATAAAATTTAAAACCTAAAAATGTAAAATTACTTAAAACTTATTTAAAAACTTAAATTATATTTTTTACACTTTTTATTTAATTATTATAAATTATTTATTATTTAATAACTTATTAAACTATTTAAAATTATAAAAATACTAAATGGACAAAGAAAATTCTAAAACTTTTTCTAAAAATATTATAAGATGAGAAAAAGCTAAGAAAATTATAAAAATGAAAATTACTTAATTAAAATTTAAAAAGATAAATTCTATTAAATAGAAGCTATCACTATATTTCTATTTTTGGTTTTTCTTAAGGACTAAAAATGTAATTATATTTTTCCTAGATTAAAAATGACAAAATAAAATTATAAAAATTAGATTTATATTTTTCTGATTATTATTCTATTTATTATGATTTAATTACTATTATAAACTAATTAAAAAGATTAAAAATATCAAAACTATTCAGAAAATTATGAAAATTTCTGAGTAAATCTAAAATATTATTAGAAAGCTATGAAAAATAAAATGAAAAGTTTAATAAGCCAAATAAGCAGAATTGGGCTAATAAGCAGTTGGCAAATAAGCCAAAAATAAGCTAATAAGCACTAAACTTAACCAAAGGCTCAGATCAGGATTAAAATACTAAAATAAGCACAAAACAACTAAAAACTATAAATAAGCACAAGGATTAAACAAGATGAGCAGTTGGCTGTTGTGGATTTTAAGACAAAAACTCAGAAAAGTGGCCAAGTTGAAGGGCAATTTAAGCACTTAAATAAGCTACTGAGATTCCAACTAATGGGGGCAAAACTTAGCCTATACTACTGGGTATCTAAAAAACACAAAAGCCCCATGACAATCACACCAATTGAGGTCCAATTTGGGTCAAGATCAGCTGCAAGAACACTCAGTATACACTGAGTGTGCAGACTGCACAGATTTTACTTTTTGAAATTAAGACCTAATTTGACTTTTATGAGATTTGAATGATTACTAGTGACTGATGATGTTATATTAAGCTAAAAAGAAACTGAATTAAGCTTCTTTAAGTACTTATGCAACTATATGAGTGATTATACTAATTGAAATCTCAACAGTGAATGAAATGGAGAGCTAAAACATGATTTTTGACTTTTTTTCTACAAGAACCCTGGTTTTTATGACTTAATTGTACTGAATGAACCTAATGTGACTTGTATGAGCCAAATGTAACAACAAAGACAGTCTTGAACACCTTTCACCTTACTGATCCAAACACCCTTATATGTAAACTGTTTTTAGATTTGTGAAGCAATGAAATGATTCAGGCCATAATTCAGATTCACAAGGGTTTAATAAGGTGAAATGGATCAAATGTAACACAGATATACTAACAACAATCCCAAATACCAAGAATCACTATAATGCTTATAATGACAGTAACAAGGAACAAATGAGCAAGTATGGATTCTAGCAAACAAGCATTCAATTATAAACCACAATCTTACTCAAATTCACTAAATAAACATACAAACACATAGATAAGTAAGTTTGAGCAATGGAACAATGAAAAAGGTAATAATGAGGAATAAACTTACAAAGTGCAATCCAAGCTAAACCAAGTAACCAAGGACCAGTAACACCCCTAATAGGTCTCCACAGACCCACTAAACCATAAGCTTCCAAATTCTGAGCTTGTTGACTCCAGAGTAGCTTAATTGACCTTCCTTTGAATTTCGTTGACTGGTCTTCATATCTTGAAATTAGAACTGAGAGATACTAAATAAGCTATGAAAAGCTTACATAAGCTTATTAAAAGGTATTTAGGAGCTTTGGGTGGTTACTTAATAGTACTATTAGCTTATACGATTCACACAACAACTTGAAACTTAAATGATAATGAAACTGAGTTAAATTCTAACACACAAAGAACAATTAAACTTAAGGTAACTTATATTGATAATGTGAAGTGAAAATTACAATTATTAGCTACTGGAAATTAAAAACGACTATGCTACTAATTAACTACTTGCCATAAAAGGCTACAAAAGCTTCTATATATACAAAAATAAAATGGGAAAACCCTAGTCGACATCCTTGAACAAATCCCCACCATTCAATTGCTCCAATTTGATCTCAACTGTCCATTTCACTTTTTGGCGGGAAAACTGGGTACGTGGTGTTTTCCTCTGATTTAGCTAGTAGGAGTGGGAGAGAAGCATTTAATGCTTTTGGCAATGTTAGGTAGTGTGTTTGGAGGGGGAATGATGTGGTGAGACAGCTGTGGAAAATGGTGAGGTGGGGGGTGATGACTGGTTATGGTTTGGCGGTTCAAAGGAAGAGGATAAGAAGTTTGACCGAAGTCAAACTTTCTTATTTAAATTAAAGGGAGTGGGTCGGGTTGTGTTAATTGGGCTTGGGTTGGGTTAGTTTAATAAAAGGGGTTGGGCTGGTATGGTTGGGTTGGGTTGGGTAGTGGGTTTTATTTTAGTGTTAAGGTTTAGTGTTGGATTCGGATTTTGGTTTATATAATCATAGGGACCAAACTTGTAATTTCTGAATTGTTGAGGGGCTAAATTTGCCAACTTCCCAAACTTCTTCAAGGGACTAAACCTGCCATAAAACAATTACACAAGGACCAAAGTTGTATTTTTTAGCATTTTAAAAACTTTAGGGACCTAATATGTAAATTTGGATTTTAGAGGGACTTGTTTTGTAAATTCCCAAAATTTATCAAAAGTGTTCCAATTTGTAAGTTCATTCATAGTACAAGGGTATTTTGTGAAATTTCAAGTTTTATAATACCCAGGGACCATTTTTGCCAATTTTGATACTTGAGGGGTAAAAGTTGCCAAGTTGTGTAAACTTTTATCCAGGGACTATTTGTAAACATTTTTGGTTTCCCAAGGACTTAAGTTGACTTTTCATTTATTTAAAACCTTCAGGGACTAGTTTTGACAATTTGTGAAACTCCAGGGACTGAAAATGACAATTGTGTAAACTTTGTGTGTTTTTCACTTATTTTTCAATCTTTTGCACCTGAATCACATAAAAACACATTTTCATGATATCTGTACCATTTTGTGAGTCATTTGTGTGTTTTTGGTCGTTTTGTGGGTTTAATCAATACTAAATATATGTGTATTTAGACACATATCATACCTCTATATCTGTTCACTGGGCTTTTTAAGCTCAGCCGCATTTCTTTTCCGATGGAAGGTTTTTGTAAGAAGCTGGGTTATGAGTGGAGAGTACCGTTGGACTTGGAGGACTACATTTTGATAGCTATTTTGAAATAGAGATGACTATAAGGATTTGCATTTTCAGACTTAGTATTTATCTCTTTGTTCTCTTTTGTAACTTTGTATTTCTTTTGTAACCTTTGAGATTCCTTTGTATTACTAAATATGTATGCTTGTGTTTGCTTTGATATGTCACCATAATGTGGCACTTCTACCCTTGTCGGGTTGGGGTGTTACAGCCAAAACTCATCTAAACATAATAGACAAAAAGATAGACTCAAAGTTCAATACTCCACGTGTCACACCATACAACGGCTACAAATCCACACTAATTTATCACAATTATCTTTTTACTTCATACTCATCACTCAAAACACTGTTATTCACATTTCAATTAACAAAAACAATTTCTTAGAGCTCCAGCAACAATCCTCCACCAGATCGGAGCCATCTCCAGCGAGAATTTAACCGGACAATCTGTTTCACCACCGTCAACTAGGCTTTTAAATGGCCCATAAACGTAGATAAATGTCCCAAAAACGTTTCCAGGCGTTTCCAAAAGATTTGAAACGTTTCCCATTTTCCAGAAACGTTTTCGCCGCATTTCTAGGTGTTTCCCATTTCCCATTTTCCAGAAACAAGAGCTGGTGAGCACGTAAGATCGTACGATCTTACGTGTAAACTCGCGAGTTTACGAATGAGTTTACGTAAGATCGTACGATCCCACCTAAAGTGCGATCCTATGACGAGTTTACACGATTTTGGCTGCTGTCCACGTAAGATCGTACGATCTTACGTGTAAACTTGTGAGTTTGACAGCTATGGTTTCAAGTATTGATGGTTCATACCCTTGAACTTTCATAAAATGGCAATTTTACCCCTTATCTTTCATAAAATGACAGTTTCTACCCTTCAGTTTCAAAAGTGACACTTTATACCATATGTTACGTGTCGATTACAGTTTTAGTAATTTATATATAAAGGTTTAGAGGTTTGGAAAAACAGGCCCTCAAAGCATTTTATCCATTTACTATTAGTCCTAGAGTTTTGACACTTCTTACCCTCCAAGCACTTTGGCCGTTTCATGTTTAGTCCTTATTTCATTCTAGTTACGATTTGAATTTAGAAAAGGGTGTGGTGTGTTATGGCTTATCAATATAAGTTATGTTAAGTTTAAGAATAAGCTATGGAGGGCTTATTAGCTTATAATTTAGCTTATGGGCCTTTAAAGCCCATTAAGGATGCGTTTGGTTTTGTGGTCACGACACAAGAAAAGGAAAAGAAAATAAGCGAGGCCTTGGGGGTTTTTAACAACGTTTTGGTACTTTTATAAACATTGCTAGGGGCTCTTTTAGGTGGCTTAATCTCTTAGTTTGTAGCTTTTAGTTTATGGGTTAAATAAATCGCCAAAGTGGCGTGTTTGGTTGTGTTCACGGTATGAAAAGAAAAAGAAAAGAAATTAAACCAATACTTGTAGAGACTCATGGCTTGTTCTTGTGACTTGTTAACATGTTTGTTAGCTTATCTAAAGAACTTATTGTGTAGCTTAAAGCTTATGGTTTTTTTAAAATAAAGAAAAATATAATAAATGGGTGTTTGTTTTGGTCTCGGTAATAAGGAAAAGAAATGAAATTTCATTTTTGATTTTTGTTTTCAACTTGCTCTTGATTATTATCATATATAAGTGTTATTAGGAAGTATAAAAGAGATTGAAATGGGTTTGTGGACTTACAATGCTTATGAATTCGATTAGAATGAAAAATGACCAAAGTGACTTCAAATTTGGAACAAAGCTATCCAAGGCTTCTAGGCTCTTGTACAAACTTCCCTCCTCCTTCGATGGACTTGTATTTCAGTAAGTGAGAGTGTGTGTGAGTGTTGTGTGTTAGAAAACAAGGGATGGAATGAAATGGTGCATTGTAGTTCGATTTATATAGGCAAAAATTCTAGGGTTTATTTTAGTGGTATTTCGCCACTTGTAAAGTTATTTCAAGCTTAGAAGGGACATGGTGAGGTGTTTATAATATATCCATGCTTTAGATTGTGGGTTTGAAAGGTTGTAAGGGAAACACATATGCTTGGTTCTCTTTGATTCGAATGGTTAAAAAAAAAAAAAAAAAAAAGAAAAAAAAAAGCATGTGTATACTTGGTTGTTTTGATAGCCACAAGAGTGGAGGATCTAGGAGACAAGGATGAAGTATTTAAAGGATATCCATGGAAGCTTGTATGGTGACTCATGGTATTTCGAATTGTTTAAAATAAAACACATATGCTTAGCTTATTAGATCAAATGGAATAAAAAGAACCAAATGGGAAGCTTGAGACATTTGAACAAGGGTTGAAGATGATGATGTAGCTTGAAATGTGGCTTAACTTGGGCCTTGTTAATGTTTAGTGGATTAAAAACAAGTTAGGGCTTATTTGGTTTAGGTTTTGGTACGATTTGGACAAGAAATAAACAAGGGCTACGATTTAGCTTAAGGTACTTGTACCTTGAGCTAGATGATGTTGTACATAAGTGTAAGTCGATAAGAAACTTGGTTTGTGTCTTTAGTTTGGTCTTAGTTATGTTTAAGTAAGTTTGGTTAGGTTTTGATTTAATAAAAGTATAGTTTTTAAATTCATGCATTAAGCACTTCATGCATTAAGCACTTGTACCTTAGGCATTAGGGTGTTGTACTTAGGTTTATATAAGAAAATTTTAGTTTATGACTTGTGCATTAGGGACTTGTATTATGTGCCTAAAAATAGGTACACTAAGGTTTATAATAAGATTAATACTAATATTAAGTTTCTATGCATTAAGGACTTGTACATGTGCAAGAAAGATTTGTACATTTCTATTTTTATAAAAATCAAGTACATATTAATTAAAGTGTGTGATTTTATTTACATAAAATCATAGAATTGTAAATTAGGGCTTGTAACGGGTAATAAAGTAAAGTTAGGTTTCCGTGCTTTAAAAACTTGTACATTGGCTTTGGAGGGTTGTACTTTAGGGTTTATGATTTAGTTACGTAAAATCATAGTTATAATAATTTAGGGTTTCGTAAAAACTCTAATAAATAGCAAACGTTTAGTTTGAATGTTTAATAATCGTACGTTAACGAATTAACGTAAAGTGGTGAATAAAAGTTGAAAACTTTTATACCTGGCGTATAAGGAATGTTTATTTGAAATGAACTTAAGACATGTTGGTGTTGGCGAGCACGTTTATTAGGAATGTGAGTTACGTCACATTTGTTTATTGTTGTGATCAGATAAACTGATAACGTTTAATTTAAAAAAAAAATTAGACGTAGAAAATGGATAAGTATTCTTTCGTTAGAATATTAATACAAGTGGAAATTTACCGGTGGTTACACTTGCAAAGTGCGACTCGTTCACCGATGACCGGGAATGTATTTCTCATCACACCGGAAACATAGTCCTTTAGCTTTTGTATCTAGTATTGTTGTCTCGGTCATCCTTCGAAAGTCATCACCCTTACCACTGGTTTGTCCAACTATCGCAGCCATACCCTTAGATTGCATAACACCCTCGTATAACTGGTTGTCTTCAATTGATACAGCCAACTCCATAGCATGGTTCACACCTTTGGGATTCATGACCCTAAGTGCAAGTTTAAACCCTTTTGTAAAGTTGGCTTCCATGACAGTTTCTGGAACCCCAACCAGTTGGCAAGCCAATTTTTAAACCAAAGCAACGTACGCTCGAGCCGATTCCTCTTGAATTATTGCCAAGAACTACTCATACAAATTTCCTTCCTGTGATTATTGGAACCGTATCAACAAACGCCTTTTGAAGCCATCCCACGAATGGAGTGGTGTTCATCCCTCACTCCATCTATACCAAGATAGTGCCTCGCCTACCATACATAAAGATGTTGCTCGTAGTTGTTCTTGTTGTGGAAGTCCTTGAATTTCAAAATACCGTTCAACTCTATATATCATGCATCTTCACCTTATAACAACAACATCTTCAACTTCTGAATTCAATGCTCAATACCGTGATACGCGAATTTGTCTCCTGCTTGATTTGTTCCAGCCCCCCGATGCTTTATTTCTCCTGTCTGATGTGTTCCCATCATGTGTTGCATCTCCGTATCAGTCACCGCTTGCGGGTCCACCCCGAATTCCCATCCGAAAACTGTAGGTTGCAATTCTTTAACAAATGGTGCACCAGAATCTGTACGCGGCATAAATCGCTCACCATTCAAGTCATTCGTTTTCCTTTGATCGAGTTTGTTCGATCCTTCCACATCCCAATAGACTGGCCTCAAGTTTTTTCCAATAGTAGTGCTTGATTCAACATTAGAATTATTCAACTCAAACCTAATGTCATCATAACCTCGTCGCGCTGGTGGTACATACGGGTTCGGCTTTGTAGCTAGCTTTGTGGGATCAAGAACTTCAAAAGTTGATATTAAAGTCGGAGCCCTTCCTAAGATCAGCTGTTTCAATTCCTCAAATTTCTGATCAACTTCTGATTTTAGAAGTCCAATTCCGCCATCTATCTTTCCAATACCTTCGTCAAACTCCTTCTCCAAAGCATCCATTCTTTCTTTCGCATCTGCCTTATACTCGATGAATTCAACATCCAGTTCTGCAACTTTTTTGTTAGTCATGACTTTTGATGAACAGTGATTCGCGATGTCACGATGAACAATGATTTTTGCGATGAACAGTACTTCGGTGGGGAAAAAAATTTGGTCCAGAATCTATAACTCTGATTCCAATTTGATACGAACCAAGCTGATAATTTTATTAATACCGAAAAATAAAGAATACAAAGTGCAGTAGTAGGTTTTCCATGTCCTCAGACTGGTTCTATTCCCTCCTCCCTAAAACTGATGACTCCTAACCCTATTTAAACTTGTGTATTCTTGATAAGCAAGAAAACATTAATAGATAATCACTTATTATAGGAAACTAAATAAATAAATAAAACTAAATAAATACTAAACTTCTAGCATCTTTCATAATTAACTTTCAGACCCCTCAACTAGTTTGGAAGTTGATCATCAGTTCGTATCAGAATTTTCTAATATGAAAAAGTTCATCTTACATACAAGCCTAAAACTGTTTAGATATCATTAACAAGTTATAGAATTCATTCTTTTAAACATTACTTAAAGTAGTTTTGAAAGTGAACGCTTAGATCACCTACAGTAAAATCTCTATAAATTAATACTCGATAAAATAATAACTTCGATAAAATTAATAATTTATCTAGTCCCAACTTGGTACGAGTACAAATTTGGACCACAATCAATAAAATAATAAGATAATAATTTTTTTGAATCCTTAGTGCAATCCTTAGTGCATATATATTGGTCCTAACAAAATTATAAATTAATAATTACTAAAAAAATTCCATATATATATATATATATATATATATATATATATATATATATATATATATATATATATATAATATATATATATATATATATATATATACTACATATAATGGGTGTATTGTCAACATAGGAAAAGTGAAAAGTCAAAAGATTGTGAAATGTTGAAAATAATGTATTCCCCATTTTGCCATTCTCAATTAACAAAAGCACACACAAATACGCACCCATATCTCCAAACCGTATTTCTCAGCTCTCTCACTCTAACCTAAAAAAAACACACACCACCATCTCTCCCACCACACAAACACCATCACCATCCGACGCACCACCACCTCCTGATGCCACCACTACCGGACTCCACCACCACAAAAACCAACGCACCACCGAAATCCACCCTCCACCATTCCTCCGCCGCCTGAACTGACAAGACCCACGACCACCAAACAGGTTTTCATGTTTTGAGGTATTTTTATGAGTTTTTTTTAATAGATCTACGTATATTAAACATGTTTTGAAGGTTTTTTTTTATAGATCTATAGATTCTATGTGTATGTCTTTTTATTATTATTTTTTTTTTTAGATCTATGTATATTAACATTTTTTATTAATTTTTTGTTAGGGCCGCCGCTTACCGTCGCTGTAGCCACTGCTATCTCGCCAAAAAAACTCGTCGTTGCCGCCGCAGCTCCCAAATATTGTTGATGCCGCCGCCGGAATTCGTTGCTATCGCTGGAGCCGAATATCACCAGCCCACTACGATGGACGATTTTTGAGTTTTTTTGAGGTACCCTTTGAAATTTTTAATAGATCCATATTTTTGAATTCGAACGATTAATAGATCTATCTATATGATTCGGTAAGTTGAAACTTGGTCCGCGCTTTGCTGCATGTCCACACCATTGGGTTACAAGCATGGTTTTCTTTTGTGTTTCTTTAAAATTGTCAAAATTAGTTTTGTGGTTCATTAAATGATGCAGGGTATAAATGTTGATGTTTTTTTATATGAAAGACTTGATTTTTATGCAGTTTGGGAATAATTTTGCTGTTTGTCGAATTCTTTCTGTATATGTGTAATGGAGAATTTTATATAATGTCGAGGATAGGTAGTTTTTATCTTTTAGTGAAACAATCATAATGTATCATGTATGGGCTTTTTCAATGTTCCTTCAAAAGCTTCTAAATTAGTCTTGTGCCGCGATATCATTGAGGTTTCATGTGATAATAGTTGCACTGAATACGATGCATGGTATGAGGTTTGATGTTGATTTTCATGAAGAGGATTTGGCTTTGTTGTACCCTATTTATCGAGTTGTTTACTGGTTTTGGATACTTTAGGTAAAAAATCTGATGTTTTGGGAAGAACATAATGTCAAGAATGAGTAGATTTATTTTATAGTACAGCAAATTTGCTGAATTGGTGCTCGAAAACAAATCCTTGCATTAAGTTGTAAAACGAAATGTTAAATTCTTAATGAACTAAACGTTGAATTAAATTTATGGTAGTTGATACTTTTAAAGGGCTTCAACTTTATATTCTTATTATTATTATTTTTTATTTAATTTCTTGCTCATTATCTTTGCATTATTGGCATTATTTTGTAGAGTGCAAGAAGAATAAGGATCCAATGGATGAAGCGTGTGAAGAGTGCACCCAGAATTGCATTACAATGCATAAACTGAATAAAAATCCATCATCGGTTGCTACTGCATTCTTCAAAGTCATGTTTGGAGATGATTATTCGAAATTTTTGGTATTGTTCTTTCTTTATTGCATTTTTTATTTATTTTTTGCTCTATGTGATCTTTTTGCCTTGATTTCATAAGGATTCTTTTTGCTACTACATTCTTCAAAGTCATCTTTTTGTGATTTCTTTTTTACACGAGTAATGTATAAACTTTTTGTGATGCTACCAGCCTGCTAGCATGGTTCAATATGTTTACAGTTATTTGTAGTGATCATTTAGGCACTCAGTTAATGAAAAGTTGCAAATCATATTTGTTCACAATCATCACCGGTTATAGGTTTGCTTCCTAACGCTATAACTTGTATACTTTCTGTGCCACAAGCATTGCAATGGTTGTTTACAGTTATTTGTAGTGATCATTTAGGCACTCAATTAATGAAAAGTTGCAAATCATATTTGTTCACAATCATCACCGGTTATAGGTTTGCTTCCTAACGCTATAACTTGTATACTTTCTGTACCACAAGCATTGCAATGTTTGACAATAAACAGTTTAAAAATGTGTTTGGCTGTGTGTTAGAGGAATGTTGTGAAATCAAATCAATAGCATAATTTTGTAGTTATGTTGATGTCTAAGTAGGTCATTTTCACATGAAATATTCCTACAAAGAAAATGCTCTGCTTTTTCAATGTGATGGAAGCAGAGGGTGGCAGTTTTGACCTTGTTACTTCTGAATTGGTTTATTCGGGTTATTATGCCAATCATGTACAAATATAGGAATTATTTGAAAATTATGCTAATCGTGTCCAAATATAGGAATGATTTCAAAATAAAAATTGAAGCGAGACCTTTAGAATACTTAATCATGTGACAACTTTACAAATCGTTTTCATGTATAAGTTTTCATATAAAATTATCTATTTGTCAAACTTTACACATTTACGCTCGTGTCATTTAATGTAACTTTGGGCAATGATTTGTCCAGAAAACCCATGTAATATTATATGGAAATAATTTTGGCTCTATACATAAAATGGAATATAAGCCAATATATCAGCGTAACTTAGGCAATGATTTGTACATACTGAAAACGCATGCAAATAATTTATAATTTTGGTTGACTTCTAATTCATATTGGGTTATTTTTAAATTGTTTAATTGCAAATCCTCTATTTTCTAAACAAATGTCTTAACAAATCATGTATTTGTAAAGTAATTTACAAGATTTTAATTTGTCATACTTTACAAATTTTGGAACCACTATCCTTCTTTTTTACATCTCCTTTTTCTTATATATTGTAACATTCGATCATCAAAAAATTGACATTACGTAACAACATATAACATAAAATAAAATGGAGGCCATTGATTCTCACATGGAACATGCTGAAGATCAGTTGGAGGCAAAAGCTTTTGTTGAACCTGTTGTTTAACCTGTTCTTGAACACACTGACGCGGAGGTTTACGTTGTACACTTTTTTTTGTTTCCCTAACGTATACGTTTGCTTGAGCATTTTAATATAGTTTGTATTACTTGTTAGATTGAATCTCAAATACTTAGCGCTTTCACTCCTATGGATGTTGATCAAGCTTTAAACCATTAAAAGAATTCCGTCAAGAAGGAATCTACACCTTAAATGTCATATATCAAGAAGTTTTACGCAATGAGTAACGTGTTTTGTTAGTTAGCGTCTCATAATTGATGTAATGTTTTCTTTTTCAGTCTCACTGAATATTTTTATATGTCGTTTGATACATGTTACGAATTTTTGCTATAGTTGAATTATCGCATGTTACAACCGTTTTCAATTACATTTTAATCTTTTCACATTCTATTTTGAACTTTATACAAAACATTTAACACAATATCGCATATCGTTAATTGTCTGCTGCTAGGAACCGCTGCCGCTAGGCGCGGGTACTCGCCTAGTATATATATATATATATAATGGCCATACGTAATTGAAACTTGTACAAATTCAATTAATTCAATTAAGGCCATACGTAATTGGAACTTGTAAAACGAAACTAAATTTTTACTTATTCAAAAACAATTAACTTGACAAATTCAATTAATTTGTGAATGTGAATTCATCAAATATTAATTGAAACTTTTTTTTTTTTTTTTTTTTTTTTTTTTTTTTTTTTTTTAAATTTATTTTTTACTTTAACTAGTATAAACTGTAACTAATATATTGGACTTGTAAATTTAAAAGCTATAAGTAAAACCTCTTTGAATTAATAAATTATTAATTTATCGATATAATATATCTCGCTAAATTAATAAAATATTTTGGTCCCAACACTATTAGTTTATAGATGTTTTACTGTAGTAACTTTGATAAAATGAATCAATGATATACGAGGAAACTACTTCGTAATGAAGAATGTTTGCGACTCTCTTTATATCTTTACGGTGTTTGTAATGCTCTTTATATCTTTAGTACATATAAAGAGAGAATATGGTAAAACTTTAATCTTGCTTAAAAATTTAAAAACTTACAATGAGTAATATTGTTTGATTAAAATACTCATAATTATAAAAAAACCAATTCAGTCTATTAATTAATTAAATATTTAATTGCAAGTTAATCCACAAATTTTCTCCACCCTTTTATACACCCATATATGCACAAAAATAAAAATAATAATAAATACACAAACGAACAAATTCATGCCACTATATACTGTCGTAACTATGCGCGGGTAATATTATATATATTATATTAAATGTAAATTGTGTAAACTGAATATTCATGCATATTTATATTTTTTTTGAATATCCGTTATTCTTATTTTTTTTAATAATCACAAGAATAAGAATTTAACAAACAATGTCCTTAGTAAATTATATATAACACATTCCAATTGCTAATTAATCTTATTTTTGTGTTGTCGTTAGATGCTTCACCTGAACGTGCAAGTTGAACATAAGAAGTCAAAAAAAAAAAAAAAAAAAAAAAAAAAAAAAACGTATAAAAGATATAGCCTCAATAAGTTGACTAATCAATTCAAGATTTCTGACCCCAACACCATGTTAAATTACTATTACTAGCAGGGTATTCACGCATTGCAGCGTTAGTATTACTATTAGTCCTAGAGTTTTGACACTTCTTACCCTCCAAGCACTTTGGCCGTTTCATGTTTAGTCCTTATTTCATTCTAGTTACGATTTGAATTTAGAAAAGGGTGTGGTGTGTTATGGCTTATCAATATAATTATGTTAAGTTTAAGAATAAGCTGTGTAGGGCTTATTAGCTTATAATTTAGCTTATGGGCCTTTAAAGCCCATTAAGGATGCGTTTGGTTTTGTGGTCACGACACAAGAAAAGGAAAAGAAAATAAGCGAGGCCTTGGGGGTTTTTAACAACGTTTTGGTACTTTTATAAACTTTGCTAGGGGCTCTTTTAGGTGGCTTAATCTCGTAGTTTGTAGCTTTTAGTTTACGGGTTAAATAAATCGCCAAAGTGGGGTGTTTGGTTGTGTTCTCGGTATGAAAAGTAAAAGAAAAGAAATTAAACCAGTACTTGTAGAGACTCATGGTTTGTTCTTGTGACTTGTTAACATGTTTGTTAGCTTATCTAAAGAACTTATTGTGTAGCTTAAAGCTTATGGTTTTTTTAAAATGAAGAAAAATATAATAAATGGGTGTTTGTTTTGGTCTCGGTAATAAGGAAAAGAAAAGAAATTTCATTTTTGATATTTGTTTTCAACTTGTTCTTGATTATTATCATATATAAGTGTTATTAGGAAGTATAAAAGAGATTGAAAAGGGTTTGTGGACTTACAATGCTTATGAATTCAATTAGAATGAAAAATGACCAAAGTGACTTCAAATTTGGAACAAAACTATCCAAGGCTTCTAGGCTCTTGTATAAACTTCCCTCCTCCTTCGATGGACTTGTATTTCAGTAAGTGAGAGTGTGTGTGAGTATTGTGTGTTAGAAAACAAGGGATGGAATGAAATGGTGCATTGTAGTTCGATTTATATAGGCAAAAATTCTAGGGTTTGTTTTAGTGGTATTTCGCCACTTGTAAAGTTATGTCAAGATTAGAAGGTACATGGTGAGGTGTTCACAATATATCCATGCTTTAGGTTGTTGGTTCGAAAGGTTGTAAAGAAAAAACATATGCTTGGTTCTTTTTGATTCGAATGGTTAAAAAAAAATGTTTGTATACTTGGTTGGTTTGATAGCTACAAGAGTGGAGGATCTAGGAGACAAGGATGAAGTATATGAAGTATATCCGTGGAAGCTTGTATGGTGACTCATGGTATTTTGAATGGTTTAAAATAAAACACATATGCTTAGCATATTAGATCAAATGGATTAAAAAGAACCACATGGGAAGCTTGAGACATTTGACCAAAGGTTGAAGATGTAACCTCTCGTAATTTTCTCTATGAATAGTAAATGCTAATAAAGGATTTATAAATCATTATGTTATTAATAACCACTTCTACTAGTAACAAAATTTTTTTTTGCTACACTATCTAAATCACAACGATACTTGTGATTACCGATTACCTAGAAACGATGCTTACACACAAGCCTTGATAGTCTAAAAATCGCGAATTACTTAAAACAATTAACGTTTAATACTTAACGTCTATACATTTCGACAATTAACCGAATGTGATCAAATACATTCCCGAGCTCACAAAAATTATCACGAACACTCAGTAAATATATTGGATCTCAAATGGACCGCTAGACTCATTGGGCCTCGGCCCAATCCCACTACAAATCGAACAAGCCAAACGGACCTTATTATTTTCATTTCTTTCCCTACTTGGGCCAGCCCACCAACCAAACCCAACAACAAACCAAAGCCCACAACTTATAAATAAACTTTCGAATTAGCTGCTCAAGGACCAACCATTGTGACTAAATTACGAACAATCTAACTTAACAACGACGTAATATTTTCACACCACTCCATTCCCAAACCGGCTGAGAAACGATGTGACAAATCTCATGTGCTAAATCGATCATTTGCCTATCCAAAAATGCATCCAAGCTCAGCCCACGTAACATTGTTCGACTTAAACTCAAAACCAAATCTCACTTTTAAAAACTTGTTATGCTCGACCCACCAACGTTCCCACTTGAATCACAAAAAATTCTGGACACGTTCTCTATATTGTCTCGACCCTTAAGTGTCACGAACAAGCCACACGAATGGTTTTAGACACATTTTCCATACCATTTGACACCTTGGATCACATCAACGAACACAACCATAAGCCCAATACTTAAAAAAAAAAACTTGTTTTGTCTCTTTTCTTTTGGTCCTTAGCTGTCGACAACACAACCACAAGAAAACAATGTTCACACTTTTTGCAAAGTCACTGCCACACTCAATCACCATGTGAAACTATCACAATATTTTCTTTGGAATGATAGTTGACTTTAGAATGCACCAAATAGAGCCAAGACAAAACACAAATGATACTTTCTTGTTTCCTTATTCTCGACTAGACACAAAGAGAAAGATTCATACGCCAACTTCCTTCTTTACTCTCGGATATTCAACGGTAATCATGATGCACAATGTATCACGTTTATATTAAAAGGGATTGACCTTCGTACTCTCACAAGAAGTAACAACGCAAAACATGGAGCATTCGACTTCTTCTTCTTGTTCGAACTAGCACAAGGACGATTCTAGTCTTAACTCTTACTTTAATTTCATCATACCATGTTACTAACTTCCTACCCCACTTCCCTTATGAATAATAACGCATGCATGAACCAAAAACCCTATATAAGTGATGCGTGGTTTTGCAACCTTACAACAGGTTTTACCTCTCAAGGGATCTCAAGAGGCTTACAACCCCACCAGGCAGTGTACCTGACCGATGTAGTATAGTGTAGTGGTAAGTACGGGGGATTGATCGTTCTCCACAGGGAATAGTGTTCGTTAGGTATGAAAAACTACTCTAATAGGTCTAAGGGTGAGAGAAGATTCTTTTTTATGTTTTTATATTTTTTTATGAAAGCAAGTAAAATCTCGGGTTTTAAGGAGAGGGCGGAATTAGTTGCTAGTCAACTAACCCAAATAACTACGAATGCAAATAAAATAAAATGACAGAAAATGAAAATGTTGGTGAAAACTTATATGGAGAGGAATGTGTTTACTTAGATTTCCTTACTCCCTAACTATCTTTTACCGGTTAATTAGTGTGCATTAGTCGCGTGGATGACGGGTGTATTCCTTAATACCAATCGTGGGGTGGCGTACGTACTTCCCCAACTCTACAAGCTCCTACTTCACTCCTATGTCGAGCCGGCTAGGAAGCTCCTAACATGGGATCACTAGAATTCGCTTGTGCATTAAATACAACCATAAAAACCTTAGTACGCATTGGTTCATGTTTCTTAAGACGTTCAAGCAAGTTACCGAATAGGAAGTTAGCCAGTTTTCTTAAGCCTAACATAGATAAACAATCATCCAATACAACTAATAACACACTAATAACCAATAATCAATAGCTAGGTTTCATTAGATCTAAGCAAACACAAGATAAATCTAGCCTAACATGTTAAACAAAAGACAAGAACAAGATAGAATCAAACAACACATAGACATATTGAATGATTAATTGATAACTTATCTTCAATGTAACATGGAAGATCTCAAGGCAAAAAGCCTTGAAAAAGATGCCCAATTCGTCTTAGGGTTTTCACACACAAAGTTCCTCAATAAGTTCCACACTAATGACAAAAAATTAGAAAACTATATATAGACTTTCATATCTGACGGCGTCACGTTATGGAGTGTGACGCCGTCACCTCGCCGCTTTTAGGGTTCCCGGATGACCTTCTTGACGCCATCCCTCTTTAGCTCTCCAAAATCCGTTCTGGCTTATCAAGGCTTGACGCCGTCAGACTTAGGGGTGACGCCGTCCCTCTTTAATTTATACCGTGACGACCTTGATCAGATTAAAGAGTGACGCTGTCAGAATTCCCATGCAAATTTCTCTGGCTTATCATGAGTAAATTTCACATCCACCACTTTTGCCAAGCCATGATGCCGTCCAGGGTTAAATCTGACGTCGTCAAAGGTAACTTTCAGCCGATTTTTGAGACTTTGCCGTTTTCTTCACTTTTATGCTCCAAAAACGTCCAAAATGCCTCCTTTTCCAGATTTCTCCTCAAAAGTACCTAAAATGACAAAAGGAACGATTTAGGGCAATATTTGATCAAATAAATACGATTTAGGGCTTAAATGACCCCCTAAAAGCGGTACACTTTTCGCTTCATCAATAAGCATGCATGCATTCAACGAATTCATGCACACCAACATATTCACATACAAAGTATATCTCTAAGTCTTTCAATATGCCAAACACGCTTAGCTTAGCCTAAATATCAAATTATTCGAACCAATCCAAGTACTATCCTAAACTCGTTCCCACATCCTTGGAGGATCAAGAATCAAGCCACACCATCTTCTTGGCCTAGCTCAGTCTCTACAACGTGATACGCCCCACCTTTTTAAGGTGAAGTAAGCCATCTTCTCATTTTTCTATTTCATACGTTAGCTCATATTCGCATGTCACAATTCACTTGGTCACGATATTTCGTAAACCTCATTAACAACACATGTGTTTCACTCGACACTTTAAAAGCTTGTTATACTAACTATTGAGAACAACAAAGATTCAAATTCCACGCAAACGTATAAAACATAAACATCACTCGTTTACATATCATCTTAGCAACCTTCGAATCCTATAAAATACTTAGAATTATTTTGAACTCTAAAAACTGCTTCGAATAAACTAAGTCACGATAGCTTTGGCCTCGTGTTTTCTTAACTCGACATACAACCCATATATATTATGACTCGACCTAACAGTTGAACTACAAAACTAACGAGCCACGTATTTCTTTTAGCCTAGAAAACCCAACTTGAACCTGATTTAAACTCAAAGTAAATCGACCAAGCAACATTTTTAGAAACTAAACTAAGGTTAGCGATTGAACTAATAAGCCCAATACGCTATTTATAAGCTTATCGCATAAGCTGATCATATAAGCTTAATTTTTATGTTTTCACAACCCAAAAATAAGCCCGTAACCAGGCCCAACTCCCCCCTAAACCCATTGGAGCGAAAACCCATAATGGGCCGAAGCTTTAACTCGCTAAAAGCCCATAAGTTGAAAAATTAAGCTTTTCGCAAAATAAGCTGTCCACATAAGTTAGAAAAGCTGTTTTGAACTTAGTTATAAAATAAAAATAGTAAACTTTGATTTTTATAAACTTTGGACTCGATTTGCAAAGATTTGCTAACCGAGGGACTAAAGTTGTCAAAATTGGAAACTTTCAGTTAAAACTGTCATTTTAATAATCTTGTGATGAAAACTGTAAATCTAGGAACTTTTGGGTATAATATGTAAATATTAAAAGTTTTAGATTTAAAATATAAATAAAACTTAACCGAGGACTAACGGTGCAAATGTTATGCCGTTAGGGTCAAAAGTGTAATTTTGTAAAAACCTAAAGAGTATTTCTGATTTATACTTGTGGTAACACTTTACAAACCCAAAACCCGAACCAAATATGTTTAGCCAACATTTTTTTTTATTTTATATACGTAGTTTTATAACTTA